>OW026311.1:1527751-1894376 GCA_932273695.1 Apotomis betuletana | reverse complement strand
TACTCAGGTTCAGTGGTCCAATAGGTTGGACACCCGTGTTGGCCCGGAAAGCCGTTGAAGACGCAGGTACGAACCCTGCCTGAACCATTACTTTTTCAATTTTTCGCTTCATTGTAAACATTTGGTTTACGTTAGCAGACGTTACTGATTTACTAAAAATAATTGAAGCATAAATATGTCTAGCAGCGGACGTCCATGGCTGATAGATATAAATAAATAGAAATATAAAATTTCATCAACTATCATTATTTTAATTTTTTGGAACACCGATGCTAAACACAAACCAGTATGACATTTTGCACGCAACTTGAGTACAATTTATGGAAGCGTTTCCGTTCCAAACAAAGACGGGAGTCTACTGCTATAATAACGAAAAATAAACTTCTACATATCTGGTTTTAACGAGTAAACCCTTTCCTTTATTTTATAATGAATATCTTATTTTTTTAAGCGACCTAATTAAAATGTTCCTTTAATTTATTTAACAGTGAAAAGTGAATCTAAGAATTAGTTTAC
This sequence comes from Apotomis betuletana, assembly GCA_932273695.1. Classification (NCBI taxonomy): domain Eukaryota; kingdom Metazoa; phylum Arthropoda; class Insecta; order Lepidoptera; family Tortricidae; genus Apotomis; species Apotomis betuletana. The sequence continues at coordinate 1,893,860 of OW026311.1, read as the reverse complement.
ATTCCTGACACTCGCAGGTGGTCCAAAATATTTAAAAATTAATAAGAGCAAAACAACTAAAATTCATTTCTGTACCACGCGCATTGTGTTTTATGAAAGATGATACAAAGAAAATGGCTTCAATCATAATAGTAATAGGGCATAATAATATTCATAAATAATTTGATGGAAAAATCTCGTGTCATCGTACATAGTTGCTGAGTTTCTGCGAAAAACTTTGATAGAGGCTTGGCGGTGACATCACGTAACGCGCACGGGTTTTTTTACTCTTTTACTGACTTAACTTGTTTTTTTTTTGATTTAACAGTAAATTCTGAGCAATTCTTGTAGAGTTTTATGAAATAAGTTAATTATCATTTTCCTGCTTGCCAGGCAGTAGGTACTTTGATTTATTGAAATGTGCATTAGTTATTTACAGGAGGGACTTCTGTATTGGGCTTCTGTAGTGTCTTTAGCGTTTAAGTAAACTTGGTAAGGTGAAGATGATCGATTATGTAATATTATTTCATCAAATGTTTTTATTTAAAATATTAAAAAAGTTAAACAAGAATCAATATGTCAGTTGTATTTGTATTTAAATGTTAATCATTTAATAGTTAACAACAAGATACTTCTTCTTGAATCATCTTTTCAGGAAGCTGGTTCTATCATAACTTCTTTCTGTTATGAAATATATTCAGCTCAGCGAAGCCAATAAGAATAATTTTGGAATATTTTAACTATCCTAATTTTCTTCATGATACCAAATGAAAATAAAATGTTGAGTTTATTGCGCGTGAAGGGTGAAACAAGACCTACTAAATGCGGTCTGGCGTTCCAGTTAATGTCATTACCAGAATTGAGACAACATTGCTACACTACTGCTTACTAATTGGTCATAAATGTATAGCGTAGGCTTTAGTGATTGTAAGTTGAGGTATTTTGAGCATATCTACTTATTCTGCTCCTACATAATATGATTGTATTTAGTTCATGAAAGTTATAACTATAATTTTATTTTAATAGATAATATCTTTTGTACGAAATATAACCGACTTCAACGAGAAGAAATTGTATCTCCAAGAACAACTAAACGAGTTACCATAAGAAAAACCGAATTCGACATAGATCATCATCATCATCATCCTCCTAGCCTTTGTCCCATATCTTTGTAGAGAATGAATTCTCAATCGGGGTCGGCTACCTAAATCCCAAGATGTGGCGTAGGCACTAGTTTTTACGCAAGCGACTGCCATGTGACCTTACAACCCAGAGGGGAAACTAGGCCTTATTGGGCTTAGGTGGTTTCCTCACTGATAGATACGTGGGATGGGGACAAGTGAAACCACTGCTTACTGTTAGCGTACTGACGTGTATTCATAAAATAACAAGGCGGGTGTGTGAGTGCACGCACACATATCCAACATTCCTCCCCTTAGTTTAGATACACGTCAAATTGAGAACATAAACATAATACACAATTGTCTTAACCTAAAAGTATTGTTTATAATTAACCTTAGGCCGGTTGCGTTTAAACCGAGGAGTGGTTGCCAGGGAACTACTATTACTGGGCTCTTGCGCAGGCTCTGCTGACTGTAAGGTAGGGTCAAGGTCAGGCAAAGCCTCCTGGAATTCGTCATCTTCCGACCGGTCCGGTTCTTGCGTTATCGATGGTTCATGTGAATCTCCGACTGGCAGAGCCTGGCTATGACTGCCTTGACGCTCAATCGCTGCCTCTTTTCTCCTTTCCTCCTCCACGCAAGGCTGCGCGTGCTCCCTCGGCGCTCGTGCGACGTCAGGCGATGAGTCATCGCACCGGATTTCCATGTCTGAATCCGCATAGTCATAACGCGGGCTATCGTAGCCCTTGTAGCAACTATTTGATTTTTATGTTTCTTAAAAGTCATTGACGTAATATTGTCTCTTACTATGTACACGACTTTACCAACTTTTTTTACAATTATACCCCTGCACCATGTAAATTTACCGTTTGTTGTATATTTCTTAAATAATACGTGTTCTCCATGAGAGAAACACTGTTTATTATGGCCTCCTGATGCCTTATTCTGTGAACACTGATTTTGAGATACAACGTTAGCAAGCGACGGAGATGAGGGCGTCGGCACATGAGGGTTAATCAAGTCCAACCGGGACCTGAGTTTGCGGCCATAAACTAGCTCGGCAGGCGAAACCCCAGTTGTAGTATGTACAGAATTCCTATAATCAAACAAGTATTTCAAAAGATTTTTATGCGAATTCTGTACTCCTTTGACGCTAAGTAAAGTAGCTTTAATGCCCTTCTTAATTATCTTAACATAAGATTCTGCCTGTCCATTGCTAGCCGGATTGTACGGCGGTGACGTCACATGCGAAATACCGTTCAGTGTACAAAAAGCCTCAAATTCGCGCGAGATAAATGCTGTGCCATTGTCAGTAACCAATGTATATGGAATCCCGAACCTCGACATAAAATCGCAAAATTTCTCAATTGTTGCCATAGATGTCGACGTGCTTTTCATATTATATACTTCCGCCCACTTCGTATATGCGTCTACTATAACTAAAAAGGTGTTCCCGTTAATAGGACCTAGGAAATCACAATGTACTCTATGAAACGGGTACGTTGGGCACGGCCACTGCGCGAGCGGCGCACGCGCCGGTGTCGGGCGCAGTCGTAGGCACACATCACACGAATTTATCATACTTTCTAGGGCCGCATCAACACCGGGGAACCAGAATCTAGACCGAACCTCCACCTTTGTTTTTACAATAACTAGATGCGATCGGTGAAGTTCCCTTAAAACCTATTTTGAAGGGTTCCAGGGATAACTACTTTGTGGCCCCTCATCACACAGCCGTTTTCATAAGAAAGTTGTAATCTACATAAATGAAACGGTTTCATGGTTACATCTATCATTTTCGTAGGCCAACCATTTAAAATAAAATGTATCACTTTTTGTAAAGTCGCATCTTTACAAGTTTGCTCGCGCAACTGGTTTAGTGTTACCGGCAAATTACCTTCTACGACGAAATTTATGTACGAGGCGCGATCAGGTATGTCTTGTGCGGCGTCAGCGCCGAGCGCGCCCTCCGGCGTGCGCCCCCCCGCCCGCTCGGGCAGGCTGGCTCGCGATAAAAAGTCTGCACTATTGTCAGCGCTTCGAACGTATTCAATGTTATAATTATAACCGCTTAAAAACATTGCATATCGTTGAAGTCTGTTCGCGGACACTTCCGGTATGCCACGATACGGCCCGAAAATCGACAAGAGGGGTTTGTGGTCCGTCCTAAGAGTGAACGGAACGGCTCGCCCGTACAAATATTGGTGGTACCTCCGTACCCCAAAAATTATCGCGGTCGCTTCTTTCTGGATTTGCGAATATCGTTTCTCGGCAGCGTTTAAAGATCTAGACGCGAAAGATATCGGACGCTCGCTATCACCGTCGATCTGGGATAAAATGGCCCCTAATCCCGCTGGCCCAGCATCTACCGTGAGCACTAAATTTGCGGCTGGGTTGAAATGAGCTAGCACCTGCTCCGAGGCCAGACATTCCTTAATGGCAACAAACGCTTTATTATGCTCTTCAGTCCACATCCATTTCACTTCTTTTTTTAGTAAATCGTATAACGGATTTAATATGCCAGATGCGTTGGGGACAAAATTTCTATAATAATTTACTAACCCCAAAAAAGATTGCAGCTGACTTACGTTTGTAGGCACCGGCGCTTCTACCATAGCTTTGACTTTAAGCGGAGATTTGTTTAAACCATTTTTATTAATTACGTAACCCAGATAATCGACCTCATTTAAAAAAAAATCACACTTCTCCTTTTGTAGTGTAAGGCCTGCGTCCTGTAATCTTTTCAGCACCTCATTGAGCCTAAGCAAGTGTTGTTCAGTGTCTTCCCCCGTGACGAGCACGTCGTCTAGCAGACACAGCGTGCCTGGCACCCCCGCCAGCACGCTCTCCATGGCCCGCTGAAATAAACTCGGAGCCGAACAAATTCCAAAAACCATCCGTGTATATCTGAAAATTCCACGGTGCGTATTAATACAAGTCAATTCCTGTGATTTCTCATCTAACTCGAACTGGTTGTACGCATTCGACAGATCTAATTTTGTAAATTGTTGACCGCCGTGTAATTTTGCAAATAACTCAGTTATAAATAGTAGGCAATGGATAGTGATCGACAACCAACTGTTTATTAAGACCCGTTGAATAATCGGCGCAAATCCTAATCGACCCCGATTTTTTTTAAACCGGTACTAAAACGAATAATGCCAGCAACCGATCTATTTCCTTATCTACTTTATCCCGCAACGCAAATGCTATCGGCCTAGCGCGTATGAAAACCGGTTTCGGGTTTTCTTTTAATTGTAGACTAACTTTATACTTATTGAACCGTCTTAAATTGTCAGAAAAGACCGATGAATATTGTTTTTGTAGCCTAGAAACTATTTCGCTACTTTCACTAGTTTGTTTACAATACCGAACCGGCAAGAGTTCTAATTTGAACAGCGAAATAAAATCACGGCCTAATATCTCCGCAGCTGCATTCCGTACGACATAAACACTAAGCGAATGCGTCTGCTGCGCGTAATTAACGGGTAAGACTACTACCCCCAAGCACGGAATCTTATCACCGGTATACGATAATAACCGTTTTTTTGTTAATGACAATGGCACATTCGAAAAATATTTTTTGTAAGTGATCTCGGACATCGCTGTAACGGCAGAACCGCTATCCACTTCAAATCTAAGTTGAACTCCCAAAATTGATATCGTTTCGACCATAGGCTCACCTTTCACTGAACGAATATTAAAACACTCACCGTCATCGCTGTCGCCCTCATCCACGTTACTCGTTTCCATGAAATTAACATATTTACACATCCTACGTAAATGACCAACCGACTTGCACTTTTTACATTTGGATTTCGCGAAACGACACTCAGATGTTTTATGATTATAATAACCACACACTTGACACTGCACTTTACCACCCGCGGAGCTGCGCTCGGCGGCGCTCATCCGCTGCCGTGCTTGTGTAACTCTGAACAGCTGTTCGTGATGTACCTGTGCTGGCTGCGCGGCCGCCGCGCCGGCGCGCGCGCAATGTACACTCTCCGCCAACTCCACCGCCTTAGCCAGAGTCAAGTCCTGAAGGTCCTGTGCGAAGAGCTTATCCTTCTCCGGGCCAGATACCATCCCCATGACGAATCTGTCTCGGAGAGCTTCTCCCACGTTAGTGAACCCGCAGTGCGCCGATAAACCGCGCAAGCGCGCTGCCCACTGACTAAACGTTTCTTCCGACTGCTGCATAGCCGCGTAAAACATGAACCGCTCACTAAATCCACAGCGCTTCGGAGTGAAGTGTTCGTCTAGCAGCTGGAAGATATCTTCGTATGGCACGTCCTGTAGCTTCTTTGGCAGGGCGAGGTCAGCCGCCAATTTGTACGTGCCATCACTGAGTGCGCTGAGCAGTATCGCTCGTCGCTTTGTTCCCGCAGTATCTGTAGTCGGGTTTATGTCATTCGCGATGAACCACTGTGAAATCCGGGCCTTGTAAGTTTCCCAAGACTGGATATTATGGTCAAACGATGATAAAATCCCGAATATTGCACCGGACATTATCCGTCTTTTTTTTTTTAAACGTAGGTAGTCGTCGCCACTGATAGATACGTGGGATGGGGACAAGTGAAACCACCGCTTACTGTTAGCGTACTGACGTTATTCATAAAATAACAAGGCGGGTGTGTGAGTGCACGCACACATATCCAACACTCACGATGTTTTCCTTCACCGAAAAGCGAGTGGTAAATATCAAATGACATTAGAAAATTCGACATAGATGTGCCTATAATATTTGAGGGCTTCCCTCGATTCCCCGTTGAACTCATCAGATCTTCACCAATATTTTATGGGAATAACTTGGAGATGCCTACTCGAACAAAAAAATAATGACGAATTTTTAAGGTAACAAAATAAAATAATAAAATACACCGAATTGAGAACCGGCTCCTTTTAGAAATTGGTTGAAAATAATCGCAGTTCGTCGTTGCCCCGCAAAATAGTAGTTCATAGTAGTTAGTAGGTAAGTAGTCAATACATGTCTCTGCTCACTAACTCAATGTTTACTCCTGTAAATCAAATCACTCTCTGTATAATATGGAGTAACTAAACTTATTTATCCCGCGCTGTTTATATAACGAACACACAGCTTCTTCATAATATATTCATAGACTGTATACGTATATTTTATTTAGGTTAAATTACGTTTATTTGTGAGTATGTATTTAGTTATGTTTACTTATGGAATTTTCATGTATGTTTATGTATTATTATTATTGGTTTTAGTAGATTTTATAGATTTCTTGATTACTTTTTTGCATCGCCTACTCATCTCATTTCATTTATTAATCCGCTACCCAAAGGTTGTCTGGAAGAGATCGCTCTTAAGATATAAGATTACCTATAGTTTACTTTTAATATAATGCTAAGTGTTATCTGTATTTACATGTATTACTTTGTTGTTAAGCTCACATGACAACGCTTTGTAGATATTAGAATATATGTGAAACAGAGTATGGAAAATAAACTACAATACACATAGCGCTGTTTCTGACACTACAATACACATTTAGTTAATTTCGTATATAAACCAGTCTGTACTTTAACTGATTTCAACGGGTAGGATTGCAGGCCTTGGCATGACAGAGGCGAAGCAGTGCGCCAGATGTTCTGATGTTCGCCAGCTCTGTTCCGAAATATTCTGTACTTTGAGAAAATATCTTCAGAATTAGGTACTTGACTTGATAACTATTAAAATATCTACGAATCGGGTTTACCACGTCGTAGAAGTCGAATCTTGCTCGACATGTTTCGAATAAGTTCGCGATATTGACTTGACTTTATAAAATGGAGTACAGTAAGTATACGTATAAACTATTAAATTTTACTTGTTTTATAAATTATAATGTAATCACAAAACACAATGATTTAGATTCAAGACTCTCACTTCCTAAAAACCAACCGCAATGACTATTATGCTTATACTTTAGACAGCTTTTTTTCTTACCAAAGATAAAGTGTTTAAGGCATTAACATGCTTGTCATAAGTTTATAATAATAATTTATGATTTTTTTTTATTAATATCGTACCACTTTTTACTTTGTTTTTGAAGTAACTTAGATATAAATAATAATAAGTATGACTGTTAGTACATACTCATTAAATGGCATTTTTGAAACCAACAAACTAATCAACCCGTTCATAATTTTAGTTAAATACTGTTCAATCACAAGGTATGTCGTTACGAAAAAAAATTCAAACTTAGATCCAGTCGGACGAAAACATCCTCTCTCGGATTCATCCTTAGATACGGCTTTCAAGGGCAATACCACAGAAGCTTTATTTGGGGCCTCACGTGTGTGTAAAAAAGGTTGTTTTATAGGAAACCTTCCAGTTTATTCTTTACTAGCTGTGCCGTGCGTACCTGCTCATCCCACAGGCACACTACATTTTTCAGGATAAAAAGTAGAAAAAACGAAATATGTCAAGCCGTTTGAGCGTGAAGAAGTAACAAACATACACATAAACACACTCTCAAAGTTTCACCTTTAGGTTTAAAATATATTAGTGTGATTTAACCGGCGCGCGGCGGTTCGATATCACGGACTCTCCCAATGACGGTTACAAAATATAGATACAAAATTTCGTCAATGGTGGGCTGTACTTCTATAAAATAAAAATCAAATACAATATTTAAAATAGTTTCATAAATTATGTATGTGTAAATTCCAACCTCCCTATAACTTACGGTTGTGGCGTTTTTAGTTTATTTTTCACTGGCCGGCTCCCAAAAGACATCACCAATGCAGACCAAGCTTTTGTGTTTCTACAATATACTTAAATATTTGCTGAGTTACGATTATATCTACTTTGTATCAATGGTCTATATCTACTTTACACATTGGTATTATCATGACAGAAAACCATTTTGGTCACGGTAAAACAAAAACACTAAGAAACCAATATGATAGCTATTTAGTGGTCAGAAAAAAAACAAATCCAAGCAACATATTAACGATGTAGTTTGTTTATAGCCAGAGGTAATAGTGAAGCAAAGTATAATAACTTAGTTTTGGAATTATAAGTTATATTAACAAACTACTTAACCACGACGCGATGTCGTGTCTTCTATCACAATTTTAAGGCAATGTAAAAAAATCAAAAAGGCCTTCTCCATTATTAAAATATGCTTCCTCGAACGTACAAAAGCCGTTCATAGCGGATCGCACCAAGTACCGAGTGCCGAAGGCGGCGTCTTATTAAAGTCACTTATTGAAGTGATAATGAAGACGCCTGCAGGCTGCTCGTGGAGTGGAGCCGTTACAGCTAGCCCGGCTTATTTAACAAGATATTCCACAACTCGCTTCAGCCTTACTGCTAATTGTGAAACGTAATGTGGGCGATGTACTCTATTTAACCATGCCAGTTCAGGGCGGGTATTCGTCAAGGCATTGCGATATCAATAATGGGGCTATTTCTAAGTTATATCATGGCGATGTAACGCACTTACAAACAATTTTAGGGATAGGAGATATTACAGCTCTTTTTCCCATACTATCAGTTGAGGTACGTTAAGTTTAGTTTGCATTTGCACCTGGTGAAGCATAAACTTATAAAAAAGCCACTTCACAATAGTATTTTAGTTAAATTATTAAAAATAAATGAGAAAAGATATATAGTGCACAGTGCCCTAAAACGAGTTCGGCCCTCACTAAGCTGTTTTTGTTTGCTTTTCTAGATGCATATATTTATAGTAGTTGGTGTTTACGACATAAAGGGGTAATAATATACAATGTTTGATAAGGAGTTCTGCTTCGACAGGATGAACCTTCTGAACCCTAAGACCATTTTTAAGAAGGAGTGCCATCTTGACTTTTTATTGCATGAGGGAGTTATGACGACATCAATTGTTTTTCGGGATACGTATCTATTGAAAGAGCTTCATGAGTTGATTATTATTAGATTACAGCGAATTATTTAAGCGAACGCAAGACACTACTATGTACCTATTAATTTCTCTTTTCAAAGTAGCATTTGAATTGTACGTGTGAAAGAGACGTGAAAATTATAATTAATTCACAGCAAGATAATTAACATTTTAGCTTCCTTAATTAAAAGAGCGTTTAAGTGATTGAAATCCGTCTGAATTAAATAGGGAACCGAAATAAGCCATCATTAAAAGGCGAATTACCTCTTAATTAGGGGTCGTTGAAATTGGAGTGGACTCTTCCTTTAAATAAGATTAACAGGCTAAGCTTTGCTGCCCATTCAACTTCAGGTGGCCATTGTTGGAAAACCTTTCTTTTTTTCCATCTTCTTCAATTTGCTCTACTGATTAGTTGATGGCAATATTTATATTATGGAGTTTCTGACTTAATTAATTCTACTGCTTATAGACCTACACATATTTTTGTTTCACTGAGCTCATGCCGTGGCCTATATCATAGACAACTATAAGCTTTTACCAACCACTTTGGTCGTTGCATATTTAAGACTGACAGCACCCTTTAACAGTCGAGCAGTCACTAATGAGGCATACTAGACCTAGTAGCGACCATTTACGTACGTGAAATTTGTTATACCTAATGTGGGTGCTGGACCCGATACCGACTAAAGACGCGAGTTTGGCAATAATTATTTGTCCTACATTTCCCATTTTTTAGCAATCAATATGACCACTCTGAGGGCTTCGTCTAAAATGAAGATAGCAGATTTTACTAACGAAGAGATAGTGAATGAAAACTGTTCACAAATTGAAAATTTTGTAAGAAAGTGAACATAAAAAACGTTGTGAGTTGATTTCAGGGCACTTATACTATTGTTATTTTAGTCTACAATGTGATCTATTTCTGTGTCGATTTCAAAGTTAATAACAGTACCTACTTTATAAAAACATAGTCGAGTACAAAAATGCCGGTTCAGGTCTTCTTCAGGGAGAACGTTATTTTTACGATAAGTCGCAAAATTTAAGTAATGAGATTGTTTATTATTACATGATGGTTTTATTTCCTATATTTATTTCTCATATATTTATTTATTTATACTTGGAGAACCAACAGCTTAACTTATGCTAATAGTGACATAACTAGTAATACAGAGCCAATTATGGGATCTCACATATAATATTTCAAAAGTTTTTATTATATCGTCAGTAAATGGCCTGGGTCCACTGGACCCTTTAGCGACTAAATGTGATTGAAACTAGGGCGCGACTAGGTACTCAAGGGTTAAGGTACGATCAAATATCTCGGTTTTTTTATTGGTTGTTCCGAAATTACGTTAAACTCAAGAGAAAGCAAAACCAAGCAGCTTGACGTTAAAATTCACTAACAACTTTACTGAGAAACAATAATGTAACAACTTCCAAAAAGACAAAACTAAACAAACTACTATTAACAATAATATAATAATCGAATAAAACCTCATAGTACTATACCATATTAGCTCTTTAAACTGGGGGTGACCGAAGAAACAAAAGCGTAAATAGAACTAATATTTACTGACATAATAAAATTCAACTAACCGTACAGTACCGAACTGTGTACATAGCTATTAGGGTATCAAAAAGGTATTGTTGAAATCTTCTAGCTATTTTCGACACGTCATAACGACGCTTATGAATCAATACCGTCTAACTAAAATTTGTGACGCTTTTCACCTTGTAATGCAGTTACGTTTAGAAAAATAAACGAATAGAATGCCATAATCGTCTAAATTTTATTTTTTTGTTACTTAGTCAATTCTCAAGTGTCGATAAATACCTATAAACAAATATCAAAATTAAAGTATTTTTTTTAAAGTATGTATATTGTATGGCCTGTTGGTAATTTGTGGCTTTCATAAAACTAATCGAACGCTGCTGCTAAGTTACATATAATTAAAAGTGTGCTGATAATCATAAAGTAACTCTGTCGTATAATCGCTATACCTAATCGTTAATAGTATACTCTACACTAACGAAATGCACATATTATGCAAAAAACACACGATACTCCGATCTATTAGATACAAAAAAAAATAAGAGGGTTAACACACACTACATATTCTTTCAAATAAATAAATTTAACATCTATTTTTATTTATTTTCACTCCACTGTATATTCGTATCAGATTCAAATATCACTCATTTGTTTTGTTGGATGCTGGAATTCGAACCGATCTTTTCCCTTTCATACTTTTGACCTTTTCATATTCAGTATAACCATCCAACAGGTCACTCGGTCAGTCATTTGATTCTGAGATTCACTCCATTACGCAATAAAATAAATCCTCACTTAATAACACACCATGAGCATGCCTTTGTCTGTCTCCCCCGAAAAATCTCTGCGACAAAAGTAGAATTTCAGCAGTGTCCATTCATTGCGGGAATGCTTTTCAAAGTTTTTATTATTATGAGTATGAACGTGAGTCCCCGGGCCCGTGTAATTTCGTTAAGTCTCATCCCACGCACGTACACAGATGTACTTAAGGGCAGTATTGTCTGTTATTGTAACCGCGGTTGCTCTACAATTTTGTTCTGTTTTTTTTTCATTAGCAGCCTATGTATGAGCCATCGAGAGCGAGCTGCAAGCTGTCTGGTTGAGTTGAGATTATGCAGACACTCCGATTTTGAGTGAACAAAATGAGTTTTTCAGTGTTTGTTTTTCGTCCCCTAAACTTTCACGACTTATTAAATTACTTCAGGCCATTATTTAGAGAAATTCATGTCTGCATAAGGTTGCCCAGTCTGTGCTGGCTTCTTGAGGCACCTACACTAATATTTACGAGGCAAAACACAATCATATGACAAATCAATCTCAAGACAATTCCTCGTTTTATAGGCTGTTAGTATAGTGTCTATTGTTTTCCATGTATTTCATTAAGTTTACGGTGCGTTGCGTGCGGTGTGGTGTGGTGAAATAAAACAATGTTCGGATTATATTTTATTGTTCGTATTTTTCTTTTATTTAATTGCATATATGATCAAAACACTATACATACTTCAGCGTGGAAAAAGATTGCCAGCCTCGTATCCCTAGCCGGCTATACCTATTCGGCAGGCAATACCTATTTTCCCGGCCTCTATAGTAATGTACTAAGCACTGTCCAATAAATTATACCATTTTCGAACACGGCTTGAAAGATCGATACGAGAGCCAAGGCCGCATAATTGACAAGTGAATATTGCGTCCGTCGATGATGAGGGGAAGATCATGGCACTAGGGCGGAAAACTTGTGGGGCAACCGGCCTACACGACTCAGCTCCCGTCGTTTGTGCGACAAATTTTCGGCCGGTCACCAGATGCGTAATGTTGCGGATGTAGGCTTATTATATTTGAGTAAATACACGTCTGTTTCTCCAAATGGCTCAATGTTTGTTTTGCATTTAATTAAAATGAGTTTCAATCTACTAGGTACCGTTTATTACTAAGTTAAAAGATAATTGCCGAGAAACGTGCGCCGTAAGGCAACGACAGTTAGTTCGTTGAACTTGTGATAGGATTTTTTTTATCTAGATGCTAGAGCACGCTGTGTGAGCTAGTGTCATGTTTGTATCAAGAAAAACATTTAGGTATTCGTAGAATATACAAGCTGTTAGAATATTGAATTTTAAGTCATCGATCTTCGCTTCTTAGGTTGCATTAAGTGACACTGACAAGTTTTGGACAGATAAATATAATTACCTAGAAACTGTTAGAATGCTCAAAATTAGATGGACAGATAAAATATCGAATGAAAAAGTAATGCTGATGATGAAGAAGGAAATGGAAGTCGTATCAACGATTAAACAAAGAAAAGTGTCGTATTTCGGACATATATATATAGAAATGAAAAATACAACTTTTTAATATTAATTATTGAAGGAAAAATAGAAGGGAAACGAGGGCGTGGTAGAAGACAAACATCTTGGACGAAGAATATTAGAGACTGGTTGAAGGCTGAAAGCCGACCTCCGGGATGGAGATGGCACATGAAGAAGAAGAAGAAACTGTTACCTATATACGCGAAGTAAGAATTTAGTTGCATCCAAACGTACTCATGATTAAGGTCCTTGAAATATATCGAAACAAAAATAGTACTCAATTTTAACATATACAAATACGATAAAATTAATGTATTTCATATTATTTGAGGTATCAAATAATATTCGTGTCACTAAAATCTACCATACATGGCATGTGAAGTTGAGGGGTGTCGGCACTATGCACGTACAAAACTGCTATACCTAATCTAATTGCACCTCTATTTGACGTTAACATATAATAATTGTTTTATTTCGCACCGTGTAAATATTGTTGGTTGTTGGTATTTTTAGAATTTTTGAAAATCCCTTAAGGAGATATTCTTATTATTATGATTATGACATGTAAATATCTTTTGTTCCAATCAATTGTTATGTTTTTTACTATTATTATATTATCTCATTTTTATCTTTATGACGATCATAGTATAAATGCATGTAAATTGTCTTAGCGTAATTTATACTGACATTTTATATTATGAAAAAAAAAAAAAAATCGTGTACTTACAGTATAAATCACGACACGTTTGTGACTATTACTTATTTAAATAAAACAATTTAACCGGATTATATCGCGTATTAATTATTTCAGCTTCCTGACGTTTCGGTACCTTTCCAGAAACGTCAGGGAGGCTCAAATAATTAATGTACTCGATATAATCCGGTTAAATTGTTTTATTTAAATGTGTGACAGTCGCGGAAATCGAAGAAAATATTCACTATTACTTATAATCAAAACAGGAGATACTAACTATAAGAAGATTGAATTTCACCACAAGCCTGCGTCGATCGAATACAAGTAGTGTCTGTATACACCTAGTCAAACTATTGTTTAGACACACTATTGTTTATCGACAAACAGCCCACGTTGCTTGTTTGGATGCCTCAGTACTGTGTACACTTAGTAGGTACATGAATATATATCATATTATATTATATCAAGTTTTTACTTCATCTATTTCGTTTATGTCTTGATTGTGGTGGAAGATTTTCTTGTAATAAAATATTATTTAAAAGGAGCAGACAATTTAAAGGGGTTATGCGGCCTAAAAAATAAAGCAGAAAACAATTATGAAGAAAATAATTTTTTCTACTCCAGTACTTTTTTCTGTCATTTATATAGTTACTAACTCTAATATAAAGACATAAATTATGAAAGTCTGTAAAAGTCTATACTCTATTTCCCAAAAATCACTGCTAAACGATGTTTTAATGTCGCAAAAAAAGCATCACTTAGTACCACAGATTACAAGATAAACAGCGGCATTCACACAATTTGCAATTTAAAAAAAAACTTATTGTACTAAAGGATTGCTGCCAACTTAAAAAAAAGTTTTATCTTCAGTGCATGGATGTTTAGTATAGTGAACGCATACCTTTATGTATAAGTTCATATTTTTTTGACAGATAGACGTCAATAAAAAAAAAAGTTTATCAGAGACAATTATTTTTTTTAATTTTGTTAATTCCGAGCGGGAACATGTAGTTATTTTCTTTGTTGTTTATTTGCATTTTATTTATGAAATGTCGAGTCGTAGAAAAAGTATTGTATGCAACGTTGTATAAGAAGGTCAAAAAACGCTCGTGGCATCTTTCTTACGATGTTCGCTGCGCTCACATCGTAACCCATGCCACTCGCGTTTTTTGCCCCCTCTTATACAACGGTTGCATAAAATACTATTAATGGTACACCTACCAAGCAAGTCTTGCCAGATTAATTAACCGTCTGTGAAGTTTAACACGACAGCATACTCCATGTTTATCTTATTACAATATGTTTATTATAAACTTCGAAGTTTATGAGAATATAGGTTCCAGTTAAATGGAAAATCTACAGATTTACCTACCATAAAAGTTTTTAATAATGTAGCTACATACAATATCAGAATAGGACACAGGCTACAATTTATAAAGATAATTCATCAGAGGCGTAAATTGAAAAATATGTTGTAATACATCCTTCTGCGGGAGTGAAGACGTGGGTAAAATCCGGAATATAAAACGATATATAAAAAATAATATTAAAGAATATCATTATGTTAAAGATATATTATTTAACAGAATATAAATGAAGTTCACTCAACGTGAACGTATTTATTCTATTTCAGTTTACGAAGTTTCGGATGCAGACAGGTATTGTGTCAAGGATTTGAGAAAAATATATATATAAAATTACAATTTACTTTAGAAATCAACAACAAAGACATACGATACGTTCAGAAAATGCTTTATTTCATTTTATTTGTGTCAAATATCTTATCGGTGAGAAATCTGTCGCCGGCGACCCATCACTGAGTCACCCGCAGTACCTACTTGATTGAAGCCATCTAAATGCATTAGTAGTACCTAAACATTCTCACCCTTATGAGAAGGCACAAATAGAGAAAACAATTAGGTTTAATTATGATGAGTGTAGAGTTAATACCATTCAATATAAAACGCTTTATCAGAGAAAATAATAATTAAATATTTGAGGAACTCACACAAATCGACCTAGTTTTATACAAAGCAAAACTTGTACTAGAGGCGACGGTACAAAATTATTATAGATAAAAATATCCGTCACTTCATCATCATCATCATCTCAGCCATAGGACGTCCACTGCTGAACATAGGCCTCCCCTTTGGACTTCCATATATACCGGTTGGAAGCGACCTGCATCCAGCGCCTTCCGGCGACCTTTATAAGGTCATCTGTCCACCTTGTAGGTGGACGTCCTACGCTGCGCTTGCATCCGTCACTTAACCAAAAATATACGTGGTTATCAAACACATACTTGTTCTTGCCGGGATTCAAACCCAAACCGCGAGCTTCGAGGGCCGTTGAACAACTCAGCTAAACTATCATCAAAATCTACACACAAAAACGAGAATATAAATAGTCAAGATTACAGGAAGTCCCATTCATCGTCTTTTTAGGGTTCCGTAGTCAACTAGGAACCCTTATAGTTTCGCCATGTCCGTCTGTCCGTCTGTCCGTCTGCCCGTCTGTCCGTCTGTCCGTCTGTCCGTCTGTCCGTCCGCGGCTTAGCTCCGTGATCATTAAGTACTAGAAAGCTGAAATTTAGTATGAGTATGTGTATGTATAACGCCGACAGAACGGTAACATAAAAATTAAACAAAGGTTTTTTTTTTTTTGGGTACCTCTCGGACACCTAAAGTGGGGGTGAATTTTTTTTTTCCTATCAACACTGGTGTGTGGGGTCTTTGAATAGGTCTTGTAAAAATAATAGGGATCTTCTAACATTATACTTTGATAAAGTCAGCAGTTTTGTAAATATTCGCTCCAAAAACAAAAAAAATAGTGCCCCCCCTCTAACTTAACCAGGGCTCATAAAAATTCGGAAAAATTCATGTAAATGAGGCCTTATAAGTACTTTCACTGAAAACTATATTGAACAAAATCGGTCGAGCCGTTTTTGAGCTATCGCCAAATTTCATATTTTTTCTTTAAAAGGACGTAAGTTGACTTCCAGAAGGTTATAAGTGATTACAGTTTCTAGGGCGTTTACGACCTTTTTATAGAGCTTAAAATATTTCTTAACCTATACCTCGGGCTTAAAACAGCAGTTTATTGTGAAGGATGAGCAACTACGGAACCCTACACTGAGCGTGCCCGACATGCTCTTGGCCGGTTTTATTTTATTAACGACTAGCTGTGCCCCGCGGTGTTACCCGCTGATCCCACGGGAACACTAAATTTATTCGGGATGAAAAGTATCCTATGTCCTTCCCCGGGACTGAAACTATCTATATACCAAATTTCATCTAAATCGGTTCAGCGGTTTAAGCGTGAAGAGGTAACAGACAGACAGACAGACAGACAGACAGACAGACAGACACACTTTCGCATTTATAATATTAGTATGGATTCTTGTAATTTTCTGTAATTATAATAATGAGACTAATAAGTGCCCGCAACCCGCAACGTTATCCGCATAGGAAAATAAAGCCATAACCCTCTTTTTCCGATCATCCCAGGGTTTTATGCGGCACAGCCTACGGTATAAAGCGTCACAAAGGCATAATGATGTCTGGGAAAATAATTTATTTATTGATAGGTATGATACCTACTGGATATCAATCAGACTTATCTTTCTCTTAATTTTCTTTCAAATTATAAATAGGTACCTACTAACTGCAATAGTAGCGAACGATTTATTCCTGTTATCCCTATAGGCAGAGAGAGAGAAAAGATTATATTCCGGATAACTTCAGACTTCCCGAGGGATAAACAATACAGTTTTGCCACTGAGCCAATTCGCAGGCTACGTAGTAAATTCCTTTTACGACTCATAGTATACTGACTGTAAAGACTGGAAAGTGTGGGTTACCATACTTATTCCGAATGCCAATGAGGTTTACTGGCATTAAACAAAGAATTGTATAAACAAAAAAAGATATTTACACGAAACAAATACATCTTTTTTCAAAAAAGGGAAAAGGGAAAAGAAACTTCATCAAACTGCCTTTGAAATTATGAGAATGCATCACATATAAATAACAGGCGTGAAAACATAAATCTCAAGAACGATGTGAGATCTTTTTAGGAAAGTGATTATGCATCACATATGGGGCTACGGTAGATGATCTTTTATTGTTCGCAATAACTGTGCGAACAACATGTTTTTTATGGTTTAAAAATATATTTTAAATATAAAATGATATAAATTACAGATTAAATATTTGTTTTATTTTTGTTCGTTTAGCTACCTCCTGTTCGCTCGTAAAAACCTCGTACTGAGAGGCGCAACGTGGGACAGGAAGGCCCTTAACAAGGTAGACCAGTGATCTTGAGAAGGTCATGGGAAATTGTTCGATATGCGTATAGTTGGAGCGTTCAGCGTTGAGATACTTGGGGAGGCTTTTGCCCAGGAGTAGACGTCATTCATTACTTTTTTAGATTTATCTTAAAGGTAATAATAGGTATCATAAAGTTAACGATTTCAGGAAAAAAACTTTCCGAATAAGTAATTATGTCAATGAAAATGAAACATTCGATGAAAATGTCTGTCGATAGAATAAGGGTAACCCTTCGGAAGGGTTCTGACTAATGTCAATCGAGAAAGACAAGACCAAGGGAAGGTAAGCAATCAATATTATAATGTAAATTCTATTCTATCCCCAGTCTCTCGTTTGCCTTTTGAAGACGATAAAGACAAAGTTGCGTATATTTACATAGTTATCTGCCTCTCGGGATTCTGAATTTATTCTACACATTTACGAGTATGTCTTTCAAGCTATGTAGGTCCCGGATACCAGTATAAATACTTTTCTCGGCTTACATTTACATTCTGTCTTATTTTTCTTATTATGCTTTCTACTTTTTCTATTACCAATTACATAATTGTACAAAAGAAACTTTAGGCAGTAAAATCTTTAAAAGATTTTAACGACGCAATTCCTAATTGCCTGAGCGTTTAGCTCACTGCTAAATTGTGTCTTTAACGAATAGCCTGGAATACAATATTAGGCACGGCACGTGGAGTTTAATGCGGTGAATTTATTTTGTTCAGTACTTTTCACTAAATATTATTAGTACGTTAATACAACTATTTATTACTAGCTGTGCCCCGCGGTGTTACCCGCTCATATCACGGGAACACTAAATTTATTCGGGATGAAATGTTTCGTATGTCCTTTCCCGGGTCTCAAACTATCTCCATTCCAAATTTCATCTAAGTCGGTTCAGCGGTTTAAGCGTGAAGAGGTAATTAACAGACAGACAAACACACTGGAGGACGAGAGCTGAAAATCGAGCTCAGTGGCGTGCCATGGGAGAGGCCTATGTCCAGCAGTGGACTGAAACAGGCTGATGATGATGATGATGATGATGAAACACACTTTCGCATTTATAATATTAGTATGGATTCCCAAACAATTTGATAAGACACATAGGACTAGATTCAGAGTTTCTAATGACATGGGTCTCAGATATGTGACCCATGTCATTAGAAACTGATACTTTAGCGGTGAGCTTTCTCTTAAAAGTCTACTCAATAGCTGTCGCGTATCGAAAATCGATATTGAATGGTCACATCACAGAAATAATGCCATATAATATTTTAAAATACAAACCTAACCTCAATATAACATCAATCTAGGTAATTGATGATAATAATCTTAGTTTTCCACTTTTAGTCTAGGTACTTACACTACAACTTGGAAAAAATCATCCCACTCACAGCAAGAAGGTATATTTATTCGTCGTTACATACCTATTGAGATAAATTTACCAAAAAAGTTATTATTATTTAATTATTTAATATTTCAATCCAACAGACACCACAAAGATACTAAATAACGAAAACTATTCTAAAACTCTCGTTTATTACCAAAGCATCTAATAGACTAAACAAAACTTTGAGTGTTCGAACTACCGCTGCCGTGATAAATCCGACCCAATCTGGCTGTAACCGGTTCAGTACTTATGTACTTTACTACAATATAGTAAGGATATAGAAATAAACGGCTTAGACGAAATAATTCGGCGGCAAACACGATACCCCTAAAGTTCTAATTCGGTAGACAGTGTCGCGACCGGAGTAGTTTCGGGATAATTCAATTATTATGCGAACCGTGGAAAATAGCGTAGATTCTGCAAATTCCGGACCCTTTTTGCTATGTGTATTAATTATATAAGTAGCTGGCAAAAATTATAAATAATAAATTCTACAATTATCATTACTCATTCATTCATTATACACTTTTTAGTACTAAATAAAATGGAAGAAGTTTTAACTGGAAAACTACCGTGAAACTCGGGCAGTGTGAGAAAAGACTTCGTCTTCATCGATTATGGTTTAAAAATAAAATCAGCCGCAAATCAACAAAAAAAAATTGGGCAAATGCGAGCCCGACTCGCGCATGAAGGGTTCCGTACCTATACATATATATAATCTTTAACAAGTTTGTTGTATGGGAGCCCCCCTTAAATATTTATTTTATTTTATTTTTAGTATTTGTTGTTATAGCGGCAATAGAAATACATCATCTGTGAAAATTTCAACTGTCTAGCTATCACCGTCGTTGAGATACAGGCCTGGTGACAGACGGACGGACGGACGGACGGACAGCGAAGTCTCAGTAATAGGGTCCCGTTTTTACCCTTTGGGTACGGAACCCTAAAAATCAGTTTGCGTTAAGTTTGCACCTAGTAACTAGGGCATCGGATACAAAGGAGGTCCAAACTGTACATAACCGGCTTATACAAATCGAGGTTTCGTTCTCGTCTGTTTTCTCTTCCAAAACTTTACCAATCCTTATGAAATTTGGTAAACTGAATGGAAAAAAAATGTTCTGTGTAGGAACGTTTTGATTTTTTGCAAATGATTATAGAATTTGTGTATCAGGCGGCCGTTGTGGCGGAGTTCTTGCTAAACACAAACGTCTAGTACACAAATTCTATAATCATTTACGCTAAACTCTAAACAGTCCAACACAAAACATTGCCTTCCAGATTGTAAGGAAAAATGTGCCGTGGAAAATACCTCTCAAGTATTTACTTTAATTTAACCTTTTTTTTGTATTATGCAATGAAGTTTAAATAACTAAAGTAAATCTGAGTTGAGAGAGATCAACCTAAAAAAAAATGAGTTCTACCCCAATTTGACATTGTGATGATGATTATCTTGATTCTTTAGCTGTAGTGTCGAATAGAGCCTTCATTATTCACACTAGCATTTTCGCGGTCATAGGTGAAAAATGCCAACACTTTTCGCAACAGCCGCAGCGGCAGCGATGCGCAGTACGTGTGTCTCGCTCACTCGTATGGCCACCGCGCTTGGAATTCTAGCTCAACCGCTCGTCTCGTCGCTGGTCGCGCAAAGTCGTGGCTCTTCGTAAGCACTGTATCGGCCATAAATCCGTCTCCATCCATCCGTTTGCATATTTCGAATACTAATAGTCGAGATAGCTACATAAAAATATGCAAACTCAGAATCGCGTAAGTACGTGAGAGTGAAACAAACCTTCACCACACCGCGACCTCGTACAGAATACAATAAAAAATAACGTTTATGCGTTCTGCTCACGGGCAATTGGGTTTTATTTAAATTGTACGGTTTTTGGTTTTCGAGTCCCCTCTTTATTGTTTTAAGGCATATTATGTATCATAACTTTTTGACTGAGCGAGCGAAGCGTCTCTGTTTATGCGTCGCCGAAATTTCTTTCTTAATGTCCGGATTTGAATGTTCGTATTTCCTGCTGTTCTCGCCTATAGGACAACTTTCTTAGCTGATTTTCATGAATTTGTGTGAGTAGGTTTGCTAAGCATATAGATTTATTTCTTCATTTTTTTTTATCATCAATTCATATTTTTTAATTGTTCAAAATGGCGGGAAATTGGGGGTTGAAAACGTAAAAGATGATAATTTCCCGTTATTTAAACACAAACTCACACGCTCTACAGCTCTGCTTATAAAGGAAAAAGAAGAAAAAACTCTAAAAAATACAACCTAAGAACATACGTACGTTACAAAGAACAAACAGCTTTTCAATCATCAGCGAACATAATGCAAAAAACGAACCACCTTTAAATATTACCTAATTGTAAAGCAAAAAATAATCCGCTTTTACAAATTACATTTAAATCACCTTTTGAAGTCAACTTATCCTTGAGAGTTAATTACATTGGCTGAGTAAAAAAAGACAATACAAAATAAATGTTGTTTACATTAAGAACCTTTTAAAAGAAAAGAACCTTTAAAAGACACTGACACAAAAATATAACAAATCAATAATGCAAAACAATCCCTCCTTCATAAGAGGTGAAACCTCTGCCAGTCGCTAACAGTGCGATTTAGAATATCATATCATATCATATCGTTTATTGCGAATCATGTTCATTTTACAATGGATGGTATGGTAATTATAAGTAATGTAGGTAAGGTACATGAAACCCTGTAAGTTAGGGCATTGCAATTTCTTACAGACTAAAACATTATTAATAGAATTTAATTTAAACAATTATGTACAACTATTTTACATAACTATAAAATGTTGATATTATTAATTTAACAATACAAGTGTCTTAGAGAAATTCACTTGCTTTGACATAATTGAAAAGTCTGTAATAAATAAACATGGTATATATAAGGATCAGAACAGTGAAATACAATACAATACAACAATACTATATTGCACACCGATAGAAATTATATTTTTTTTTTAATAACGGCAGACAACAAGCGGGCTTATCGCTAAAAGCGATCTCATCGAGACAACCTTTCGGTAATGAAAATATCTTGTTTATGTAATAATTTTTAATAGCACAAAAGAAAACCTTACAGTGATCATAACCTATATTATAAGTGACGGTAAATACATGTGTAGGTACAATTATTTAAATAAAACAATTTAAACGGATTATATCGCGTATATTAATTATTTGAGCCTCCCTGACGTTTCAGTACCTTTACAGATACCGTTGTCAAAGGTTGACTGAGAAAAACATAATCTTTCTCTGTCAAAGTTACATTTGTGCAAACTACCCATTTTGCAAATATTAATTTAAAATAAAGGTGTTCATACATGCCAG
This sequence comes from Apotomis betuletana, assembly GCA_932273695.1. Taxonomy (NCBI): domain Eukaryota; kingdom Metazoa; phylum Arthropoda; class Insecta; order Lepidoptera; family Tortricidae; genus Apotomis; species Apotomis betuletana. The sequence continues at coordinate 1,871,268 of OW026311.1, read as the reverse complement.
ATGGGCCTAATGTGTAAAGACAGTTACACATGTGCCAGAAGGGCATTTATTATTTATTTAAAAAAATCTACCAGCGGTTCACTAAAGGCTTACTGAGGAGAAAGAACCGCCAAAGAAAACTCCCAGATTGCCTTATTTATTACTATAAAATACTTTTAAACAAAAACTCTACATATACTACTTTTAACACTAATTTGTTTTACACCGTTCGAGGCCCAAGGTTTCCAGTCTTGTGTCTTGCTTGATCCTTGATAAGATGTACAACAGGATCCCAAGCCGGTGGTAATGACAAACCATCTTCTCTATTGAAATTGGGATATTTTTTGATTTCAATAGCCTCGCGCAACATTCTGGGAAAATATCGTTTCTCTCTGGCAAGGATTGAAGTGTTATCAAACTTAATTGAATGGTTTGGATTGTCCATGACATGCTCGCAGACTGCAGTTTCTGTTTTTCTCAGTCAACCTTTGACAACGGTATCTGTAAAGGTACTGAAACGTCAGGGAGGCTCAAATAATTAATATACGCGATATAATCCATTTAAATTGTTTTATTTAAATGTGTGACAGTCGCGGAAACCGAAGAAAATATTAGGTACAATTATGTACATTTTACATAGAAAACTACCGTGAGCCTCAGACATAATATTCAAATACATGAACGAGTTTACTCAAGTCATAGTAGTCGAATATTGCTCGACATGTGTCGAATCGGTACGCGATTCATCATCATTATCAACATGTGGAGCGATATTCGACTTCCACGACGCGACGTGAGTAAACCCGTTTATGTGTTTTAATATAATTATGTACAATACATACTATGCTATAGCCTTTACCGTGGCTATAGCGCATGTACTCGCTCAAAGACAAGCTCGATTATTTATTTATTTATTTATTAAGGTTCACCAACAGTTATTACATCCAAACATTCATCAGATTACAATCTATAAGGAATTACGATTGATGCATAACCAATTATAGGTAAACACAGCATGCACTATTTACAATCTAAGTAATACCTACATGATATGTATTTATGCTAAAGTGGAGCAATCAAGTTTTACAACAGTTGACACTTTGGTATTTAAATCTAAAGGAAGGAAGTTTTCAGATAAGTAAGTTAGTAGCTTAGTAGTACAATTATTCACTATTAATGGTTTTGTTCAAAAGAGTGTTTATCGTCCTTCGAAATTTAGGTAGTGAGTCAGCGTGAATATCTATAGACTGACTACATGCATTCGCTAATTTACAGAGGCGGCATATGGGAGAATTAGAGCCAAGTACAGTTCGACGGAGCGGTGGGCATAGGGGTGTAATTTTCTTTCTGGGAAATCTACTGGGGGCTCGAAACTTCATGAGATTTAGTAACTGCGGGCAATCTATCTGGTTTCTTACGAGCTTGTACAAGAATATTAAATCAAGTATTTCCCTACGCGTACTGAGAGAACTCATCAAAATATTTTAATCGGTTGTTGTAAGAAGTCCTCCTATTGGCTAGTCCTAAGGGTCGGGAAAGAAACCAGAGAAATCGTTTTTGGATCCGCTCTAGCCTGAGCATATGTGTCGCATAATGGGGCCGCCACACCACACTGCAATACTCCAATCTACTCCGCACTAAACTGTTATATAACGTTAATTTTAGTCGACGTTTTTTTTAACATTTGTGAATTTCTTATAAGGAAACCTAGCATATCTGAGGCCTTCTTAATTGTTTGGTCGACGTTTGGTATAAACGTAAGTTTACTGTCTAGTAGTACACCTAGGTCACGAATGCAGTCAACTTCATTTAAATTAGTATCATCCACACAGTAACTCGAATTAATAATTTTTTGCTTACGAGTGAATTTTATATGGGTACACTTTTTGGCGTTGAGAGTCATACGATTTCTTTTACACCATTCAGTAAGGTTATTAAGATCGTTTTGCAATAATTCTACGTCATTGTTACCCTCTATTACCCTAGAAAATTTAAGATCATCCGCAAATAGATAAGGAACTGAATACTGAAAACAACTGGGGATATCGTTGATGAATATATTAAACAAAATGGGACCTAAATGAGACCCTTGAGGGACACCCGATGTTATATTAAAATCTGAAGAGTTGTATCCATTGACGACCACGAAAAATTGCCTGTTACTTAAATATGATTCAATCCACTTCAGTGTTGTTCCAGCTATTCCATACGACAAAAGTTTCTGAATCAGTATGCTATGGCAAACTTTATCAAACGCTTTGCTGAAGTCTGTATAAATTACGTCAACTTGTTTGTGAGCATCAATGGATTCTATAAGTGACTCAGTAAAACTGACCAAATTGGTGTTAGTGGACCTGGCCTTCGTAAATCCGTGCTGATGCTCCGTTATATTTTGTTTTACGTGGTTTTCAATATGAGGATATATTAAAGTTTCTAAAATTTTGCTAAAGGTAGGTAAAATAGAAATTGGTCTGTAATTACTGACTGTTGTTTCATCGTCTGATTTAAAGATTGGGACCACCTTAGATAGTTTCCAAACAGTTGGAAAGACTCCTGATCTTAGTGATTCATTAAAGATTATAAATAATGCATCAACTAAACCCGTGGCGCAAGTTTTTATAAAGATTGGTGGGATACCATCCGGACCGGGTCCCTTGGTAGGATCCAACTGCTTAAGTCTATTCAGAATGGATCTGTGGTCAATTACTACCGACGTAAGACTTTGACTGTTGCATGCTATTTTATTAAGATAGTCATTTTGTGGATATTGGGTATTGATAGAATTGTCTGATTCATATACTGATGAGAAATAATTCGCAAACATATTGCATATCTCAGACCCGTCTGAGGCAGTATTTACGCCATTGGTCATACAGGCTGGATATGTACTGTTTCCACCACGTTTCGCTTTCACAAAGGACCAAAATAATTTGGGGTTGACGTCAATTTTTTCTTCTGTGGCCTGTATATAGTTGTTGTAACATTCTTGGGCTAGCTTCTCGCATCTTTTACTAATTAATTGTAAGGACAGTTTATCGCGTGGGTTGCCATAGGTTTTATACTTTTTCCTTATTTTATTTTTTTCGTTTAGAAGTTTTATTAATGATTTATTAAACCATGGCGGATATTTATGATTTGTTTTAATTTGTCGTCTAGGCACAAATTTGTCAACACACTCATTAATGACGTCATAGAAAAGATCTAACATTTTATTAACGTCATGTCCATAAAGAAGTTTATGCCAATCGATCTGCTCTAATGCGTCTAAAATAAGTGGGTAGTTTGCATTATGATAGTTAAGTCTGTGTTTTTGTTCGTTTGCTTTTAAATTATTAAAGTCTGAAAGGTCTAGAATACCCGTCACAAAAGGAAATCCTAATTTTAATCCGCCATCATGCTTGTGGGCGAACGTGCTAAAAACTAACAAGTCAAAGCATCAAAGTATTGGTAACGTGAGGAGTGCCCAAATTGGTCGGCGTGCGCCGCTGTGTCGGTGGCAGGTTCACAATGGCCGTCTTGCTAATTGCTTGTCACGCGCAATGGCACCTAATAGCCGTCATTTGATGGCGTATTTTCCAAGGTGTTCAGGGAAAATACTATTGTAATCTGTAATATAAAACGGGACACGAAACGGAAGGAGTTGATAGTTACTCATTTACGTATATGCATAGGTAGTATACAGACTGGGTGTTCGGCACATATACCGTATTTTTTTTATATTTTTTGGGTTCTTTGCTATCTTCTCACCCTTGGATCTTGGGTTCTAAGTCTAAGGGTCACGGTTTTGGAGATATGATTAGGGTTCCGTATTATTAAATGTTGTTTCTCTAATTCCCCGAAATTACGCTTTTAAATATTCGTAACTTTTTTATTAATGTATGTTATTTTTTGTATTTAATACTTGGTAATACATGCTTTGTCTTTGTGTGTTTGCATAAAAACAGTTTTTATTTTTATTGATAGTTCCAAAGTCAGTTTCACAAAGATGACTTCCAAGGCGTGCTTCGTGACTTCAAATTTTATTAAAGGAAGAAGGAAAACATGTTTTGTCAGATAAAAAGTACAAGAACTAAATTCCAGTATATTTCCATAACTCATAAATAAAATCTTGTTCTGTTTTTAACCTGTGTATGACGTTACCACACAATTCCATCTAGCGAGCAAATGGTTGGCCAGCTACACAGTCCTTCACGTCACTGCTTTATTTTCTGTATACATGCCGAGGAAACGATTATTCATTCCCAAACCGCAGCACCCAACCTGACCTCTGCTCCGAATAACAACTTTTAGATTAATCGTGTCTTCTCTTTCACTCCATTATTTTTCAACTGAAAATAAGAGGGATGGCTCGATTTAAAACTTGAACATGGAAATTGGGTGCACCGATTTTATATACGACCAAGCCAATAAAAGTAGAGGGACAGCATTGGCCTATTTATCTGATGTTAGCTTTAACTTTAAATGTGCTTTTTAATGAATGTGTAATATTAGAACTTTTTTAAACACATACTGTCTGTGAGCTGTAAAAATGCCCTTTAGGTCTATAGTTGTCTCGCTCGCTCTTAGGCGGTTGAGATTTGAACCTCTCTGGTTTCACCAAAACCCGAAGGCTATTCTCAGAACTTGCGGACTGTTTTGTGTTTTACCTCATTTATTTCTATTGATCAATGACTGGATATATTTACATTCTATTAATATAGAACCCAATTTACTACAGAACACATAGAAAATGTCGCAGTTAATATGTACATGTTGAAATGATAAAATAATGCGTACCTACCCAAATCACTTTCTTCTAACGATTTCCTTGACTATGAAATTAAAATGTCAAATTAAACACACTATGTATGAGTATGGATTAAATTTGAATGTTAATATCAGCTCTATGGTTGTCTCGGTAGACGTAGAAAGGGCATTTCTTCTACAAAAAAAATGTATTTGGGCTATAACCAAAGCATGGATAACAGATAGTTGCAGACCTCTATTCAAAAAGTTAAATATTTTGCCGTTACCATGCATGTACATTAGAAAAGCTTGTCTCCTTGTAAAAGACCGCCCAGATTTATTTAAAATGAGGTCGGAGGTATACACAACAAATCAGAGAGCCCAGTATCAAAATCTTTTATATCAGCCTAGATGTAGATCAGCTATTTATAAAAAAAACGCTTATAACATGTGCATAGTCCTGTATAATAGCTTACCTAAAAATATTAAAGAAATGAAGGCTACCGACTTTAGGAAAAAATTTACTAAGTATCTACTAAAAACTGTTTCTATAGTGTTAAGGAATTTATAGATTGTACGAAACAGCATGATCCTTGTTAGGTATAAGTAAATCAAATGCATGTACTTGTTCTGAACTAGCATAATATTTGCATATCGTTTAATTACGATTGAATACTGTATTACCTAATATAAACAACAATAACACCCTGTAACTAGTCATAAGTATTGTTGCAAATAGACATATTTTATTCTATACTATTCTAACGTCCTACTGCTATAAAAAGTCCGAAGTATGATATTTTGATACTTGGTAGACTTTTTTCTTTTTTTAGAGCTTGAAGCGTTTACCCGGTATGATCGAACCCAAATATACAAAGGTATTATGGGGTTCGAGCCATATTGCGGACCGTTATTATTATTTTATTTCTTCTTTGATCTTTGTATCTATAAAGCGCTATATTACGTTAGGTTGGGTACATTTATATACCTAATAAGAAATAGTCATTATTAAATGTTCTAGCGAAAGTATACAGCCATGCAAAATAGGGGATTAACCTGTCAATTTTATCGCGGCTTTCTTTTCGCACCCTGTCGATGGAATAATAACGGAGCCTATATTTTTAAAGATGTGCTCATTTTATGGAAAATAAATGATAAAGCTAAAATGTTGAAGCTAAAAAGAAAGAAGAAACAAAGAACACGTATGTGTTCGTTATACTTATAAGGTTTCACTTCTTGCCTTTTGATCGCGGCGAAAACAGACTGCGAGTTACCTATTTCCGTAACTGCTGTGACACTCAAAAAGTGATCCTGTGTGGATTTTGCATGATGCGTGTCATGCCAGAGACAGGGTGCAGCCGGTAAGTACTGGTCGCTCCGCAGCATTGTGGAGAGTGCAACAATTTCCGGTCAGCTCCTTCAATGAGCTTCTAAAGAGCTAGCCTGTTCCCCTTTTTAACCGACTTCTCAAAAAAGGAAGAGGTTCTATGTTCCACTGTATGTATTTTCTTATGTGGTTAGGTTTAAATATATTATGTTCTTAGTTTTAACTGTTTCAATGTATTATTCGAAATAAAATTATTTTTGTTAAATATATACCTACTAGTAGGTGCCCTTAACTTTGTATGTTCACCGATATCTTCACCAATTGTGGACTGATTCTCAAAAATTGGCATCGACTTCAAAAGATGTTTCAAATATAAATAAATAAATATCGGACAACCTCACACAAATCAATCTAGTCCCACATAAATCTCTAGTAGGCTTGTGTTATGGACACTAGACGACGATAAACATACTTATAATAGATAAATACATACTTAAATACAAATAACATCCATGACCCAGGCACAAATATTCACGTTCATCACACAAATATTTGCCCTTGCCGGGATTCGAACCCAGGACCGTCGGCTCAGTAGGCAGTTGCTTAACCACTGCGCCAAACCGTCGTCGCCAAATGTAATCGGTACATAAAAGGGTTCTAAGGGGTTCTTTTTTAGTTACGTTTTTTCCTTTCTGTATTAGTTACTTTTCTTTCTATAATTTGTAACAAACCAATTTTACATTTCTGGTAACACTATAGATCTGTAACAGACACTTTCAAACTAATTAATAAGTTGAAAGTACATGGAACTCCATTAGCGGATGAGAAAAAAAGGCAACAATTATTAGGTAAGTAACTCTTTTTCACTTCAGCGTAACCGGGTAAAAAAGACCGATGCCTTGTTCTTAAAAATAAATTACCCCTGTATTAATAACCTTAATTTAACATATATAAAAAAACCGACACTACAATGTGTCAGTGACTGATTTTTGACGCTTGGTACGGGAACAGATTTTTTTACTTTTGGGATTAGTAAGTTAATACTTAAGATAAAAAATACTGCGGGCCAATGTTTGACACTGTTCCAATTGTTTCTAATTGCCACCTAAAACATATACACATATAAACATACACATCAAAATATATATACATAACAAAATACCAATCTATCTTTCTCGATTAAGATGTCAAACATTGGAATATTTACCTTATAACGTACTTAATTAAGTTTTTTGTAAATTTTTATTTTTAATTTATTAATGTTAATTATATATTACTATTATTCACACATCGACAGTCTCAAATTAAAAAAAAGTCCATTATACAATAAAAATGCCCCAAAAATCGGTAGCTTTTGAGAAATGTTGTGTTTTAGCCAGTATGTACCCGCGTATTTTCATTTCCTATAACCAATATTCCGTACTACAGGATGTTGGCTTAGCTTTTCCAATATCCCTCGTGGTAAGCCTAGCACAAAATTTTTAAAGACCATACACTCTACACTCTGCTTTTATTTTTTATGCCATGTGAAAATTCTACGGAAATTAAAAAAAGCGGCTATGTGTGTGTCAGATCGCACACACTGTAGGGCTCCGGGTCTGGCGAAATTTTGAACACATCTGGGAAGGTGCCACGGAAGAAGTCAAATGAGATTTGGAAATATGATTCGTTGAAGTCTGCTGTAGAGACGAGGATAAAAAAATAACGGGTAGCTCTAAAGTATTATTTTTGCACTTTATGTATAATTTTAACTCGAACCCTTAAAATAACATACATACCAATTAAAATTGTACATATTGAATCATTAACCACTATATTTTGTTGTTTAGTCTATTGTCAAATGGAAGGTAGCTGATATTTGTAGCACAGGATATAACAATTACAGTTGTCGGCGACACTGCCAATTTGTCGAAAGTCCAAAAAAATTACACATTAAGGGAATCATTAACCTATTTGTTATTGTGGTGAAATATACTGTCACAGTTTTCGTGCCCATGTTTTTCATGTAAGTACTTTACAATATAACCCTTTTGAATAGCCCAAACGAAATTACAATTTAAATACAAGGCTTCAATCTCATGAGTACAGTTCAATAGATTTAAATTTTCATCAACCTTTATGCCTCATTGCATTGCGAAATAAAGACTCATTCATATGTTTTGATTGGAAATATCCCGCAGGGGTCTTATATGGACGGGCGATGAAATTATCATGCCATATATTGTGGATGATTTTGAGAGAATATTGTAACCGGGTAGAGTAATGTGTAAGTTTAGGCTCAGGTTTGATTTATCTCCTTTTGCTTTTATTACGAATTTGAAATACGTAGCGTTTGTCTTACAATTGTTATTTGGCTATTAGCTAATAATTAGGGTTCCGTAGCCAAATGGCAAAAAACGGAACCCTTATAGATTCGTCATGTCTGTCTGTCCGTCCGTCTGTCCGTCCGTATGTCACAGCCATTTTTTTCCGAAACTATAAGAGCTATACTGTTGAAACTTGGTAGGTAGATGTATTCTGTGAACCGCATTAAGATTTTGATGCAAAAAAAAAAAAATAATAACAAATATTGGGGGCTCCCCATACTTAGAACTGAAATTCAAAAATTTTTTTTTCATCAAACACATACGTGTGGGGTATCTATGGATAGGTCTTCAGAAATGATATCGAGGTTTCTAAAATATTTTTTTTCTAAACCAAATAGTTTGCGTGACAGACGCTTCCAAAGTGGAAAAAAGTTGGTCCCCCCCCCTCTAACTTCTAAAATAAGAAAATGAAAAATCTAAAAAAAAACATATGATGTACATTACTATAAAAACTACCAACGAAAATTGTTTTGAACGAGATCTAGTAAGTAGTTTTTTTTTAATTTTAATACCTAACTTTGCACCTAATTTATATGGGGCGCTATACATACCAGGTGCAAACTTAACTTAACCACTTAGGGATGGAAAGTGTTTGTACGGAACCCTCGGTGCGCGAGTCCGACTCGCACTTGGCCGGTTTTTTTTAGATGTTACGTAGTGATAGGTATATACATTTTAATATATTATATTATTATATATTATATTATTATATATTATATTAAAATGTATATACCTATCACTACGTAACATCTAAAAATTATTAGCTACTAGCCAAATATGTGTGCACCACATTCCCTCCCCCTCCCCATTTTTCGTATACAAGTAAGCTGACTGTTTTGTATTGAAAAAATCTCCATTCTGTGAAGATTGAATAGAAGTAGAATTCATTCTTTCAATAACGAACGACCTTAGTAATTTCTTTGTAAAATGGTCACATTCTACAAATTCAGATGATGATAATTATCGAGTCTACTCAAACAAATTCTTACATTCATGACTCGTCACCTCGATGATTGGGACCATTTTATACGCATGCCTGAAAAAGGCATTCAATTCTTGAATTCGAATTGGTATTCGTTGCTAAAAAATCAACGTGCCTATATTCCAGTTTCCATCAAAACCTCTTGAATAATGCATGTGTGTCAGCAAAAATCATCACCCAGGATATGTATTTCGGATTAACTTTTACTCGATGCTTTTATTGGATAAATGGTCAATTTATGGCTTGATAAGAATAAAAATAATCATGTTTTTTTTAAACAAAATTCTATCATAATAGTTACAGTAAATTTATTCTCATGTGGAATGTTGACTAAAAATTGTAGTGGGAGTATATCGATTCTTAATATAAATATTATCTATCACGTAAGTATTATTTTACAGCACGTTGTGCAAGAAAACAACAGTTCTACGGTCTTTTGTATTTTATTCATTATCGTCTTCGACAGTTCCTCCTTTAAGGTCATAATTATAATTTTTAGTTACATTATATGCGAATTACTGCGAATAAGAAAATATGGATTCAGGGCCGAAATATTCTAGCCGGGTGCAAGAGAGTTCACATAATGTTTCAACCCCGATTAATGGAACTCCGAAAATGTTTCTAATACAATTCCTCATCATAATAGTCACAATGAATACTGAGTCACTATTAACTAACGTAACATCCATTGTAACAACAACTAAAACTTTTGTATAATTCAATCGCCTGTAATACAATCCATATATCAAATGGGGACATCAGCCGTTTCCCGCTCAGGTAGAATCTCAAGAACCCGACATTACTGCCACGGAGTGTTGACTTTGCTATCATTCTGGCGGGAGTCATTTCAGCAAATGGCCGTTTAGCTGAGAGCTTTGACTCGAAATTGGAGTTTTCTTGTGATGGCGGAATGAATACACAATTACATAGGGGATTTAATACACGACGTATCTTGCTTATGTAATACTAGCTGCGCCCCACGGGGTTACCCACGGGAACATAACATTTTTTCGGGATTAAAAGTAACCTTTGTGTTAATCTAGGGTCACAGCTACCACAATAGCAAATTGTATTAGGTCTAGCCTAAGCGTGAATAAGTAACATACATAAAAAGCCCATATTGTGCTCACGGCAGTAGGACACCATAAACAGGGGACCACATTCGAAAGAGCTTTGCGGCTTTCTCAAATTAGCAATCAGATTTTACAAATAGTTATTATTAGAGCTAAATTGACTAACATTCACAAGCTGACATTTTCAAAAAGCTATGACTCAATATAATATCAAGATTTAAGTAAAGTTCGAGAAACCTAGTACTTTTTTCTTAGTATGTGGATCTCAGATATAAATAGTTACTTCGAGTAGAGCAAAAAGGTGGTTTTGGGTTAGAGGCAAGGGCAAATACTTGTGTAATGAAGGAAATATTCAAAAGATAAATCTTAATTTAGTTCTAAATTTGGAGGTAGCGAGATATTCTATAATGATTTATAATTATAAGTACCTACTTATAATAAAAAACTTTCAACAAGGTATATTAAAATATAGGAGAGAAAGTAAAAAATGCACAGTGGACTTAAATTGTGCAAGGCATTTTGTGCAAGGAGAAATTATTTTGCTATTTTACAAGGTATACCAAGTAAAAGGCGAAATTCAGTAAAGAATAGTTTCTTTTTTAACTCAGCATTAAGTAAAAATATTCTGACGTTTCTTAGTTTTTCGCTTAAGTATGTTTCTGGGTCAATTTCCCAAGCAGTATTTTTTGATGGCAAGACTGAAAACGCAGGTGCAGAAAGGTTCAATAATAAAGTACCATTTTTTTTCGGAAACAGCCCGCTATTGTCTACCTCGGGCAACAGCTAAAATTTAAATATTAATATATATAATAATTGAAAAAATATATTTAGACCAAATTTCTCATCAAGGTGGGTTGTCCCCAAGCCGGTTTTGTTTGTAAAATGCCGGGTAAGTCAAATACTATGCATGACAAAGAAAATCTGTTACCATTATTTTATTACCATATAAATAGGTAACGAAAAAAGCACATTACCCGTTATATATCTCCTTTGTATACCCTTGAATAAGTGCATATACGTTTGTCCCGAGAAAACTTCTCATTACCGCCGACAATGTTTCGAACCGATTTATTTCCCAAATTTGATCAAGTACGCCCCCCGTCTCCCGCGCACTTCAAAGAATTAGTCAAGCTGCGGCGCTCGACGAGGCCGGTTGTGTATAGTGGCAATACGTTGGCTTGTATAAACGTGAATATTTCATCGCGGTGGACAGGGGACAAAAAAAATGTCATTCCGGAGTTTGTTATAGTTTCTTTATTATTTAACTGCGTGGTTTGAAATTTATATATATCAGGTAAAGTACACTCGCCATTACAAGAGTTGAATTAGTTTTAGAATATAGGGCTTACTTTTTTTTTAAGAAATAAAAATATGTCGTGTTTCTCATTCCACCATTCTCATCCCGGTGTTTCCGGTGTAGTAAAATGACTTTAAACCCCACCAAAATGAGGAAAGCACCGGAATGACATCAAAAGTAGCTTCACTTTTCATAAATATTGTTGAAATAATAATATTTTTTTAATTTGTTTTTAATACCATACTAAGATATATGTTTATATTATTATGTAATGCCAATATTATATATATTACGAATATAAAAAGTAAAATTAATCTCATAATATGCCACTTTTCTTTCATTCCGGCGTATGAAATTTCATTGCGGTGCACTTATTTTATCATCCTGGTGTACATTTATCATTCTGTTGTGTGTTTCATATTCGATCTCGAATTTCTCGAAAACTATTTCAGATTTCAGGGTCCCTTTTACATTATGTTTAATAATATAGTCTAAAGTATCTCTTCACATTTAAAAAACTTAAAAATAATCAAAAATTAAGAATCACACCGAAATGATACACAAAATGCGTCTTGTTGAAATTGACCCTTCTTAAATTAGCACCTTTTTGTGTCCCACATTAGATGACAAAGTTAGAGAGTTCAATTTGCTATGAGTTCGTTGGTGAATTATTCAGTTCCAATATGAATATTTTCGATTTTGTTTGTACTGTCGTGTTCGTGTGTGTGATAAAAGACAAGGCAAAATCTATGCACACAAAATACAGACTACAAAATCTTTCAAACATGAACGGAGCCAGCCACTCTCTCCGTAGAAGTAATTTTAGGCGTAATATAAATCTGTTAGGAACTGAAAGCTGAGGCATATTATGTTTGCTCATATTTTCATCGACGGGAACAAAGCTTAAAAGGCTAAGATAAATCTAGGCACAAAAATTTGCCCCAATCGATCCTTTCTCCCCATTCTATTTTCGAGGATACTGAACAAAAGCTGGCAATTTGTATACCTACTGGATGGCTCATAAATTTGAACGCGCATAGTGAATTCGTGGGGACTTTGCTTGTAAAAACAGGACTGAGGATTTTTGACTTAATTAATTGTTGGCACGAATTTTTCTTGTGTTGTTTTGTATCTGCATTGCTTTAATCCAGATTTAACTCAACGTAGAGCGTTATACAGAAATGAATTCTTTGTTGGGCGTGTGTATCACCAGCAGATCTGATATTGGAATTAATTAACGTTTTTTTTCCTTCTTGAATTTCTCCAGATTTAACAAACAAAAACAAAATAAACAAATATTTTATCCATATCTTGTACAAATAAGTCCATATCTTGTTAGTAGTCGATTTATAAAATCTATGTCATATGAACTAATATTGCACAATTCGTTCGTAGAGTTGGTAGAGTCTAGAAAAAACAGTTTTGACTTTACTATCTAGACACTCGGATTAATGCAATAAGTCTACTCTTAATATAAGTACTTAGTTAACATTAGCAATCGATGTAAAGGAACCGAAAGTAACAGAGTGCGAGTAATTTGTACTTAATCTACCTAAATTTTTGCGCATCTACGTAAGTAGGTACGTAGGTATTTAAGACAGTCACTTTTTGACAAAAAATAAAATAAAAATGTATAAAATATGGGAATCGTCATTAGATGTGCCTAATATTTGAAGAGTATCTTCGATTCCTCTTCGATATCGTCATCAGATCTTCAACAAAATTTAAAGAAACTAACTTAGAGATATTAGGTACCTGCTCTCGAACTGACGGAACTTTGAGGTATCAAGCAATATACAACCGAATTGAGAACCAATTCGAAGTCGTTTGTAAATCAATCTGTAGCCTTCGGGCTATAACTACTTGCACCCGGAGTACGAATAATTGCATAGTAGGTACTCGTTTCGCTTGCTGAGGATTGAGTGAGATTCTCGACCCAACTGAGTAGCACCAACATAAGAAAGAAAACCCTCCTTATCTAATGATAAGGAGTTTTTTTAATGGTTTTTGGGCAGTTTTCATGAATAGTCGGTTCACTTAAAACATAGGTACACAGTAGTCAATACACACGTCGTACCCCAACCATTCAGGCTTAAATAGCTTCCATCAAGCGACATACTCCTTCAAAGAAGCACTTACGCAACGTTACCTATATTCGTTCCATCAATTTACTTGTTTTCTTTGAAATGTATTTGTTATTATCGAGACGAACTGTCAGGCTTAGAACTCTTTAGTTTGTCTCGGTTTTTTACCTTCATTTTCGAACGAAACGGTACATAGAAAGTAAGCCTATTGTATTCAATTATTTTAAGATAGATTTTTAGTTTATATTAAATAGTATTTGGGTCGTTCGTCTGTTTTTTATCGCTAATGGCTTCATACTAAAAATTGGGCAAGTGCGAGTCCGACTCGCGCATGAAGGGTTCCGTACCATAATCTATAACAAGTTTGTTGTATGGGAGCCCCCCCTAAAAATATTTATTTTATTTTATTTTTAGTATTTGTTGTTGTGTTTGGCATCAACATCAACGGCGAGCACCTCACTCACCTTCGATTTGCAGATGATATCGTGGTCATGGCGGAGTCGTTGGAGAGATTAAGCGCTATGCTCGAAGACCTCGACAGAGTCTCCCAACAGGTAGGTCTGAAAATGAACATGGACAAAACGAAAATCATGTCGAATGACCATGTTGCGCCTTACCCGATAGTGGTTGGGAACTCTGCCCTCGAAGTTGTCGACGAGTATGTGTACCTGGGACAAATTGTCCAGCTAGGTAAGTCCAACTTCGAGAAGGAGGTTAATCGACGAATTCAACTCGGCTGGGCAGCGTTCGGGAAGCTACGTCATATCTTCTCGTCGAAAATTCCCCAGTGCCTGAAGACGAAAGTCTTCGAACAGTGCGTGTTGCCAGTGATGACTTACGGAACTGAGACATGGTCGTTCACAATGGGACTCATGAGGCGGCTAAGAGTCACGCAACGTGCAATGGAAAGGGCAATGCTCGGAGTTTCTTTGTGCGATAGAATCAGAAATGAGGATATCCACAGAAGAACCAAGGTAACCGACATAGTGCACAGGATTGCCCGGTTGAAGTGGCAATGGGCAGGCCATGTAGCCCGGAGAACGGATGGCCGTTGGGGCAGCAAAGTCCTAGAGTGGCGACCACGTATAGGAAAGCGCAGCGTGGGTCGGCCCCCGACTAGATGGACGGATGACCTCGTGAGGGTAGCGGGGAATCATTGGATGCGGTCTGCACAGGATCGCACTTTGTGGCGAGTCATGGGGGAGGCCTATGTTCAGCAGTGGACGTCTGTGGCTGATAGATAGATAGATTTGTTGTTATAGCGGCAACAGAAATACATCATCTGTGAAAATTTCAACTGTCTAGCTATCACCGTTCTTGAGATACAGCTTGGTGACAGATGGACGGACGGACGGACAGCGAAGTCTCAGTAATAGGGTCCCGTTTTTACCCTTTAGGTACGGAACCCTAAAAATGAGCAGTGGTATTTCCTATTAAGTAGAAGCTTGTAAAAACGGATACTTTCATTTATATCTTGATAAGGGTGAAGCCAGATGAGCGTAATTTGAGTAATTCCGGTCGCACCATACATCATGTGCTGTCACGTAATCTCGTCACACTAAGTATGGCGCGACCGAAATTACGCGACTCAAATTACGCTCTGGCTTCACCCTAAAACGGAGCAAGTAGTATTTTGCGAAACGCGTAGAACAACCGCGTTCGTGCCCGGCATACTTACTCGATTTGAACAAGTATCTATCAACAGAATGACTCTTAAGGGAAATGAAAACACCTACATGCCGTCACGAGGCGTTAGTGTGCAGTTATCATTTTCCTTTAGAAATATTATGGCGAAAATGCACGTTTACATTTGGTATGGCGTCTCTGAAACTTATTTGTAAAGTATTTTTTCTACTCCAGTACTTTTTTCGGTCATTTATATATACTAACTCTAATATATAGGTAGACATAAATTATCACTACGCTCACATCGTAACCCATACCACTCGCGTTTTTTGCCCCCTCTTATACAACTGTTGCATAAAATACTATTATCAAATTATCACCCTAATATTATAAAAGCGAAAGTTTGTAAGTGTGTTTGTATGTTCGTTGCTTCTTCATATTTGGTATTGAGGTAGCAGATACCCTCGATACATAGGCTACTTTTTATACCGATAAAAACACTTCATCAATCATCCATGTCCCTCCAACAAATACTCGAGGTTCGAACCCAGGATCCTCGGCTCAGTAGGCAACTGATATATAGGAATGAAATGATTTCATTTAAATGTAAATCTTTATTGAAATATGTTTTAATAAGCTCAACTGGGTATAATAATTAAAACACAGTTGAGGTTATAATATAAAACATTTGTTTGTGTTTATCTAGAAATTCTGAAAATCACTCACATAAGGGTCAGCGTCATCTATTGAAATATATCGCCGGTCCCTAGTAAAAAAGTCGGATCTGCAAAATGACTACTTTCCAGGAGAGGCAGTTAAAGTTTTTTAAAGACGTTTTTGTGTATAAAATTGTCAATTTAAGTCCTATTGTTACGAAATTTGGCCAAAGTTATTATTATTAAGTACTTTTAGAGTATGTGTAAACAAAACTATAAATTATTTATTAGAAATGCCAGAAATAAGACATGCTACCTTTTTACCTGGAAATTGTCATCCGATATCCTGTCATAACTGCCACATACGACTTTTTTGCATGATATGGTTCGCAGTAATTAGTCGGATGTGGCACTAACGACTTTTATAATCGGATATTGCATTATTATTTATGTCGCAAGTGTCACTTACTACAATTATATTTGGATTGTACACAGTGTTTTGTGGTGAGATACGACATTTTAGTGGTATAAAAATCCGCGGTTTTACCCAGTATAATAAAATTTATAAATATTGTTTTTTAATTATGTTAGTTTGATATCAAAAAAAATATTAACATAATTTTTGTCTTTTAATGTTCATTTTAAGATACACTTATTGGGAGACGACTGAAGTCTTTGAGCATTTTTCCAAGATCTTTGAGAGCCTCAGCAATGACTAGTCATTTACTACGACGATATCATCAGAAGAGAGAAGGTGGCTGACGTCTTTGCTTTTGATATTGATACTAGTCCGTCAAAAACCAAAAAATTGAATTAATCTTTCTATGCAGCTGTGAATTTTTTGGAGACATTAGTACTACTTGAGAGACCGCAGCACCGTCTAACTAAGTCGTAGTCGAATCGAGAGCCTTCTAATAGTACAAAGAAATGGAAGTACATATACATATACATATGGACGTGGTTTACGGTACCTAGGGTTCTAGGGTTAGCGGTTACCAGCGTTGGGGGGATGAAAGTCGTCAAACCTGCGTGCGAGACGGTTCGTGATAAGAGTGTCGACTACACAGGTTATAGTCATGATTCATAAGCGAGATGGGTCTGTAATTTATGAGAAGGGTCATATAAACCTCCCTGAAGATGAGCAGTATACATGCCACACTTTTCGGCCATGCTCCTATCGTTTTGCCTTCGATTATAACATGATTTAATAAATTCTACAGGGTTTTCTTTACCATTTTACCATGCTGCTTTCAGAATCTTAGACATCGCTATCTAAGATTATTTTTCAGTGGGGGCCTGGGGTGGGCCTAGGGAGGGGCCTGGCCATATCCTAAGAGATGAAGCTATGAATTTCTATCGGTAACCCAAAATCCTGGGGTGGGCATTAGACCATACTGGGGTGGGCACGGCCCACCCGGCAACCCCCTAGATACGCCTATGCGCTCCAGCATCATCCGCTGCATTTTTAAGTTATTTGATAGCCATACCAACCTTGTATAGGTTGCTATCTAGGATTTATTCAAATTAGTGTCGGGTTAACCTGACCTTTGGAACTGTTTGTAAGACATCTCAACCTCGCCTAGAAACACGTTGCAATTGGACTGGTGCAAATCACAAATTAAAGACTGAGATCTATTGTTGAACCTTTGGTAATAAGTGGCATCGTCAAGGGAATGCAGAAACATACTTATCGCCTCTTTTAATTTATGAGTTCGAAAGCACCATTAAGGATATTTCTAGTTCTTTCGAAAGATTAGTTCCACTCTCACCGTGGGGTAAAGAGCTTAGATTCCTACTGACTTAGATAAACTGACCAAAAGTAAGAGAACTATCAAGCGGTGATGGCGACCATCAATTGAGACCAATAGAGAAAAGTGATAAGGGATATGAAATCTAGTGATCACGATTCTCAGGAATATGTGTTCGACTAAAGAAGAAGTCATGAGCCGTTACTTATTATTTAACTGTACATTTAATTACACACATTCTGAAATGTTCTCGGCATTGCCACGAGTAATCGTTATCTCATTATGTTCTTATTCTGGTTATTTTCCTTCAGAAGAACCAGAAGTCAGACGGATTTATTTTTTTATCAGGAGCTTGGTTGAAGTTGCCACATTCACCAGAAACATCTCCCAATTATTATTTATCGTTCGAAACCATCAATAAGTTTACTAAATACCCAATTTCATTCAAACTGTTGATTGCAATATTCAAACAATAAGACAAAATTTAAAGCATCCAAAGATATTGTGATAGTTACGACATACACTGCAATTTATTTTCCGTGAAAAAATGTCGGATATGTTACATGCGACCAAAGTTGGAATATATTTTCCGGCAAAAAACATCGGATGTGTCACATACGACACAAGATACAATTTATATTCCGTAATAAAATGTCGTAAGTGGTACATACGACATAAGGTACCCTTAAAATTCCGAATAGTAATGTCGGAAGTGCCACATACTACACAAAACTTTTCAGCTAACCCAGTTAACATAGTCGGAAGTACCACATCTGACAATATTAAATGGACACTGTATAAGATACGACATTTTTGACATTGATTATTCGTGAAAATAATGAAATTTTGAAAAATCTGTAAATGTACGATTAAAGATTAATGTATTTAATAAGCATTAACGCAATAAAACGAAAATGGCAATTTTGTAGATCCGACTTTTTTACTAGGGACCGGCGATATCAAGACTAGAACGGCAACAGACAGCTTGCACTCACCCAAGTACTAGCTCTGGAAAATGTTACAGCACTTTGCTGTTAGATGGCTCTGGTATTAACCAAGACTACTAGCGCCATCTTAAATGAATAGGGGTGGATTGCGAACACAGGGTGGTTGAAAATAGAGTGAAAAGGTGGAACATTTCATGTGGATGTCATTCGTGCGTATTAAATACATTTCATCCAGGTAGATGTCGTTAATGTTCCGAATAACCTTTTTGTGAGTGAATACGATGCTACACCAAATTTCTTCTATTTTATTAGCAGTCAAGTTTTCGAAGTAGAGTGTGCAACTTGAGGTGAATGACCTTAAATGCTATACTGAATAAAGATATGCCCCGGGACTCCCGGAAATCCTGTTATTTGGTGACATTATAACATCGTTTAGCAGTGCTTCTTTGGACAATAGACTAGACTTCTACAAGGCTTTAGTAATGTATATCTTTATTAAAGTTGGTGTCTATACGTTTAAATGACAGATAAATGTACAGGAGTAGAAAAACATTATTTTTGATGCCTGTACAATAATATCAGTAAGTATCTACCTTTTTATAAGTTATATTTTTTTAAGTTGTACGAATCCATATTAATATTACGTTACGAAGTCCTGGGAAATTGCACACCCTAATCCGACCACAGACTAGAAGATACTGTTTATTTATTTAATCTTTATTGCACAAACGAAAGTTATCAACAAAAGGCGGACGTAATGCCATGAGGCATTTCCTACCAGTCAATCTCAGGGCAAAGCTTAAAAATTGCACTTGTATGTCAAATAAATTATCTATGGAGGGGTAATAATTTTAAGAAAAATCAACAATAACAGTACGATGCAGGTTTTGAATGGAATGGGCACGCGACGCTGGCCGTACAGCGCCAACTAACAGTAAAATTTACTTAAATTTTATTTTAGTAAAAGGTTCTGGTTGAGGCGTTCCCCGAAAGATAAGTAATCCTGGCGTAGGTATATATGACTTCTTGCTCCTGGGGGAAGAACTATATAGGGGAGACTGGCCGGAAAATTTCCACGAGAGTGACTGAACACATACGTAATATGAAATATCGAAATACCCGGGGTTCTCCAGAGACGGAACATTCACTGATATCGGATAGCCTCACGGTTAGATAAATGTAAGTACCTACTGGCGCGAGAAAAGCTATTCATTTCACGGAAAGTGGGAGGCTATCGAAATTAGTCGTCGTCCGAATTTTAATCGAGATTGAGGATAGTCAGTGCCCCCCAGCTGGAGAGTGGTTTTGGATACTACGTCGGTGGTTAGTGTGGACGAGACCTTAGTAAATGACGTAGTGAGTGTTGTGTGCAACCCGACAATTGACATTGTGTGTGATGATGAGGCTAGACTCTCGCCTCCGCCGGTGACGCCTGCGTAGATTGCCCGTAATAGTGCTCCGTTGGTTGCCGACGCGACTGATAGGCTCTCCTGGTGATGAATCGTGTACCGATTCGGAACATGTCGAGCAATATTCGACTTTTACGACGTAATACCCGTCGTCCTTAACTCAACAGTCATCAACATGATCATCATAGTTATATTTAAAAGCGAAGCTTATAGCGTTGGAGTAATTTCCAGCTTATTCTTCTTCAACCAGCGAATGAATGAAATATAGAATAAGCCTAACTAGCGTCAGTAAATGTCACCACGAAACTTGTGTCAGTAAAAGCGGGGCGTCAAAGTTGTGTCAAACGGCTGTTTATAGTTTGCACATGGCAATGCAGCCTGACAATCGCATTACGTCAAATATGTCAAAGTACCCAACAAAACATGCCTGTATAATAATCACTCTGAAAAAAAGGGTATCCGTTTTTATTCGTGAGTAAAGCCTTAAACATTTTAGGAATTTAATTTATTTTACGTAACCGATTTTGTGTAGGGATGGCGTTATGTCAGATGACTAGGTAGATTATACAATTCACTAATAAGGCGAGAGAGTGGGATGCCAGTCCGCTCCACGAGCGTTGGAGAGGCTACCATAAGCCTGTGGTCACGGGGCCGGGGTAACCGTGGCTAATTGTGTGTCAATGTGTATTTGTAAATTGTATTTTGTGTTTTTGTTTTTGTGTTTTAATTTTAATTTATATAATTGTAATTATTATTATTATGGAATCTCGAATTCTGGAATAAAATTATTTTATTTCATTTCATTTCATTCATTCACTAAACGTCAATGAGAAAAACATACAATGCACACTAACATACAGAAAAAAACGGTAACAATTAACATATATAGCTAGTAGTTTAATCAACATCATAAATGGATGTAAATTGTCCGAAATAAAGAATTTATTATTATTATTATCTCCTTTATTCAATTGCATTCTTAGGTTAGATTTCTTTACAATAAATTTATATAACAAGTAAAATACAATAAAGTAATTACAAAACATAAATACATTATAAAAAGACCTAACCTAGGGTGCCGCCGGCAGCGGGGCAGGGCCCAGGCTACCGGTGGTTAGGGCTGTAGAGAGAGGAACCTCCTGACAATGCGCGCCGTGTCCAGGAGTACCGCCTTCTGTATCTGACCCTTGATCCAGCCATCTAGCGAGAGTCTCTTAAGATGTTTGTCGAGACTCTTCGCTATAAGACCGTTCGCCGAAACGACTATCGGGACAATGATCGTCGAGTCAACATCCCACATGGCGGTCACCTCGTGAGCCAAGTCAAGGTACTTGCTGAGTTTGTCCTTCTCAGCCTTCACGAGGTTCTCGTCATGGGGGATGGTGATGTCGACGAGCACTGCCTGGCGCTTGGATCGATCTACCAACACGATATCAGGCTTATTGGCTACAATAGTCCTGTCCGTGATGATAGATCGTATTATTATAAATATCGTGTTAACAATGACAGGTGGGTAGATTCATTTTAGCGTACTAGGGCTTCTGATATTCCTACGTGTTACACGCGGTACCGTAGCTCCGTGTTTTTAGCACCGGCGGCAGTCCTAAGATCCTATCCTACGCGGACACGTCAAAGATACGTAGGCGTGTCTGCGTTCGGCTACGGATCGGCGGATCTAGGCTCCGCTCGGGTATTGAATGAAAGCTTGTCGAACCGACAATGTCACGGACAGATCAGATCCACGTGTAATTAAGAAACTTAAGAAAGGCATCTCCGTGTCACACGGAGCTACGTATCTTAATTACACGTGCCGAACGATCCGGATCTCCGTTGCCGTGTTACCCGCGGCAACGGGGATCCGGCTACGGGTACACGAAACACGGACATGACCGCGAGCCCTACTTTATATTGCAATGTGCATGTCGCTTGGTGTGAGCATACGTGTTGGCGCTTTTATTACCTACGTGACAAATATGATAGCAATACAATTTCACGGAATTTACAAGTTTTATTACAATTTTAGAATATGGCTATGACAAGAATATACCTTTTTGCAACTGCTCGAGGCCATTCATTGTACATAAATGTCAAATTACATTTTAGGATATGTTGCTTATTTATTTATTTATCGTATGGCATTACAAAACACTGGATCAGTAAAAAACAATCAAATTATATATATAAAGAGAGACAACCTATAATTAGAATTTAGCCCGTTTCAGGTAGACAGCTGCCGCGCTGGAGATCTCGAAGTCGCCTGAATGGCCTGTGTATTTAGTTAGGGGGCATTCCCAGACCAAATGGTCGATGGTCTGTTTAGGGTGTCCGCAGTCACAAGCTGGGGTCGGGCTCCAACCCCATTTGTGCCAGTGGTAGGCGCAATTTCCCACTCCCGTCCTCAGTCGGTTTAGGGCGGTCCAGAGCCGGCGGGGTTCCTTGAATCCAGCAGGAGGTTCTTGAGGAGTGAAAGAGAAGGGGTTCGAGGAATCTTTATGAGATTCCCATTCTTCAACCCAAGCCTCGTCTAAGCTCCAGGAGTTGTCAGATGAAGAGATGTCAGGCTTCAGCAGTGCTGGAGGGTTCCTAGACCTTAACCTTTTCGGCCCGAAGTCTGCGAGTGATATATAAAAATAATCTGCGTGTGAAAAAAATATAAGTGATCTTAAACAAATAACAGCTAAAATACAACGTTTCCAAAATATTTTATGACGAAGATTTCTATAATTCAGACACGAATTGTTCCTTAAGATGTTAAAAGTGAGCATTTTTCAAAATATGTTCCGTGAGGTATTGGAATTCCACCAAGTAAAAAACATTTTTTTTTGATAAAAACGCTTTTAATAAATTCTCTTTCTTCTATATTCTTTGAAAATTATACGTGTTTCAATGTAAATTGCTTTATTTGGCAAATAATCTACATTGAACCTAACTACTACCACTGTGACATTCCATTACGATAGGAACTTTAGGTATCTTTTTAGTAAAGTTCAATGTGTTGTTTGTAAATCAGTAAATATTAAATGAAATTAAACGCAATAATATTATATTATAAATGAATAACATTTGCAATACAAAGCATCACAATAAAGTTATTTAACAAAATCTTTCCTTTACGTTACTTTTTGGTTTTCATCATAGCTTAACCTGTCACCTTACCTTGAGACATAATAAAAGACTATCAAAAGTTATGTTCATCATAATTGGCATATATTATTCTAACGAATGAGATCTAAATGGTATAAATTATTCTTAATAACAAATATAAATTCTTGAAAAAACAATCACAGCCAAAGTAGGACGAAGTGATGTTATTGAATCATTTGTCACGTTTAGGAACGACGTGAAAGGTTTACATGCGTTGAAAATTGCTTACAACTCTACTAAGTTTTCAGTACAAAATTCATATGAAAGTTGAGCAACAGCAGCTTGCAAACTGAATAACTCATACTCATATTAGAGCATTACATATTCAGTAGTACAAGTGGTGTACAAGTATTTTACCTCCATGCAGTCTTACGGTTTTCGAGATATTTAAGAACAATCCTATCATCAGACCCCTCTGATATCCATCCTATATAGTATACATCCCCCTCGGGTATACCATAATATTTTATAAATAAATGATTGAATTGAATTGCAGCACATTTCATCGTTAGGTATACAAATTACGCGAGCTATAGTCAAATCAAATCAACTTTTACTCATACTCATTTCTTTCATTATTAATTCCAAAATTTCAATCGTCAAATTTTGTAATATATCTAAATAATGGTTTTAATTATTTAACTGAAATTTTAAATCGTAGTAACATTATAAGTTTAAACGTTTGTTTATTCATAGGTAATTTAAATCTTAGTTATGTATACCCACTAACTTATTTTTTTACTCCGGCTTTACTATAAATAAATATATTTTAACGGCACTCCGTGCTCATAAAACCGGCGGCATGTAAACCCTGTATTTTCGTTCCATACGTCACGTTTTTTGTTTCCCTAAAATACAATACGTATCGTAGTGGATGTGACGTAGGCATGCCAGCGGTTATTTAAAGTGAAATAGTGCTTTGATTTCTTGCAATCTGCTACTTCTAACGATTTAATAAGTAACTGCATATATCAATATGTCAAAATTCATAAGCATTTTATCACAAAGTAGCTTACTTACCTTCAGTTTGTCGTATTGGAAAAAAAAAACTACACAGCGTGACGCACGTTCAACTTTTTACATTCTCAAAGCGAAACTGACTGCCATACCTAAATAACGGGTATAATTAGGATCATAATGTTGCCATTGATATAGAAACACAACTGTTTTGGTAGTTTTTTGTTGTTAAGTGGGTAGAAATGCCGTTACGTAGTGGAATTTTCCACCATGCTGGTTTAGAGGACATCAAATAAATTGTAATTTTACAATTTTATTACACTAGGCGTTAAAAGATAAGGTTCAAAATTAGTTTACGACGATATAATCATTTCACACAATAGCCATGGTCAGGCCTAGAACGAGACAGATATACTTAAACTTCCTTTCAAAGTTAGCAAAGTGTACGTGGGACACCCAAAAATCGGTACCTTTTCTTCGGTTTTTTTGACAAAAAAAAACTTTCTGTGGGTTCTAAAGGGAGTTCTTACCTTAATTATATAGTAAATAAGTTACTTTACAATTTTTACAAACAAACATTATACTTCAGAACAATATTTCATAGAAAAAAAGTAGTCCAAAGTCATGGGACAGCGATATTTGTATCAAATATTTAATTTGATAAATGCCCAAGTAGACGTAGTATGTCAATCAATACTTTTGACGAATACGGTTCTTTGCATTTTCGCCGAATTACGTTTCGTCAAACGTTTCATTTCGCCAAAAGCATTTTTCACTGAAACTGTAAACTATTTCGAATTAAATATTTGTATAGAATCTTTTTATCGATTCATATTTTTTATGTGGTAATACCACATTTTTATTTTTATAAATAATGACACAAAGGTAAAAAGATTCTATACAAATATTTAGTAGAACAGCGCCATCTCTCTCGCAATCTTCACACTTGCTGTAAAGCAATGGGGATTGGGGATCGTGCGTGTAAAACGCACATCCTAGGGTATGGCTAATGCGCAATAAGCATTTCAAAAAACATATATGACGCAGAGGGCGCTCTAGTAGCGTAAAAGGATTAAGGGATGAAAGATTTGGTGTGACTGACGTAGCGGTCGAATAGCTCAGTTGGGAGAGCAATGCGCCGGAAACGCAGAGGTCGCGGGTTCAAAACCCCGCTTCGATTGTAGTAGATCGCATTCAATATTTCGAATTGTTATAAAACAAACCTAACCTAACCTAACCTAAAGGATGATATTTACAACAATCTGAAATAGTTTACAGTTTCAGAGAAAAATGCTTTTGGCGAAATGAAACTTTTGCGAAATGAAACGTTTGCGAAACGTTATTCGGCGAAAAGGAAGTACACCGACGAATACATAACCGGTATAAACTAGTTACGATGGAAATGCCCACAGCCTAAACGCCACAGCCTACACAATCCAGCCGTAATCTAAAAGGAGTCGAACCCGATACCAAATGGCTCGAGATCCTAATGGTATTTACATTATTTCAGGGCTTATGTGTCCTTCACTGCCGGTAGGTAACGAGATTAAACCGTCTGTCACTCTGGTAGCGAAGCTGTGGCGAAGCTATGGTTTGGAAAATTTGTTCGTGCCGCCTCAACCGCTCGCCGCGCTCTGCTTGCCGCCGAAACGGAGATGCCACGACTTTGCGCGACCAGCGGCGTGGCGACCGGTTGAGCGAGATATCCGAGCGCGGCCGCTGCCGCTGTCGCGCAAAATCGTGGCCGCTGCCGCTGTCGCGCAAAATCGTGACATCTCCGAGTCGTGATATGTTCATGTTCTTCATGGTACATGGGCGACGAGGGACAGAAGCCAGCGGGAATAAAATATAGATGCCACGCGGTGGGGGCCATCTGACAGGAACATTAGTTCTCTCCACCACACGCGCTGTGTTTGTCCCCCGTCACCCGCAAACTATGGGTGCCAAACGAATTTGCCAAGCTATAGTTGCTATGCGAACCAAATAACATTAGGACTTACAAACTTCCAGTATATGACAGCCCGGCCACGTCTACGCGCGACCAGCAGTAGTTATATAGTGGCAGCTGTGAGCGCCTGAGCGGCGACCGGTGAAAACAAACGAGCCTCTGCACGTGTTTGCCGCTCCATTTGTTTGCACGCCGCGCCGCTCGCCGCTGAGACCGAACTCGTGGGCCTTAATGTTATTTAGACGTCTACGCGCGACCAGCAGTAGTTATATAGTGGCAGCTGTGAGCGCCTGAGCGGCGACCGGTGAAAACAAACGAGCCTCTGCACGTGTTTGCCGCTCCATTTGTTTGCACGCCGCGCCGCTCGCCGCTGAGACCGAACTCGTGGGCCTTAATGTTATTTAGACTATACGTACTATGGATTAGTAATTGAAATCCTAAAGTATTATTGACAGTTATGTATGAACCAATTGGCAAAGGATGGTTATTGCTTCGCTAAGAGTATAATAAATGCTTAGAAGGTAGGTATTTTGTGCGAAAGCCGGGTGATATCTAAAAAAAATAATGCTGAAAGTGGAACGAAACAAAGGTTATTTGTGCCACCTTTTCTTGTCTTATTTAGGCATTTAACAGTTGAGCAATCCCTAATGGGTCTACAAGTAACAGCTGCCTACATTATACCTACTAAAAAGTATAACGTAAAGTATATATATAAACCAACTTAAACTATACATAGGATTTATAAAATTATGTATGTGTGAATGTAACTATGTAAACACTTTATTGCACATAAAACAGTATTGACAAAAACTCAAAAACAATAGGTACATGTGTACAAGGGTGAACTTATCCCTATAAGGGATTTCTTTCAGGTAACCTTTGAACAAATGAGATAGAAAACTAGACATTGAAGTGATAGACAAACGAGCCAATGAAAACGCGTAAATATACAAAATGTAAGTATAACCATAAGTTAAATAAATATACATATACTTACAAACGTATATTATATTAAACATAGACTAATAAATATACATAATATAATAAAAATAAATAGGTACCTATTCAGTTTTATTAGCATTAAACTATAATATTATTAATAGCCAATTATAATTGTATATAGCTACTTGTATTACATATTACCTACAATTACAAAGTAACTAAACAAACCTTAATTATAATTATCTAACATAGCCAAAAATAATTGGTAACAAAATTAGAAAATTTGAATTGCGCATTACTAAAAGTCTTAATTCTGTACAAACTTTTTAATTTACTCATTACCTGTTTTCCTAATGGCGCCTTCATCATGTTACGCGGCGCGGCGTCTCCGCGGCTGAGCGCTGGCTGGTAACAAACTTTATTTTAAAATTTGGAGTTCCACGCTAGTGTTTTGTTTTTTTTCACAGACGCGTTCTGACCTGTTTTCGAAGGAACATTACACTCTAATGGGGTCAATTTCCCAAGCAGTATTTTTTGATGGCAAGACTGAAAACGCAGGTGCAGAAAGGTTGAATAACAAAGTACCATTTTTTTTAGGAAACAGCCCGCCATTGTCTACCTCGGGCAACAGCTAAAATTAAAATATTAATATATATAATAATTTAAAAATATATATTTAGACCAAATTTCTCATCGAGGTGGGTTGTCCCCAAGCCGGTTTTGTTTGTAAAATGCCGGTTAAGTCAAATACTATGCATGACAAAGAAAATCTGTTACCATTATTTTATTACCATATAAATAGGTAACGAAAAAAGCACATTACCCGTTATATATCTCCTTTGTATACCCTTGAATAAGTTCATATACGTTTGTCCCGAGAAAACTTCTCATTACCGCCGACAATGTTTCGAAACGATTTATTTCCCAAATTTGATCAAGTACGTCCCCCATCTCCCGCGCACTTCAATGAATTAGTCAAGCTGCGGCGCTCGACGAGGCCGGTTGTGTATAGTGGCAATACGTTGGCTTGTATAAACGTGAATATTTCATCGCGGTGGACAGGGGACAAAAAAAATGTCATTCCGGAGTTTGTTATAGCTTCTTTATTTTTTAACTGCGTGGTTTGAAATTAATATATATCAGGTAAAGTACACTCGCCATTACAAGAGTTGAATTAGTTTTAGAATATAGGGCTTACTTTGTTTTTAAGAAATAAAAATATGTCGTGTTTCTTATTCCACCATTCTCATTCCGGTGTTTCCGGTGTAGTAAAATGACTTTAAACCTCACCAAAATGAGGAAAGCACCGGAATGACATCAAAAGTAGCTTCACTTTTCTTAAATATTGTTGAAATAATAATATTTTTTTATTTTGTTTTTAATACCATACTAAGATATATGTTTATATTATTATGTAATGCCAATATAATATATATTACGGATATAAAAAGTAAAATTACTTTCATAATATGCCACTTTTCTTTCATTCCGGTGTATGAAATTTCATTGCGGTGCATTTATTTTATCATCCTGGTGTACATTTTATCATTCCGGTGTGTGTTTCATATTCGATCTCGAATATCTCGAAAACTCTTTCTGATTTCAGGGTCCCTTTTACATATGTTTAATAATATAGTCTAAAGTATCTCTTCACATTTAAAAAACTCAAATTAATCAAAAATAAAGAATCACACCGAAATGATACAAAAAATGCGTCTTGTTGAAATTGACGAGTGACATATGTACGGATTATTTAAATATTATTTATTGTATATACGTGGTGTTGCGAACTGTGTGTAATTGTTTAAAATATTGTTATTATTGTAATGTGTACAAAACTGTGTTTATCTCCATACTGCCGCTTTGCAGGTAATATTTGTGTTACTATATTAGCAATGTTAATTTTTCTGCAAATAATTATGCATAGTTATTCTTATTTTTTTTTTTTCAACCATGAGGAAATGGGGCTTGAATTGTTTAAGGTGAAAATTGAATATTTGTGTGATGATCTTTGTTGGTTGTTGCTAGGTAGTAGGTAGGATGTATGATAGCGCCTTTGTGATTATTTCGCATTTAAATGTACCTTAGAAAACAAATAATGATATTAATTGGATTATCTTTACCTCAGAAGCACATTTGAATAGATCATTGAGTATATTGATAATTTAGTTATAAGTTATTAGTCAATGTGAAGTGCATGAGTTATATTGTAATTAATAATAGCAATTTAAGAAATAGTAGATTCAACATTAGTATTGTTAAATTATTTACAAGTGTGTCAATAGAGTAAAAATGTTACTAACACCTGGTTACTTGGCGACTACCACTTACTTGTTTCTCCCCTCCATTTAATGGTACTTTGATAGTCTTTAAATACCAGGTGCAGTGACGTTTCGGCTCATTCCTTTGTGAACTTTTACGAGAAATACAACACCAAGAAGTTATCATAAACGTTTATTCATTCACACTCCTCATCACCACCTCACTGCCGTGCCGTCACCAGTTCATATGTAGCTTTCAATAGTATTCTCAAAGAATCATTGTAGCTCTGCAGTATGGAGTATGACATCGCGCCAACATCAGAAGCCGGAGCTTAACCATACGCCCCACAATATCAGGACAACGAGGACAACGACGTTGATCCTGCACCCTCATATTCTTCTGTTCTCGGCAGCCACCGAAATAATAAGTAAAGAAAATAAATTAACCCTTCCACGTCGACCAATTAAATTATTGGAAAGAATGGAATATATCGAAGTCCATTGTTTGCTTCAAGTAAGGAACAGTGGGACACATCGTCCACAAGATCGGCGATCAGCCAGGAACGATGCGTGTGCGCCGTGACCCCATCGACAGAGATTTTAAAACACAAAGCTCAGTCGTTCACTTTTCACTACGATTTTAATACAGTGTTTAATAATAAATGAAACTGTAGTTAGATTCTGGGGTAGATGCGATAAAAAACCTATTCAGTTTAGAGGGTATGTGTCAATAAAATGTTAATAGTTAAAATAATTTACTAATGCGTAGTAGAAATTAATAATATGCTCGAAATTTTAGTGTATAGGACGTTTGTTTCCGCGATGAGATTATATTTCGATTACAACAAAGTTTTCAACGAAATTTTACAACAAAGATTCCGAAATACTATAACCGTTACGTAGTTAAATATTCTTTGTCAATAATGTAAACATTGCTGTTTTAATGTAGCCTTGTTAGAATCAAGTAGTAACGGCAGCGGTAATAATCTACCCTCCATTTTATGATTTTGCAATCGTTGTTACTGACATTCCTCGGGAACGAAAATTTATATTTCTTGATGTTTTGGATAGTTATACTTTATACACCAACGTAATTCATACATTATACACCAAAGACTCGCTTCAGAATTGATAAACTTGAGATTCGATAATAATGACCGCTATACATAGATTGATGTCAGAGGATTAGAGCTTGATTGATTTCGTTTCATTTCATTTATTCATTCGAAGCAATAATTATGGTGTTGAATATTAAATCAAATACATTATTGATTACAATAATATAAATTACTACTATAATTATAATCACCATTACCATCCAAGTTTAAAACAACACTACCAAAAAAAAACGTAACATAAAACGCTAAATCCCAAATGATAAAAAAAAAAACGCATAATAAATAATTCTTATTATTCCTATAATACTTATAATTATAACCCATGTTTAAGTAATAATTTAGATATAAAATATAGTTAAAATTCCATTTAAACGTCATTAAGAGGCCGTAAACATTTAAAAATATTTTTTTTACATAATTATGACAATTACATTGATAATTTCAACCAAACTTTTAAATTGAATAATACTTTTCCCTGAGTTCTTGATAGTAACATAGTTATTTCATACCTTTATTTCGTGCAGCCGAAAATATGTTAAAATAAAATAAAATAAAAACGGCTTTTTGCGTGCCAATTTTGTCAATTTGGAGTAGTGCGACATTGATATGTTAAGAAACACGTTTGATCAATTATCACAGAGAAAAATGTCTAAAACCATCAGCAGTTTTGGACGGATAAGGAACCTTAAAATATCCTATAAAAAAGACAATGAAATCTAAATAATGGATAGTTATTACAAATATCAGCAATGTTTAAAAGTCAAGATATAAATTTAATACTTAATAAAACATTAGGTATAAAATCGGCTACAGAGTAATAAGGATTTTGTCAAAAAAAATACTGTTTGCATTTTGCTATTAGTCATGGATTTGATTTGTACTCCATTGGCAGTTTGTTAAACAGGAATTTGACCTGATAACTCGAGGCGTGTCATTTAAAGTGAAATACTGAAAAAGTGCGTTTATAAGTACATGGTTGTTTCATAATTCTTGTTTTGTTGAATTATGAGGATTTTGAATATAATGTCAAATTTGCAATTGAGTTAAAAAAAATGCTTCAAATTTGTTTACGTACTACCTACATTCGAAATATCATATTTCATAATTCCCTTAATTTATCGGTTCTTATAACTACTCTTTTCTTTATTTCATAAAAATTTGAACTTCTTCATATAACTACACTAAATTATAGAATTGAACATCAATCATCAACTCTTTTGTTGTTTTGTTTTAAATTAGCTTAATCTTATTATAGTTTAAATTAAATTATCAGTCTGTGTTCAATTTGAGACTTGATCTTTAAGGAAATTATTAGAAATAGCTTAGTTTTGACCATATTTCTTTATTTTTTCTTTATTTAATTTACTACTTTCGTATAGAAATCGAAGTCAATACTACAGTAATAATATTAATAATGGAGTCTGAAGCTGAAGTAATAGAAACTTTGTAAATACAACTAAGTTTGGATTATTTATAATCATCTCAGTGAGTAGCACAAATAAATATACAGTACGTGCCTACGTTTGTCACAAAAAGATTCCTTCGAAACTTACTGTATTTTTTTTTTCATTCTTTCTGTCTAGAATATTCTTTTATCAAACATTTTGATTATTTCGTATTTAAGTAAAGCGATATACGAAGGTTCAATATCGAGAATCGTTTCGTGCATAAACTAACTAAATTACAATCAGAATAATTTTAGTGTACCTTAATTTTGACGTTATTTCATTTTTGAGAATTATTCATAATAAAGGCATGCTTTTGTTAGTTTTATTTGTAGGTACTACAAAGTGCCCATTATGATCTAGGTCAGGAGTGACCGAGCTTTGTGATACTGTGCTTGGAGTTTTTGTTTCAGTTGATCATCGGGACAAGTGCTCCATCGGAAGATTACAGGAGCGCCTTCTTGAACCAGTATTAGCGCGCTTGACAGTCGTGGCGGTCACTCAGGGAAAACGACCACTCTCTTCACTGACGATCACCATCGAGTGCATTTTTTTTGCAATACCTACAGTGTGTATGATTTTTAAACACACATTTGACAGTTCTCTGTTGATGTTTGTAGTGATGTAGCAAAGACATATTTTGCCAAATCTAACTGTGACGTCCAGGGTTTCAGGGCGGGAATAGATTCAATGAAACACGTAAACGGGTTTACCGTCGACACGATCTGCCCTCTCCCGTTGACGTCTGTCTTAGTAATGGCGGCAGCGGGCAGGTGGTGGCAACACTTTATTTCATAAAGGTGTCTATACACCACACCATCCTCTTTTGATAAATTTGAAATAGTTTTATTGATAGCTTACTTATTTACTTATTGCTAGTTATTAATATTTCATATCGAGATTGCATTACATGTACATTTTATTTATTCCCGGAATCTAGACTGATTTATATTATCAGTAATTACAACCCTTAGCGGATTCGCTCACTGCTCCGTCCGAGTGAATTGAACTAAATTCGGGGCCTACATCCAGACGCCCCACACCAGCCAACCAAGCCAAACACCAAGGCGCGAAGCATTTGCTCAGACTCAGGGTTCAGCTGAGCACGGTTATTGTGGCGCATCGCGTACATCCAGTACCTTCGCTGAGACAGCGAAGATGATAATTCCACCATTAATATGGATTGATTTCGCGTCGGCGCAGTGAGCAAACCAGCCAACAATATTTCAAAGTAACGGGTATGCGCAACAATAGCAATACCCCGGTCACTAGACTGTAGTTAAAAATGTAATATTTTCTAATTTAATTCTCAATCATGAATTTGAATGTACATTGAAATATAACAATAGTTTAATCTTATCAACAACTGTTTTGTAAGTTTGTAATAAATGTGTCATAAAGAATTATGTTTTTGTTTTGTTACTATTCACTTTATTCTCCGTTTGAGACAAGGCTTTTAATCATAAATCTATGCATATAAAAAGTTAATTTTAGTGAGGACTTATACTTGTTTTTTTAGTAGTTTCAAGTTCAATAAGTTGTCTTCACTTTTACATCACTAAACAACTCTCACGTTTCCGTTTTCTTCTCTTTTCATTTGTTTTTTTTTTTTTTCATAATCATGATGCACTAAGAAAATATTGTCAATTACTTGTTATTAATCGGAGGACGCAATGGATTAATGCGATTATTAAATATTTTGTATTTGGTATTGTGTCAGTGCAGTTATTATTATTTTAATTCCCTTGGCAACCATAACATTAAGTTATATTTATTTACTCGTGAATTAATCTACGGTAGAGCAATTATTTTCTAAAATTTAGGAATCTACCAGCGCTTCCAACTAAGGCCTCCGTGAGAAAGAAGCGCCGCAAGAAAACTCACAGTTTGCCTTTTCAATGAAATATAAATTTTCCAATTTTTGGTATGAATTTAAAAATCTTCTCATGAAATGTAATTATTTCAGAATACTAAACCGGCGTTGATTAGTCAGCGTTTGAAATGAAAAATGTGTTTTTTTTTTTCTTTATAAATTTTATTGATTGGTAATATATAATAATAATAATAAGCCTCATTTATTCCTTAATAAACGTTACATTTTGAATATATAGAATTTACATTATTTATTTATTTTTATATTAATATTATTTGAAACATAATATATAACATAATTGATTTGATATAACTTATTTTGATAATATACATTTTAATTTAATTCTTATTCTATTCAATATTCGATTACTATACATGCAAAAAATTATAATTTTTTTTTTTTTTTTTTTTTTTTTTTTTTTTTTTTTTTTTTCTTTAAGGACCTCTCTTTACTGAGTAAAGGCCTCCTCCATTTTCCTCCACATGCTTCTGTCTGAAGCCTTTTCTTCCCAGTTATTCC
Organism: Apotomis betuletana; assembly: GCA_932273695.1. NCBI lineage: Eukaryota > Metazoa > Arthropoda > Insecta > Lepidoptera > Tortricidae > Apotomis > Apotomis betuletana. The sequence continues at coordinate 1,836,842 of OW026311.1, read as the reverse complement.
CTGATGCTTTCAGTATCTCATCGAGCCATCTCTCCATCGGTCTACCTATATTTCTCTTGCCTAGTGGGCCTTTCCATGTGGTTATCTTTTTTGTCCATTTCTCACCGTCCATACGTGCGATATGTCCGGCCCACTTCCACTTTAGTTTCCTGCAGTGTTGTAAAGCGTCTATAACTTTAGTTGTGTTTCTTATGTCTGCATTTGTCCTTTTATGTTTTAATTTAAGTTTCAGAACGCTCCGTTCCATGGCTCTTTGGGTTGTTAAGATCTTATTTTTGGTGTGATTGTTGAATATCCATGTTTGTGATGCGTAAGAAAGAGATGGCAAGATACAGGAGTCCAGGACTTTTTTCTTCATTCTCACCGGAATATTTGATTTAAGAACTTCCTTTAGGCTCCAAAACTTGTTCCAAGCCATGTTTATCCGCCTAGTTAGTTCATCTCGGTGTCTAGTTTTTCTGAAAGATATTTGTTTACCTAGATATATATACTCCTCGACATAATCTAGTGGAGCGTTGTTGACAGTTATAGGGATATTTTTATGGTTTGTCATAATTTTTGTTTTTGATGTATTTAATTCTAAGCCAATTTCATAGCTATTCGCATGTATTTCCTGTACCATCGTTTCTAGCTCGGACGCATTTTCTGCGAAGAGTACTATATCATCAGCAAATCTGAGGTTACTCAAAAATTTTCCTTTTATATATATACCTTTGTTTTCCCATTTCAGTGTCTTCATAATGCTTTGGAGTACGGTTATAAAAATTCTGGGTGATAAAGGATCGCCTTGCCGGACTCCTCTATGTATGTCTATTTCCGACCCTGTTTTGTCTAATATTATTCTACTTTTACTATTCTTGTATATATTTTTTATAAGATCTATAGCTTCTGCTGGTACTTGGCATTCTTGTAAAGCTCTCCATATACTATTGTGAGAAATAGAGTCAAATGCTTTGGCATAATCTATGAACGCCAGGTAGAGCGGGCGATTCATTTCTTCATATTTTTCTATAACTAATTCTATAGAGTGAATGTGATCCATAGTTGAGTAATTCCTTCTAAAGCCCGCTTGCTCGACCGGTTGGTGTTTCTCGGTATAGTCTGCGAGACGCTTTTCCACGCATGAGGCAAACAGTTTGTAGAGATTAGGTTGTAGGCTAATCGGTCTGTAGTTACTAATGTCAGACGGGTTTCCTTTTTTATAGAGAAGCACGATGTCTGATTTCGCCCATTCGCCAGGAATTACTTTATCGTCTAATATTTTGTTAAATAGAGTGGTCAATAATGGTGTCAAGACAGGTTCTCCAGCTATAATTGCCTCGTTTGGAATACCATCTGGTCCGGTGCTTTTCCCTTTTTTTAATGATTTTATTTTTGTAGATATTTCTTGAAATGTAAATCTTTGTAAGGTGGTACTATCCTGCTTTTCTGTATCTATTAGTATCTCGGTACGCGACGGTGTCTTGTTTGAGTATAGGTCTTTATAAAATTCAGTGGCTATTTTTATTATTCCTGATCTAGAAAAAGTTTTCTTATGATTATTTGTAGAGTTCTCCTGCAAGCAAGGAATCCATTGTTTAGACGTTCTTAGTTCTTTCAGACCTTTTTTCATACTTCCTGACGAGAATAAGTGTTTTTCAATAGTTTGTAGTCTGTGCTTTAGGTATTCTTTTTTAATAATTTTATGGATGTTTTTATATAAATAAGTTTTTTCTTTTTTTTCTTCCAATGATAACTTTTTCTTATTTGTTAGATAATTTCTTCTATTTATGAGCAATTTTGTACTATCCGTAATGATGGGTTGTCTTTTTTGTTTTTCTTTGCTATAAACTGATGAATTAAAACTTTCCTCAATCGCGCTTTTGATTTTTTTTATAGTAAGTTTCTACATTGTCGTCTTCTTCTAGTCTTATGTTGTAAGAGTGTAGTTTTAGGTTTTCCTTGAATTTTTGTTGCTCGTCCGTGGTGTTCAATGAGCACTTTTTGTTTTTGTATTTGACTCTTGTTTTTTTCTTCTTGGTCAGCAATAAAGTGCTTCTCACAAGCCTGTGATCGCTAGGGAAGGATAACTTGTGCAATACTTCAATATTGATAATTTTTTCTTTAATATTCGATAAAATGTAATCTATCTGACTTTTATTATTTTTAGGTGAGAGCCATGTCCATAGGTTCTTGGTAGGTTTTTTAAATAGACTGTTGATTACAAACAAGTTATTTTCCCAGCAAAATTGAAGCAAAATATCGCCTCTCTTGTCTCTTTTCCCGAAACATGTATTGCCTAATATTCTGTCTTCGCCTTTTAACTTACGACCAACTCTGGCGTTGAAGTCGCCCATAATTATAAGGTTGTTTTCGCAATATTTTAGACACTCTTGAATTTTTTCATAAAACGTTTTTATTTCTGTTTCAGTTGCGTTTGAGGTAGGGGCGTAAACTTGAATTATAGATATATCTTTGTTTCCTATTTTTAGATGTAATACACATATTCTTTCAGATATTGCAGTAAAACTTTCAATATTTTCTTTCAGGTATTTTTTTATAAGGAAGCCTACTCCGTACTGTCCTTTTGTCTCTCCGAAATAACAGAATATGTGATCCTCATCTTCTTCTATGTTGTATCCTGCGCGCCTTATCTCTGCCAGACCAATTATATCATATTTAATCGATGATACAGCTTGCTTAAATTCTAATAGTCTTTCATGTGATAGTAGTGATCGGGCATTATATGTACATATGTATAGTGGATGGAGTGGAGGGTTGCAGTCTCGTACCCCCGCGGTGACAGGCCGTATTGGGGGACTGAGAGAGGTCGCTGTTTTATGTCATTTATTAGAAACCGACGGTTTTTCAGCATTTTCAGCATTCAAGGATAAAGGCGATCCGTTTTTTGTATTTGTGTCTTTATTCTTTATTAGATAGTTATCCATTTTATTTTTCTTAGTGGGATTCTTAGCCGTAACTTGTTTTTCACTGATATAGTCAACTGGTTCAGGAGATGGGGATAAAACTCTTTTCTGGCGGTCTTGATGTTCTTGCTGGGATTGTACTTCTTCATTTTCTGGTAGGATTACTAATTTGTTGTATTTTAAGTATGCTTTTTTCCCCTGGTCCTTTTCTTTTTGTAAGTGGATACTTAGTTTTTTTCTTTCTTCAAGAACTTCAGGAGGGTAATCCTGTTTTATGTATATAGAGGTAGAGCTTTGTAGTATTTTTTTGTTTTTTAATATTTCAATTTTTTTACCCATAGTGGCGAAGGTTACAATTATTGGTCTAGTTTTTTCTGTTTTTTTCCCCATTCTTGTAACATATTCGATATCACCTTTTTGGCAGTCTATTTTCATATCAGATATTATTATATTTAGGATTCTTTGTTGTAGGCTGAAATAGCTGTTCTCAGATTCTTCGACTCCAAAAAATATTAAATTCTTTCTTCTTGTAAACCGTTCAAGCCTTTCAATTCTTTTTCCCTGATCTTCGATAGTTTTTTCAATCTGTTGTTGTCTAGCTTCTAGTATAGTGAATTTTTCATCTATATTTTTATTAATACTTTTTGGAATACTTTCTTTCATTTCCTTTAGTTCGTTTGCTTGTTTATCTAGTTTTGTTTGCAGTGATTTTAACATCTCTGTGATTTGCTCCATCGCGCCCTCTAGTGTTCAGGTACTACTATTGTACTGATGTTGGTAGCGTAGACAGCAAGTGACCTTTGTTTATTTCGTCTACTCGACAACAGATGTCGCATCTAGTTAGTTCGTTTACTCCACAACAGATGTCACTGGTCAGCTCGGACGTTATCGATCAGATGATTAAGCGTTAAAAGTATCGGTATTTTTAGGTTATAATTCCACTGCCAATATTTATAACTGTTTTGCTAGCTTTGCGATCGACACAGATTTATCCACACTCTTGTTTTGTTTATAGTAGGAATAAATATTTCAGTAGTTTTACGATATTTCGCCAGAATACGTTAGCAATGTTTTGATTGTTTGTTGCACTGTTTTTAACACTTTCACGTAAGTTTACATTGTTTCCATATTTTGTATCACTTTGTTGTCCTTTTGTTCATTACGTGTATGGTTTTTGCACTGATTCGCGATGATTATCTATTTTTTGAAACACAATTAATACAGAGACGTTGTTGACACTTGCGCTACAGCGCCCCCTCATTGATTGGTATATAACCATAATTTCAAATACCGTAGTAACTTTACAAGAAATCACGAATTCCTGATGCATTATTGAAATTTACATTGAAAGTTACAAATGAGTATACCTCAAGGAGAATAGATAGGTAGGTATATACACTGCCTACGTCTCTTATGAGGGCTCATGCATATTATAAACGCTGCATATCTTAATGTAAAACAAAGTCTTCAATTTGGAAAGCCCTCGTCTAACCCGAAGTTTATTTCACTTTACCATTTGATTCAGGGACAACACCGTTTTAATGCATGTATGATTAATGATTATGAAGACGCGTTTATCATAAATAGAGGTACTACTCACATTCGGCGCGACGTCTTACTGTTAGTGGTGCCAATTAACGTAAAAAATCAGTTTATTGCGATATTCGTTAACTTTTTATTGTATATCAGTTGAGTACCAATTCCTTGTTTGTAACTGTATTTTAATATAATTATTTTTTAAGTATCATCTGAATGTGCACATTCCAAGTACTACTGAAACATATATGTGTATATATATATATATATGCTACGCAGTTTACTTCTGTTTTTTTTTAGTGCCTGTCATCACAGACTTACTACAAAATTTCAATAGAATAGTCTATTGTTTTGCTCGACGTTAGTACCAGTCTTTCCAGGCTTACTACTTTTGTCGTTGTTAGTACCAGTCTTTCCAGACTTACTACTTTTGTCGTTGTTAGTACGTCTTCACAGACTTACTAATTGTTAGTACCAGTCTTCACAGACTTTCTAATTGTTAGTACCAGTCTTCACAGACTTACTACTTGTTAGTACCAGTCTTCACAGACTTACTACTTTTCTCGTTGTTAGTACCAGTCTTCAGAGACTTACTACTTAGCCCATTAGAGTAGATCTTTTATTTACTTGTTGTTAGTACCAGTCAATTTCGACTTAGGTACTACTCGGTCCATTAAGAAATAGATGTGATTATCAGTACCTACACCTAGGTATTGTTTAACGTAGTGTTGACGTGTCTACTACACTACCCAGCGAACACTACGAGTATCTAGAACAAATGCATGGCATATATGCATATACTAATACGACGCTATATTAATATAGATAGAATCCCATAGAAATGCATGCCATTTATAATGCGAGTAGATTTTAGTTTGTAAAACCTGTTTGAAATTGGTGTAGTTAAAAACCCTTTTTTTTTACATACAAAGGATACATACAATTTCGCGCATGTGAAGTCCAAGTGTGACTCGAACACACGACCTCTGTTTAACTGGAACATTGCTCTAATGCACACTCAGCGTTTGTATCTCACGCAACGTGTTCCCGTGACATCCGAAAAATCATTCATATTGCGCTTTTATTTTTTTTTTAATATTGGTTTTCCTTTTTAGTTCTCACTTAATCTTTTACCGAATAATGATCTTCTCAATATGCAATATGTTCGATTAAACTATAAATTATCGTAATTTGGAATTTCAGCCACCAGGTTGATGATTTAAATTTAACATGGAATTTACGTCGTACTTATGTATTATAAATATATTTTTTTATTTTAGTATCTATTAAACTATTTTCTTATAATTTAGGAACATATCAGTATTATTTTATTACACAGGAAACGTTTACTGAAGTCTACTATTTTCTCGTTTAACGCGTAATACTTTATATCATCCAGTCCAGACAATACCGTGCGTTTTCCGTGGCTGTACAAGTTGCCCTGTAGCGCATTTGGTTCTCTATGCAAGGTTAAATGTTACTTTTGTTTTTACATTGCTTCTAACCCTGCAAAATCAAACCAAAATGGAAATTCACTTTCAACCCGCAATTAAGATAAACAATTGACCAACTTTCAGAATATGAGAAATTAAGAGGGTTGTCATTATATTTAATATTCAGTTATAGCATTAAATGCCTAAAAGACAAGAACAACACTCTACTTAAAGGTTGTCTGAAAGATATCGCTCTTTAGCTATTAGACTGCATGTTGTTTACCTCCATTGTAATTCTAATTTTACTTGTTATCCTTGTTTATGTGTGCAATAAAGAATATTCAATCTATTCTATCAACTGGCAAAATGCTTTTATCAATTGCTCATAGAATGGAATTACCTATACTCATACTAGTTAATTCACAATGCGTAATAAATGTCGAATTATTCACAATTACTAGTATAATTTACCTATTCCAGAGAACTATGACAATCAGGTCAAATCGACTCAATTTCTAAGCGAAGATTTGCTTTAAACGCCACAAACTGGACAATTCGTTTTAAAATGTCATTACCATAATACTCATGTTTTACTCGTAATCGTTTATTTATAATGCACGAATACTTTAAATGACAAATAAGTCGTTATTTCTAGTATATATATTCTTTTGTTATATACTTTATTCTATAGTGAACTCAAATCAGTCAAATCGTTTCAACTTCTAGACAACGATTTATTTAATAGAGTATAATATATATAACACTTATTGTCGATTTAGTTCCAATGCAGATAAATCAATACCATGTTTTATTTGTTACATATCCAATCAATTTCGCGATAATCCCTCTACGACATGAATTACTGTAGTATCATTCGACTTTCGAATTTGACACGGTGTCACTTAAAGTCATACAATTATAACGGCCATAAATGGCTTCATGTGCAGTAAAGGGTGAAGAGATGTCATCTGCGCAACACTCACTTGACAGTCCAGCCTCTCGAACGAGACCTCCAGTAAATAGGGTCTAATGCGCTTGTCATAGTTTGAGGGCATATTTTATTACTCGCACCCCCTTTACGGCCATTTATCAGTCATACAATTTAAAATTTAGAAAACTATTTTCTCGGCCTGTCATTGCCAACGCACGACAGCTTGTTTGGTAGTTAATTTCCGTACCTTTACGGGCTACTCTAAGGGCTGATACGAGATCTTTCCGCCTGTCATTGCCAACCAATGACAGCTTGTTTTGTAGTTGTTCACCGCTGATACAGCTGAACCGATTCTATTTTGATACCCTAATAGGGTTTTGTTTTCCTCAAATCCTGTTGGTTTTGCCTCCCATATCCCTATATTTTAATTACGTTCCCACTTTCCCAGTTCCTTTATTTGCTACTAGGTATCCAAATGTTAGGGTAGTTTATTTAAACTAATTGCATTACAAATATTTGAATTTCCGATGCTTTGCAGCATCTACATGGCTAGCACAATATTTTGCCGCGACCCCACCCGTGGCGCGACTCAACACCACCCGTCTAGCTCGCACGGCATTGAAATGAAAGTGACAGACACCCTGTACTCAAGGAGTAAACAGTTGACGGGCTAGTTAAAATATAATTCTATTTAGGTGCCAATACGGTATTTGATGACAGCTCAAATCAGCTATTCATAATGAAATGTCAAAACGGTATGTTAGTACGAGGAACCGATTAATGCACTTTACTCTCGATGACACTACTTCATAAATATATTGGCAATTAGTTACGTTAATTTTGTTCATTCAATTTGTTACTTTACTACCAAACATCGGTCGATACTTCGGTTGGCTTGGCCAAAAGGAAACGTACGAGTACTTGTATGGGGGCAAAACGAACAGTACCAGGATTAGACCTTGATTTGCATTTTTTGTTACCCGGATTATTCATTTACAAAGAAACCCGAAGAGTTTTCTTGATTGCTACATAACACAAAATACAAATAATTGCATATTATTATTTCCAAACACTAGAAGTGAGAAACTCGGTGAGCTTACGCTCTTTTATGTTTGTTATGTTATATTCGCAATACTTAGTAGTTATTGCATACACTTTAGTCACACTTAGGTAATAATGAAATAATGCACTTTATTCTGCAAGTAGGCAAAGGGCACCTTTACATGCCCGAGTCTACCGGCATTTCAGGTATATGTATTATACTCATACATAAATATTGATTACGTCTTCGGTACGGTTGTACGAGCTGTACGACTAGGTAAGTACATACATCTTCTGTGTTATAAAGTGATTACGACGCCAATTACCATATAGCATATACAATTTGTTACCGCCAAGTAGGCTCTTCTTAAAGCAGAGTAAAGTAACATAGATCTTTAACGTATCCATGACCTTAATTTAATTAATTAACTTAAATCCAGGCTTTATTAACTTTGTAACAAAATTTTAATTGCCAGTAATGTACAGTGAATAAATTGACAAGTGAGTGTTAAATGACAGCGTGATATGAGTAACGACAATTACGATGTACACTCACTACATTGAATGTGCGGATTTAAGAACTTTAATTGTGCAGTTAATCACATAAGTATACTGAGTAATTATGACCTAGTTTGTAAGATTTTTCTAGTAACTAAGCCAATCCAAAAATATTAAATAAATGTTTGCTACGCCCTGACAGGGCCTTGTACCTAGCTTTAAGTACTTGGTCGCAATAAATTTTTATTGTTATTATTTAGATGGCTATATTTGATAACGAAAATGTATTAATGAAAAACATAGACGATATACCCGATATAGTCGGTTAAGTTACATTGTCTCACCTGTGTTAGTAGGCCAAGTGACCGTCAAATATATTAAAATCTGTTGTTCTTACAATTACATGTTTTGACCGTGTCACAATTTATAGGTAAATAAAACCGATTATACCGGGGCTAGATTGTCTAGCTTGATAAATAATAGTTATCACTTATGTTTTGACACCTTTGTTGATGATATCAACATCCATTTCCAATAAGTAGATACTCTTACTACGGCTAATTCCTCTGCTTATTTTTTGACATAAGTGCACAAAGTACTGGTCAGAATGTTATGCGACTTTTGTTGTAGGTACTTTAATATTCTAAACCACTATACCCACTTTTTCCTTCTTTTCCTTTTACAGAAATTAATTAAAAGGATTCCACTGATTATTATTATCGGTTATTTGTACACTTCCTTGTTTAGTTTTAATCCTCGTCGCCATTGTGACGTCCAGGGTTTCAGGGCGGGAATAGATTCAATGAAACACGTAAACGGGTTTACCGTCGACACGATCTGCCCACTCCCGTTGACGTCTGTCTTAGTAATGGCGGCAGCGGGCAGGTGGTGGCAACACTTTATTTCATAAAGGTGTCTATACACCACACTAACGATTATGAATGGTTGATCAAATCAATTTTACCGACGAATTTTTTTTTTTCAAAATGTACCTAAATATTTTTTTTTTTGAGCTACGAGCCGTCGGACTTACTGGAGATTTCTATGGAAAATAATAGTTTGTTTTATTGTTCTTTCTTTAAGTTATAAATTTATCAATTTAATCGATTTCTACCAATTTACAGAAATAGTACATGAATCGAAAAGCAAGATTTAGTCACAAACACAGCTTTTTTTTTTTTTTGAAAAACGTAGTACGTAACTGTTCGAGTAATGATTTATTATCGTTAAATACTTCAACACCGTGATAAGAAAAAATATAACATGATCTCAATTGTATCAAATAGAAAGTGAAAAACGTTTATAGATACTAGAAAAACCACTGTCATTGCTTGTTTCTTTTTTTATGAAATTCAATAGGTTGCGCAGATTTACGTTCTATGGGTTCTGTGATGTGACAAATGTTTGTTTAAATAATATCCAAACTATAATTGATTATAGACAGTAAAATATAACTGTGTAAAATGTTGTTAGTGTGTCTGTCCCAACCCGCGGATGACCGTGATAGCGAATATGATGAGTTTTAGTTTTTTAATAATAATTAGTTTGTAAACAATCTTTGTGTTAATAATGGTTTGTTTTCTGGGTAATTGCTATTTGTGTCACTATCTAAAACCAGACGTAATTTTGAAGCCACTCATTTGGATGGATCAAACAGATTTAGTCCAGCAACTGGGCAATATTACAATATAATAAACAGGAGAATAGTTTTTGGTCACTTGCGTGGATTGATCAGAAAGATTTAGTCCCGCAACTGGGCCATCAACCAAAGCATTGCTAATATGCCACTTGTTGTGATGGATCAGAAAGATTTAGTCCAACAACTGGGCAATATGATAAAGAGTATAGTTTTGTCAGTCACTTGCGTGGATGGATCAGGATTTAGTCCCGTAACTGGGCTGACAAACAGATCATTGTTAGAGTGCCACTTGCTGCGATGGATCACAGGGTTTGGCCCACCTAGTGGGTCGTTTAACAACTTGAATTTGCTTTTTCTAACCGTTCGCTCTGAGCACGAGCTTCGGGTCAGTATGGCCGTGATAGCGCCTTTGTGATTATTTCGCATTTAAATGTACCTTAGAAAACAAATAATGATATTAATTGGATTATCTTTACCTCAGAAGCACATTTGAATAGATCATTGAGTATATTGATAATTTAGTTATAAGTTATTAGTCAATGTGAAGTGCATGAGTTATATTGTAATTAATAATAGCAATTTAAGAAATAGTAGATTCAACATTAGTATTGTTAAATTATTTACAAGTGTGTCAATAGAGTAAAAATGTTACTAACACCTGGTTACTTGGCGACTACCACTTACTTGTTTCTCCCCTCCATTTAATGGTACTTTGATAGTCTTTAAATACCAGGTGCAGTGACGTTTCGGCTCATTCCTTTGTGAACTTTTACGAGAAATACAACACCAAGAAGTTATCATAAACGTTTATTCATTCACACTCCTCATCACCACCTCACTGCCGTGCCGTCACCAGTTCATATGTAGCTTTCAATAGTATTCTCAAAGAATCATTGTAGCTCTGCAGTATGGAGTATGACATCGCGCCAACATGTATTCTATGTATTTCAGTTTATGTTTGTCTATAAAGTATGTACAAGTACAGTCAGCAGTAGAAGTAGCTAAGCAGTATAACATGCTTAAAACTATATGCTCAGCCCTTATTTTGTTAATAATAGAGTCCGTGTGTAGGTATATAATTTTGAGCACTTGGCTTGCGTATCTACTTCTTCTGCTAGCTGTACCCATGAAACAAGCATAAGTTGGGAGTATTTGTGAGCTTATCTGATATTTATTGCCTGATATTAATTATTTTTACAGTCCTGCCTAGCGCAACAGCTATGCTCCGCGACTTATCGCGCGACATAGCGTTATCCATCACTGTCTCACATTACTGCACAGAAAGAGACGGGTAATTATCTCGCTCGAGAAATAGTCGCGTGTGACAGTTAAACTAGAGGTGCTGAAGTGATCGCCCATCGCACCTCGGCCGGCGGTTGTATTTCAAACTCGTAATTGAACCTTTAAATATATATATATTTAAACTGTATCGCGTATGATCGTAAGTTGAAGTAAAAAAACTTGTGATTCTTCTGTTTAGGTACGGAAAGCTGTTTCTTGTCTTCCGGTTTTAAGGTCCGGTTTAAAGGAATAAGGCCTCTTATGTTAAGAATTTTTCACTCACAATGGCCTACTCGCAGGTCCTGATATCATTAATATCAGGACCTGCGAGTAGGCCATTATACTATATCCCTTATACTATACCCGTTAGGGTGGAGCGTCGATGTATGGAGAAAAAAAAAGTTGTCTGATCGACTTGGAACATTTGTAATATGTTGCCTTTAAATAAGATATTAATGAATATATATATATGTAATTGATTTTAAATATGTTTCAGCCCTCTACTTGAGCTAGGAAAAATGTTTTTTACTCATAATTGGTAAAAAAAAACTTTTTTTTTTTACGTAATTAGTATTAGATTTATGAAGAAGGGCTTCAACTTCAAATGTTTTGAGCTTATTTCATACTTACGGCAACTACTACGTGAACCTGTGACCCAAATTAAAATTCAGTAGGTATTTAAAAAAAATATATATTTTTAATATTGTTATATTTTTATGCAATAATATCTTTTATTTCGAGTATTAGGTATGAGCTTTGATAAAAATCACTTGACTTTCATTAAAAAAAACAACAAGATTTTGATAAAAAAAAAAATTTTTCAGTATGGGCTTGATCATAATATTCAAAATGACAGTAGAGGGCTAAAAGTAGTATTGAATATTTTTATTATTATTTTTCTCGTACACCTGGCAGCCTAATCCAACGTTTAAGAGACGTTCTGAGTGGAAATTCCAAAAAAAAAATTCGCTCCACCCTAATACCTGTGCCTACTAACAAACCAAAATTAAAAATGATTTTGGATATCGCTTGTTACAGGTGATTTGTGCCCAATTCTATTAAACGTGGCTCTTAATTTACTCATAAGGAAAGGTACCCAACTTTCCGACCCCAATTTCATTCATTTTGATATACTCGTATGTTAAAGAGTAGTCTAAAATAGCAGACCCGTTTTTTTTAGCTGCCCAAATTCAACCTGTTAGGACAAATTGTCCTTCAAAGTACTGCAAAAAAAAAAAAACATTTTATTTATATAAAATATGAGTTTAAGTGTTTTTTTTTTTTATGTAAAATATGAGTTTGAGTTGAAATGACAAAACACGAGTTAATTTCTTTTTTCATGTTCTCCAACATATAAGGAAACCAGTAACTAATCATCAATTTGCTTGAACAAATCTCTCTGAAGAAGTTGGAGGGTTTGGTCAATTTTCAGTAATTTGAAGGACAATTTGTCCTAACAGGTTGAATTTGGGCAGCTAAAAAAAACGCGTCTGCTATTTTAGACTACTCTATAACATATTATAAAAATGAATGAAATCGAAGGGTACCTAATAGTAAATATCTAAATAACAAACAATTTAAACAACTTCACTAGTTTATTTTCACAGGGATGATTTTTTTTTGTTATGATTATAACCAACGAATATTTAGAACTTAATATTTTACATTAGCTTAGTTGTTTTTCACAGTTTTTAAAATGTAGAGAAAAAAGTGGGTGTTAAAATATTATATAAAATCTGTTCAGCCATTTTGGCTTGATGACGGCAATTTTGGTTGAATTGTGGTGGCAACCGCTATCTACTCACGTATACATTTGGAACCACTATCATGTCGTAGATCACGCTTTTAAGAATTTTCTTGAAACTCATGGCCCGATAAACCAGCTAAATTGTGTTTTGTAATAGAATCGGATAGAAAATATTATGTTCTATCATTTGCATAAAGCCTATAAAACTCAGTGTTGTCGTCCGCCACGTACAATGTTGACAAACACGTACTGTGATTGAGATGGGTGCGGTTAATTCTGTCAACGTCTTCAGCACTTTTTCGCAAACAAAATATCATTTTATCGACGCGTTATTCGCAGCTCTTTGACTAGCTTTAAGGGAGCTCTGTGTTGAGCTGTGGACGGCCATGGCTTATATATGGATAGGTAAATATTGGTACTAGGTACTAGTAAATGATGAATTTAATAAATTGGGTTACTATTTCAGTAGTTTTTTTATCGTAAACTAACTTAGCTGTGATAGTTACATCAGTATCACCATGAATACGTTCTGATTTTATTGGCCAATATTGATCATTTCCTCTTTTAGTAGAAATATACTAAAAGTTGTTCTCAAACAGCGATCTTGAGACGTTCCATCTGATAAGTTTTCATTGTTAATGAAAAAAAGTTCCTTCGCCATTGTGCAATGACTGTGGATTGGTTGAAAATGTTCTGATGAAGTGTGTTTGGAACGGTATCTTATCATGAAATGAAAAGCGTTTAACAAATATACATTTCACAAAAAAATACAAATTACTCCTTTGAAAAAAACATTGTTTCACAAACAGCTTATAAACAAATTATTTACTTATCAAATCATCACTATATCATAACAAACTATTCATTTCACTACTTTAATTGGCAAATCATCATAATGGCAAAATAAAGTCTTAAAAATGCATTGTTTGATTAATGCTTTTTTTATTAAATCATCAAAAATCTGGCTGTCACGTACGAGAACGAGACTAATTGTGTCATTATTTATGGAAATAAAGTAAATAACTTCTTGCAATTCTTAATGTAATTAGAATAATGGAAGTCAGTCAATGCGTATGTTGGGTTATGTTTGTATGATATTAACAAGTGCTGTAACCGAATCTCCTACCAATTTCACTAATTGTCCAATGTCCACAATTGAACATACTTAGTTAGGTCAGTAATATGTATACTAATTAAATTAAGGAAATCTTTCATAACGGTTTGTGTTTTGTTAAAATCATAGTATTATAAATATATCCCTATATTTTTTAAGATATTTAATTTGTAAAACAACTATAATTTGTGAAACATTATACATATATTCATCAAATTATTATCTGTGATATGAAGAAATAACCAGTTGGAGTCAAAATCCATGTGTCAAATCTGCTATATGTCATGGCTCCTATTCGTCAAGCTGTCTTTTGGTCAACTTAGATTTTAAGTCAAATTTTCTTTTCGTCAAGTTCCTCGTTCGTCAAATTACTTATTCGACATCCCCAGGTACAGTTGTTAAAATAAGAAATAAAATCCTTGATCGTATAGTAAAGTCAGTCATACAAACTTTTTTGTTAGTTTATTCTGACTTGGTATACAAACTACTCTCTGTAGTGAAGTCCGTATACCTGAAATATTAAAAAGTAAATTTCTTCTAACTGAACCATCTGATAATGAAGATATTATGATTTTTGCAAGTCCCTTTCTCTTGGAACTTTGCATGGAAACGGACTTGATTATGGGTGACGGCACATTTCAAACTGTTCCTTTTCCATACTATCAACTTTTAACGCTATTCATAGATATTTTGCCTTTTACCGAACAAAAAGCAAACAACGTACGAAAAGGTATTTACATTTTTGTTAGAAAAACATAAAATAACTTTGAAATTTTTCAAATGTGACTACGAACACGAACAGGCATTAATTAATGCTGTGAAAAAAGTATTTCCAGAAGTGAAAGTGAGTGGTTGCTATTTTCATTTCAAACGGGCTATAATAAAAAAGGCAATAGAACTTGGTATGATGGACAATAAAAAATTAAAAAAGGTTGCGTACTTAACTTTGTAACCTGGCTTTAATACCACAAAACTTTTTACCGGAGGGCTGGTTAACGATAAATGAAAAAATAATAGATTGTCCAGCAGGGCAACAATTTGCTGAGTACTTTACGCAACAATGGGTCAAAAAGATTTCAGCTAACGTATGGTGCTGTGCACATGAGCGTCATAGAACGACGAATTCGTTAGAAGCGTGGCATAACCGTCTGAAATTAAAGGTTGAAGAGAAGGGTAACTTATTTTTATATATAAAAAAAACACTAAAAAAGGAAGCAAAGTTTTAAGAACAGAAAGTGAAAACAAAACAATTTAAGAAACGAAAAACCCAAACAGTACTAAAAGACAGAAAAATTGAAAAAGAAATAAATAATTTATTAATAGGAAAAATTACCATAATTAAATGTTTAAATAATTTATGTTGGTTATAATAGGTTCATGAAATAAAGTGGTAACTGAAAATTGTAAAGTATTGTTTTCTCAACTGTACTTATCAGATTAGTCGAATAAGTAATTTGACGAACGAGGAACTTGACGAAAAGAAAATTTCACTTAAAATCTAAGTTGACCAAAAGACAGCTTGACGAATAGGAGCCATGAGGAATAGCAGATTTGACACATGGATTTTGACTCAACCAGTTGTACTTACTCATGATGAGTTTGTGAAATGACGTGTTGTGAATAAAATGATGTGCAGGTGCGCTTGTACTACATACATTAATGAGGACATTTCCGAACAAGTCGATGAAAAGTAAATTAAATATCCGAATCCAATAAAAAGCGTACAAAACGAAGCCTTGGCATTTTCTTTGAAAGTAACAAGTACAACGAACATTTCCTCATTGAGGCTTGTTATGGATGGAAAGACGTTGTTTTTCGCATTTCGTATTCTAAATAATAAGGTAGCTGTTCAAAATAGGTCTTATTTAATTATCAACCTAAGAGTCGATAGGACTACGGTTAAAATTCGCACGCAGATTTTCAAGGATTGTGCCTTTATGTTGCCAAACGCACATCAGATTTGTCTTTTATATTTTAAGTTAGTAAAAAATTGACGCCTATGTCTGGGAAAGCGTAAATACGTTCTTATGAGACGAAAAATTGTACATGCTAGTCAACAAATTGGCTAAGCTCAGAGACCGCGCAAGTAATATAGGTAACACATTTTAAAAAAGCAGCGGCATGTAGGTTGACCTGTTCTATTAGACAACAACAAACATAAAATGTGTACTTAACACAAACAAAACGAATGCCTATTCGAACAGTGTATATGTAAGAGGTGCTTTAGTCGCTTTAGTAAAGTTTTTACCTATTCCACACCTTATTCCCTGTGATACATGTACAGTCAAGGAAATTGAAACACTTTTCGCTCTTGTCTCAATGATTTAGTGTCACCGTCGTCGTGTACGGTCCAATTATCTCCTTTTACTTGGTTTTTGGCGTTTTTAAATATTTAAAAACCGGCCAAGTGCGAGTCGGACTCGCGCACCGAGGGTTCCGTACAAACACTTTCCATCCCTAAGTGGTTAAGTTAAGTTTGCACCTGGTATGTATAGCGCCCCATATAAATTAGGTGCAAATTTAGGTATTAAAAAAAAACTACTTACTAGATCTCGTTCAAAACAATTTTCGTTGGTAGTTTTTATAGTAATGTACATCATATGTTTTTTTTTGATTTTTCATTTTCTTATTTTAGAAGTTAGAGGGGGAGGACCAACTTTTTTCCACTTTGGAAGCGTCTGTCACGCGAATAGTTTGCGTGACAGACGGTTTAGAAAAAAAATATTTTATAAACCTCGATATAATTTTTGAAGACCTATCCATAGATACCCCACACGTATGTGTTTGCTGAAAAAAACATTTTTGAATTTCAGTTCTAAGTAAGGGGAGCCCCCAATATTTATTATTATTTTTTTATTTTTGCATCAAAATCTTAATGCGGTTCACAGAATACATCTACCTACCAAGTTTCAACAGTATAGCTCTTATGGTTTCGGAAAAAAATGGCTGTGACATACGGACGGACAGACGGACAGACGGACAGACAGACATGACGAATCTATAAGGGTTCCGTTTTTTGCCATTTGGCTACGGAACCCTAAAAAGGCGAAAATTATTGGTAATACGACAGTTCCGTCTATATTATCAGAAAATATATTTATTGGTAGTGTCATAAGTAAATGTTATTCTGAAGATCGTTCTATTCGCCTAATTATTACAAGTCATAATATGTAATTGTTCGTCATAAAACCGTTAACAATCTTTCTGTCTGTCACCGATAGGTTTTTTTTTACCGTATGCAAATACGAACAGTCTGCTGCTAGTCCATTTCCATTAAGATCACATGACTTTACATAGACAATAAAACGTTTAGTTAGAATCAGTACTGCGCACTGTAGTTATGTAGAACTAGCTGAAAAGGACAGAACGGCCCGTCTAGACTTGTCGCGCGACATAAGTACGTTACTCTCTCACAGTACAGCGAAGAAAGAGAAAGGTAATATTTCGCGCGTCGCGTGTCATGCTAGAGGCGCAGGGCGACGACCTAAATCAATTAATCTTTTTAATCCTATACTAATGTTCCCTAAGGATTAGGCGAATCAGTTTCGAGCGCGGCTATCTAACTCAAAATCCGGTTTACAGGGCTGAACCTTTCAGGGTTAATGATCTAGGAGTGAGTCCCGTTAAATTAGATTTCAGAGCCAATCACATCGACGTAGAGATGTAGCGTTCTTGAGAACTGTAATGTCTTGATTAAATAAAAGATGATGCTGTTTGAGGTGACACGCATTTATTTTACCTTTTCTTATGTTAATGTCTTACAGCACTTCTTACTTCTAGCTATGCCAAGACAGAGAGAGCGACAATCATTTTTTTTTTAATATCGTGATGCGTTCGGAAACGCCTACTACAAAGTTTGAATGTTCGGATACACACTAACGAGAACGTTTCTCGATTTTTATGGGAAAAGAACGTTTTCGAGAACAGCACGTCTCTACATCGACGTTAAACTTGCATTGAATTGAATATTATAGCTTATTTTATTATAAACTAGCTGCGCCTCGCGGTTACCCGCGTTGTAGATAAAAAGTAGCCCATTTAGGTGTTCAGCCTTCGCTTGAACCACCTGAGATTACGTCTTCTGAATTCCTCACTCACACTGCTATATTTTGACGTATGTGTGCTTAAACTAACTGTCAAACCTGGTTGCTATCTCTTTCATTCATGTAGCTGCGCGCGGGGCGCGGCGCGATGGTAGCGCCGTGCTTGCCAGTACGCTTTTGAATTCCGAATGGATCACTCGTTGTACGCTGCGTGTTATCTACAAAATAACTGTAAGTTGAAAGATCAGTAATTCTTTCCATTAAGAACCAATATGATACCGCTCGGCTCTCCATGACCAGCGAAGACTATTGTGCCTTGCACTTAGTTCGGTTCTTAATTATATTATCTCCGCGTTTGTATCAAGGTGAAACATCGCCGCGAACAGACTACAAAATGGAGGACTCCGCATGGTTAGTTTTCAATCTTGCCTAACCAACACAATCGCGCTCGGCTCCCTTGGACCAGCGAGGATGTACGTGCGTGTCTAGCATAGTACACCTTGGCGCCGTTGTGCTGCCCCAATTAAATGACGCAATTGTCGCGTCAGACGACGTCGTCCTAATGACGTCCAATCCGCTCGGCTCCCTTGGACCAGCGATGATGTACGTGCGTGCCTGGCACAGTACAATGTGGCACCGCCGTGTTGCCCTAATAAGACGACATCATTGTCGCAAGAGACGACGTCGTCTACGTACAGACGACATCGCACAGGCGACATCGTCCCAAATCAGACGACGTTTCGTCAGACGACATCGCGGCAGGCGACATTGTACTAAATCAGACGACGCAGTCGGTTAGGCGACATAGTATCAGACGACATCGTGGTAAAATAGGCGACATCATGTCAGATGACATCACGCCAGACGACGTCGCACCAAAGCAGGCGACGTCGACTTAATCTAAGTCGTCTTAAATACTAGCCTTAACTCGGACGATAATTCTGATTTCAGATCATGGCTCTCACGACTATGGGCGAACTGGCAGCCTGCGGGTGCCCTCCAGAGGATGCAGACACATTTCGAGGAGTCGTCGAAATTATCGGTAAAAACTTCCCAAACGACTGGCGCTCTTGGACAGTGTATAACTATTCTTATGTGGAATTGTTTGGCGAAGAAACTGCACACAATCTAGACCGGATCCGGCTCGCGATACCCCCCGCAGAAGTCGGAAAGGCTTTCGCACCGGATATAAGCTCGCTGTCGGAACGAAGATATAGAAGCATAAGAGCAAAAATACTTCAATGGCCACTGGGGCGTACTCTCATATACAGCCCTCACCATATGATGGAGAAAATCCATGGCTCGGGTCGTCCATACCTGTCATTTATGGACGCTGTGCAAGCTATTAAAATTAAATTAACGAACCGAAAATAAGCCTCTTCAGAACTCAGAGGATCGAGCACTGGGTCCACGCCCAGAGAAACACGTAAAAGGCAGAGCTTAGAGCGTTACACGCCCGATTCACCCGATAAAGCGGAGGACGCTCCTTGTGCTCCACAACCAAAAAGAAGCAGAACCGAGAAGGATGAAACCGAAGGGACCAGCAATCAGCTGTTAGCTTCATTCCTTAATCAACAAATGCAACTTTTTAACAAAATGATGAGTAACCAAGAAGAACAGAATAATAAAATAGAAAATCTCATCACCGCATTCTCCCTAACAACACAGCGAAATAATTCACCCCTTATGGAGAACACCTCAAAGCTTGACGAGTCCTTTGAGTCAGTGCCGGATAGCTCTTGTTGGGAGAAAGAAGAAGTCTCACCTCAACCTACTCCCCCACAACCGCTATCGCCAAATATATACTCCAGGGAAGAAGAGATAAGGAACCAAATTGCAGAGGCCCAAAGCAAATTAGCGGCTCTAAAATCAAGCTCAGAGCAAACCATCTACGACTTTGCTCCCAACACCAAAGAATCGGACCCCAAAATTGCTACTGCTGACCCCCTTTTGTTGGAACAGGGCATTCAATGTCAGCGCTTTGGACAACCGGGGTGGAGGAACGTGAGGTATGGAGACACACAAAAGCTTTTTCTCAAACATGCTCGGAAATGCATGCGTTAATGTCCCGATATGAGGACATGAAGTTTCTTATTTATGGCTCCCTACATTACTTCTTGGCCTTAGGCCACAAAAAAAACCATTTTTGTCCGCTGCTCTAATTTTTTAAATTTCTATACTAAAATTAAATTGGCAAAGGAAAAATTACATACAGCCAACCACCTCCACAATCTGTAAGCATAATATTGCGACACAAAAAATTTATGGTACTATATTTATGTGCGGTTAAACATGGTGCTCAAATAGCTGGATCAAATAACATATTTAAAAAATAAAAAAGGTGGCACATTGAAAATCTTTTTTTCTGCTTATTCGTATTTCGTAGTGATTATAAAATAATTTTAACAGACATAAAAAATACTTCTAGTGATGAGAGTGACGGGGAACTTATGAACAAAGGATGACGGGGAACTTTATGAGGAGGCAAATTTAGTCATGCAAAATATGCTACGGGAAAAAAGTAAAAACGAAAATATAGTTTTTACTTTTTTCCCGTAGCATATTTTGTTTTGTTTACTTGATTATCTAGTAGTTATTTTAATTTTAATATTTCCTCACATCGTTTGAGAAAAGCACTATACAAGCTTCGGCCGGAACAGGGATTGCAGGACTCGTTCTATCTGGCCTCGTCTTCGACTCGGCCATCTACCCCAAACTCGTCCAGCAATCCCTTACTTCACGGCCTCTGCAGTAATGTACTATTTCCAAGCGACCCCCGCCTTTTGCGCTCTAAAAGTGAACGGTCTCCTGGCCAGTGTGACACCGCCTTATAAACACGCTTCACTGCTAGAAAAGGTTGACTTAACCTTAGGGGCCATCACGAACGGCCTCTTACAACAGAGGAAAATATTCAAAGAACTGTTCGACGAACTGCCACAAAAGCTCAAAGATAAGGTTGGAAGTACCTTTTGGACAGCAGACTCCAAATATAAGAAAAACGCAGAAGATCTACTACAGTATGTTTGTGGTCGAAGAGCTGAAATAATTGAGGCCAGACGGAACATTTACAGGGCCAAAAACAAAGCACTGAGCCAAATCTTACGCGCTATTCCGCCCTCAGAATCTTACTTGTTTGCTGATAACGCCCTTTCCCAAGCAATAAAAGATTGTGCTAACACAGATGTGATGAAGCTTTTTCCAGCCCCAGCAAACAAGAAGAAACCGTTTCCTGGAAGAGTTGGCAGAGGTAAAGGAAGCCGCACACGAGTACCACACAACGCACACGGAGGTTCTCACCGAAAACCTGTTACCGTTCCATCCCGTTCAGCAACGAAACAACAGCAAAACTACAAACAGGGCCAACAACATCAATATAAACCCAAACGACAATGACTTCAAGGCGGGATCTTTAAAAAACTTTGCACGAAATTGGTTAACGGCACCCAATCTGATACAGAAATTCATACAAAATTACAGAATTCCGTTCAAATTAAAACCACCAAATATAAAATTCTCCGTAAACAATATAACAAAGTACAGAACTCGTATAACGCCAGAAATGTCGAATCAAATCCAAAAACTCATGATGTCAGGGGCCATCGAGAAGAGCCAACATCAAAGCGGGTACCTTTCAGAAATGTTTCTGAGGAAAAAACCAGACGGGTCTTTCCGACCAATCTTCAATCTGAAAGGATTAAATAAATATGTAATAACTCCGAAATTTCGCCTTGTAAACCATTTAAAGATCCCACAACTAATAAACAAAAACGATTACATGATGAAGATAGATATATCCCAAGCCTACTTCCACGTACCCATAGCACCAAGCCATCGTCGCTTCTTATCTCTAAGTTACGAAGGAAAGATCTATCAAATGTCATGCTTGCCTTTCGGACTGGCCAGTGCGCCAGCCGCGTTTGCCAAAATCACCAACTGGATCGCTCACAGGTTACGACAAGAAGGAATACGAGTAATTGTATACCTAGACGACTTCTTATTGATTCACGCAAATCCGACAACACTGGAACGTCAAGCAGATTACGCAAAAGATTATCTGAAACAGCTCGGCTGGAGCGTGAATCAAGAGAAATCATCTTCAGTACCCAAAAAAGTTATAGAATACCTAGGAATAGTCTGGGACACGGAAAACAATCAAAAATCTCTGTCAGAAGAAAAAATCCTTCGCCTGACGCTCGAGCTAGATGTTCTAACCAAGAAACGACTCTGGAGCTGGCACGGGGCCAAAGTTATCCTAGGAAAGCTAAACTTTGCCTCATTCGTAGTACCCTTAGGCCGACTACACTGCCGAACCTTGCAAATGGAATCAAATCGCTTACTACATACACAGCCGCACATGAAGAGGATGATACCAGACCACGTCCTAGAGGATCTAGCTTGGTGGCGCAACAACATACGCAAAGTATCTCCGATACAGATACCAGAACCGTCGCTTTTTATAACTACAGACGCTGCGGTGCGAGGATGGGGAGCCCTGATAAACGGGAAAAACCTCTGGGGACTGTGGACGAAACAACAAGTGTCGTGGCACAGCAATCAAAAGGAGCTCTACGCACTGCACGAAGCCCTGGTACACGTAGACGATGCCCTGAACGGGAAAACAATCATGGTACAAACAGACAACCGTACTACGGTGTCTTACATAATGAAACAAGGAGGGACAAGATCTTTAAGACTACTAAAACAGCGAGGCAAATATTAGAGTTTTGTCATCACCATCAATGTCACTTGACAGCACGTTACATACCAGGGATATACAATTGTGTAGCAGACAGTCTTTCACGAGAGAAAGCACTTCCGGAGTGGCACCTCAATCAGAAAGCCACTTCGATAATATTTCTGGAAATGGGCACGCCCGTAATAGACTTGTTTGCATCGGCGAGATCGGCAGTAGTACCAGACTATGTCAGCGAAGATATGAGGGATGCCAAAAGTCTCTTCACCGATGCTTTCAGCAGAAGGTGGACATACAGGCTGGGATGGATATTTCCTCCTCCAGCGATTATACCGTTAGTTCTACGACACCTGGAAACATCCATAGGGACATACCTAATAGTGGCACCCAGTTGGAAGAAAGCCTTCTGGGAACCCGACCTGAGAAAACGAGCGCTGTGTCCACCACTACCAATAGCAAATCTGAAGTCAGTTCTAGTCGACCTTCAGACAAACCTCCCTCCACCGAAAACAGACGAACTCAATTTATTGGTCTGGAAGGTACGGGCTGGCCCCACCAAATGAAAGACTGGACACGGCCAGATATAGATTTAGTAGAATCGGCATGGCGAAAGTCAACTATTAAGACATATAAGCCGGCCTGGTTACGCTGGAGACGCTGGGCTCTATCCAATAACGTAGCTCCCGAAAACCCTGAACCTACAGACTTAGCAAAATACCTTTGTCACCTGTTCAAAGAAGTAAAACTCTCTCCTCGAACAATATTCCTTCATAAATCTGTAGTGGCTACTTTAGCTAATCCTGCACGCACGAATGAACTAAGCTCTCACTTTTTAGTGAAACATACTCTTAAAGCAATCTATTCAGAAAAGCCTCCAATCAAAAAGCCTTTGCCCTGGAAAATAGACGATCTACTCCAGTTTCTCAGGTCATACAGTTTAGATGAGAAAAACATGTTCCACACGTTTCGACATACATGTGTTTTGCTTCTTCTAGCTACTGGAAGAAGGGTACATGATCTTACTTTACTCAATACCAAAGAAGGTTCTCTACAAGATAATGGAGATCAAATTATTTTTTGGCCCGATTTTGGATCCAAAACTGATTCCGGTAGATATAGACAATCAGCGTGGGTTTTCAAAAATAATTTACAATGCGAAGAAAAGCTGAATGTTACATCCTGGATTAGAAAATCAATAACTGTATCACAGGACCGCCGTCGGGGTAAACACCTTCAAAAACTGTTCATAACTACAAGAGGAGCTGTCAAAAATGCCTCCCGTGCCGTAATTGCCGGATGGATTCGCACCCTGTTTCGAGAGGCCGGTATGTCCGTTTCATCTGGCAGCTTCAGAGCTGTTGTAGCATCCGATAACTGGTCGAGTAATAGATATCGCACGCTTGGTAAAATAATGCAACATGTGACTTTGCGTCAAAAGTGGTTTTATTACGGAAATATCCTTAGAATTATGCGTTCTACACGGTATATTTTTTTTATAATTTTAACTTTTTTCGTTTCTGAGATATTTTAAGCGGAAAACGACGCAAGTGAAGAGGCGACGTAAAATAATGCTACAAATGCGTATGCGTCCTTTTTTGACGTCGTTCCTGTGAGCGCGTATCGGCGCGCGCGTTGTCGTAAAGTCAGATGCGTCGGTGTTACCGGACTGTGATCATGCGTTGCGTTTTGGATCTAAATCGGCGAGAATGGATGCGGAGAACGAAACCGGAATGATAAGTACTTTTTACAGGTCAAGAAAATTATCTTGTAATAAACAATCATATGTGCACATACGACTGTTTGAGTTCTAATTATTGAGATTAAATAGCCAGTCGCATGATCACATTCGACGTTATTTATCGATTTTTAACTAATTAATATATTTTTTTAACAAATATGATAGGCAATATTGCCATAATGTTATAAGAAGAGTTTAAGGTAATTTAGTTGTTTTTTAAATTATGGTTGTATATTCATTTGCGTCGTTGTTGTACAAACTATTCATAGTCGCATCTTAACATGTTGCGTTATTTTAGGTCGTAGTTTAAGATGCGTCGTTATCAAAAAGTTTGAAGGTATAAAAAAGCATGTTATTGTAAAAAAAATGCCACGTTTCATTAATATGTAATAACTAAATGCCTTAACCGTAATTCCAACAATTTTAAACCATTAAATTTATCGTATTTTTATTTTTATTACCTATATGATACGAACTTTACCTACTAATAAGATCTACTTATTTGTAGATCTTAACATATTTATCATATTGTATTTATTTTTATGATGCCGTTTTTAGAGAAGTGATTACTCTTTTCGTTATTTGAAGTTTCTAAAGGAATCTCGAAATGTTGGGACACGAGGAAATCTTTGACAAAGCGAACTTAGAAGAATCTGCTCTACCCGACCCTATCAGCGAAAAAATAACCTGTTACTACTTACGACTGCATACATCATGCTAGCATATAATGTGCTTGTAACAGTAAAAGCAAAAAAAGATAAGAAGGAAGGCCCTGCTCTCGACAGATGTCCACCAAAACTTTTAAACCTAGTTAAATATTTCCACGCACGGTGCTGCTGTTCATGACAGCCGGACATCTGCTTTGTTCGACATGCGGAGGGACTGCGGCCGAGTATTGCCACCGATACTTTTCGACATCTTTTTCCCTGCTTCTGAAGGTTTCATTTGGGAACTTTAGTTTACCCCTAAACTACTAATACACTTTACACACAAGAGCAGAAGGGAAACTTTTTGATTTTTCCCTGTTGAGGTCTCGTCGTAAACGTATACATAGATTCACTGTTATTTTCCGATGATGCCGCATTCGTTGCCAAAAATTTCCCAAAAGTTACAGATTCTTTTCGATAAGTTCGCACACCCTTGTTCTCTCTTTTCCATGTCCATTAATGCTAAGAAGACAGTTGTTCTGGCGCAAGGTTTTCACCAGAAACCAACTATTTTGTTGGATAGTATCGTGTCCCTTGATGTTGTTGATCAGTTCCCTTATCTAGCAATCCCACTTGTCAAGCAATCTGTCGCTGAATGTGTGTGTAAAGCGGTTACAATGTTTGGGAAGCTCAGTGCAGGAGTTTAGACTAGTCACTATCTGAAAATCAAGACCAAAGTGTTTGTGTATCAAACTTGTGTTCTGAGTATAACTATACTGGTTTCAGTTCCACACAAAACTTTGTGTGGAACTGAAACCAGTACGTCGTATGCCAAGCAGGAAATAAGGCTGAATATTTTCCACTTGCGGTGCCTTCGTAGCAGTCTAAACATCACTTGGCGAGACAGGGTCGCGAATGAGTGTTGTAAGTCGCGCAATTTTCCAGCATTACTGCAATGCTTAAACAGCGTAGATTGTGGTGGCTGGGGAAGCATGTGCACCGTATGGATGCCACTCGCTTACTGTGTACCCTGAAATGTGGGGAGGCCCATGTTGCGTTTCAAGGACTGGCATCAGCCCAGCAGACTGGGAAAGACGAGCATAGCAAGTGGAGAAAGTCTTTAGCCGAAGACTGTAAGACTGAGAAATCAAAGCTGGTTTCAGGTTTTAGCCGCAAAACGCGAGAGGAGACGCCATAATGAGAGGAGGGTTATTCACCAGCTCTATCATCTAACGACCCTTTATTAAAATGTCAATCTTCATCACTGTCACTCCCGCATCGGACTTTATAGTAGTCATTCTTAATCTTAACACTGCCACAAAAACGCTGCATTGTAAAATAATCATCTGATACAAATTTTAAGGCCTATGATGAAAACAGTTTATGACTTATATAATTATTAGGTCTTAAAACACTCGTGTGTTTCGTATAACCAAACTCAGGTCAATGCTCATGTTTTAAGGCTTATCATTAAGTAACAGTTGTATAAAATTTAATATTCTTATCTATTCGTTTATTAAGTTTTATAATACAAGTACGGGTATTTCATAAATAAATATAGTGTTTAGTATGAACGAGTTGTTACTTACTACATAGTTTCAGTTTTTAACGCTTATTTTTTTTGTGGAGTACATATTTTATGGAAAATATTATGTAAGTGATGATACCTTATTATGCCGATAAAAAGTTAATATGTATTAAAATCTATAACATTGTTCTATCTTCTTGCACTTACTGTGTTCTAGTAGCAAACCACAGTATTTTTACTCATTGCTGCCTAGTTATATAAGCAAGTAATTCGGTAAAATAAGTTCACTTGAAATAATATTCATTTACAGATACCTAAATCTTTCAGATTCTATAGAAATATAATATTTTACACATATACGACCTCATAATTTCAAGGGTTATTCATAAAACAAAGACGTATGTGCACATGCGTCGCGTAGACTTTTGTAAAATACTGACGGATCTGCTGATACGTCGGCTGATGCTTGGTAATAAATAGCCGTATGTGCACATCCGTTACATTATTTTGAAAAATAATGCGTTAAATTAAATGGGACATAACACATTTAATTGATTACATTAATATAAACCTATATGCAAAAGTATATGACAATTCGACGAAACGCAAAAATGTTATCAGCAAAAATCACTTGCAGAATTTTTAAACTGCTCTCCTGTAAAGTACACATTTTGCAGATGTGGCTTTGTTTTACCAAGGGTGCGATATGACATTGAAGAAATACTTAAGAAAGGAAATTGGCGATCAAGAGACACTTTCTTTAAGCATTACTTCAAGGAAACAATTACTTCTAACTCTAATCAAGAGACAACCAGAATTAGTGATGATTTTTCTACTATGTAAGATATAAGTGAAAATCCGGATTATGTGACGGGTTTAAAAAATTAATTGTTTGTGATTGAAATGTTATTTTAATTTAATTTGTTCTCTAAGTCAATAATTATTGATCTCAAACTTAGGTACGAAATAAAATAAATAAATCTAAAATATATCTGTTTTAATAATGCAAATAATAAAGTCACAGTACGCTTATAGTAGCAGCGCCGGCAGAATATAAACACTTCTCAGATGGTTCAAGCGAAGGCTGAACACCTAAATAGAAACGTTTTCCCCCCGAAGGGTAGAAAACGTATATTTAGGTTTCAGCCGGAGCTTGAACCACCGCCTCATGGCCTTGCCGGCTCATTCTTCAAAGTACTGGCAAGCACGGCGCTACCATCGCGCCGCGCCCCGCGCGCAGCTACATGAATGAAAGAGATAGCAACCAGGTTTGACAGTTAGTTTAAGCACACATACGTCAAAATATAGCAGTGTGAGTGAGGAATTCAGAAGACGTAATCTCAGGTGGTTCAAGCTCCGGCTGAAACCTAAATATACGTTTTCTACCCTTCGGGGGGAAAACGTTTCTATATGTTAATCCAGGGTGTCAGCACCTCCATACCGAATTTTATCAAAATTGGTCCAATCGTTAGAGCGTGCAGAAGTAACAAACAAACTCACAAACTTTTACAATATTCGCGTTTATATATTCGTGACTAGAAATCACATAGAAGGTGCCCGTAACTATGTCTTTGTTTGTGAGGTGCAACAGTTGGGTAAATGTATCTTTGGATATCCACCATAATAAAATGTGTGCTGCTCTGTGGTGGCGCCACCACAATGAA
The DNA here is from genome assembly GCA_932273695.1 of Apotomis betuletana. NCBI lineage: Eukaryota > Metazoa > Arthropoda > Insecta > Lepidoptera > Tortricidae > Apotomis > Apotomis betuletana. Next base: position 1,808,403 of record OW026311.1, on the reverse strand, counting down.
AATCAATGAATTATATGGTAAAACTATGTACCTTGAAGGTACACCATGTACATATTATATTTTTGGCTGTACCTGCACCAGGGAACGAAACAATGGACATTTTTTGTGGCGCCGCTGGGGAGCATACTCTGCAGCGGCGCCACAGAGAACTCATAGATAGAAATGACATTAGCTATTATTTTCTTATAGAAATTGATGTACTAATGCTATTTATTGTGTACGTATTGATAAAAATCATTATTAATAAGTGATTTTATTTATTTTTAATGATTCGGCGTTCTAACCTACCACTTCGATAAACTTGTAAACATTCTGACGTTTTTTTTTTTTACAAAACAGTGAAATAAATTTAATTTAATTAAATCACGAATAAATAATGTCAAATTTCCATACGTACACAATAAATAGCACTAGTACATCAATTTCCATAAGAAAATAATAGCTAATGTCATTTCTATCTATGAGTTCTCTGTGGCGCCGCTGCAGAGTATGCTCCCCAGCGGCGCCACAAAAAATGTCCATTATTTCGTTCCCTGGTATAAGTACAGCAAAAATATGATATGTACATGGTGTTCCTTCAAGGTACATCATTGCACCATATAATTCATTGATTTTCAATATGGTGGCGCCGCCACAGAGCAGCACACAATAAAATTGTTTAAAATCCGTCCAGCCTTCGGCGCGATATGAGAGGACAAAGAAAATTTGACCAACAGATGTCTCGAAATAAATTCATACTTTATGTATGTATTGTTGCTAATGCACCTTATCATCATCATGATTATCATACTTCATACTTTAACCTATAAACATTATAACACTGCTGAACGTAGGCCTCCCTTAAAGATTTACATAGCGAACGGTAGTATATTCTGCATTCATCGACTTCAGATAAACTGCGGTGCATTTTACGGGAGAGATAGTCTTACTGATTTTTTTCAATAATCACAGCCGTAAAATAATATAAGTAATTACTCTTCATAATCATCAGAAATTTAAGAGCTTAGCTCTTGTCGGTGGAGCAACTTCCATGTTTCTCTATCTTCAACTTTCTTTTTGATGTCCTGATACGACACGCCGTCCACTTTCTCCTTGATTTGGTCTATATAAGATCTCCTAGGTCTTCCTCTCTTCCTCCTTCCCTCAATCTTCCCTTCAATAATGGTTTTTATGTAATCGTCATGTCGTAGCAGGTGTCCAAACATCTTTCCCCTTCTGTTTTCAATGGTTTCTAACAACGACCTTTTCTCTTTTACTCTTATAAGCACTTCCTCATTCGTAACTTTTTCCGTCCAGCTTATCTATAATATAATTACTCTTATAATACATAAATCAACACTAACAGTCTTCAGCGTTAATTTCCGCGCATTGTCAAACAGGAAAAACAACGTTGTGCTCTCTTTTTCTTATTTTTAAATCCAATCAAGATTTATTTCATTTGCTCATAGGTTCAGAAAATGGAAGACGAATCAAATTGCAAGAATACATTTTATGCGATTTTACTTTTTTTCCTTTCAGCATCGTTGAATAAATTTCATTAAGTAAAGGCGTATTTAACATTTATGAAATCACAGATTAAAACTTAATTATACGATATACAATTCGTGCACCAATAAAAACCGGCCAAGTGCGAGTCGGACTCGCGCACCGAGGGTTCCGTACAAACACTTTCCATCCCTAAGTGGTTAAGTTAAGTTTGCACCTGGTATGTATAGCGCCCCATATAAATTAGGTGCAAAGTTAGGTATAAAAAAAAAAACTACTTACTAGATCTCGTTCAAAAGTATAGTAATGTACATCATATGTTTTTTTTAGATTTTTCATTTTCTTATTTTAGAAGTTAGAGGGGGGGGGGGGCAACTTTTTTCCACTTTGGAAGCGTCTGACACGCAAACTATTGTAACGCGGCAAACCTGCATGGTGCAGCACTGGCCGCTTACAAACGCCATTAAAAAAGACAGGCGTTCGGCGCTCAGCTTTTGTCTTTTTTCTCAGACACGCTTGGACTTGTGCTGAATGAACTGGAGTCTGAATGACTATTAGTTGTATATTTTAAAAATTAAATATAATACTGAGATTGCTTATGTATTGTGGTGTTACGAGTATTACCAAGGATTATACATATGGATTGACAGCCTCATACAAAAAAACGTACTCCAGAAGAAAGCTCAAATACCGTCTTATTTCTAGATGGAGCTGATTATAAGACGTAGATGCGCAATGTTTTATTAAAACACATAATAGATGTCATTGTCGCTAAGCGTTATACCAAAAAGAGACAGCGTGGTATCTGTATAGTTCTTAACTAGATGGCGCTGAAACTACTCGTGTTGATTTCTTAATCACGAATAATCAAGCAGACTGCACGTCTAGCATTAACTTTGACACGCGACTCATGTCGCGCGAGATAGCATCATCCGTCACTATCTCATAGTACTGTACAGATAGAGACAGGTAGTATATCTCGCGCGAGAAAGAGTCGCGTGTCAAAGTTATGCTAGCCGTGATCGTTATTGAATAGGTACAGCCAACTTCATAATTAAGTCATAAACGTACGTCCGTACTTTCCTAGCGCTCCAATGATATCATATCTATATCATACATTAGCCAGAACTACCTATACAACAACCCGTTCAGAAATTCGTGGCCATTTATGTTCGTCTTATTACATTGAAATAAGTAGGTAATCAAAAGTTTACCTGATCTTACGGAAAAAGAGAGATGGCAAACTCATTGCGCAGTAATGACTACTATGCAATGAGTTTGACACGACTAATTTGTACGAGAGATTAGGTATACCTATATTTATAATTATTACCCTTTGCATTAAACTATTTTAAGTAGGTATTACAGCGGTATGGCAATACAGCGGATGTGATCGCGCTACAAGAGACCTGGCTGCTCCCGCACGACCTAGCCTACCTAGGAAACATAGACGGTCGTTTCGCTGCTACGGGTACCTCTGCGGTCGATACCGGGGCTGGTGTTCTTCGAGGACGCCCATTCGGCGGCGTTGGCTTACTCTGGAGGACGGACCGGTTCCCTGACGTATCGGTTGTGACGTGCAAGAGTGTGCGTTTGGCGGCTATTAAGGTACTGTTAAATAATCGTTCTATATTAATATTTTCCGTGTACATGCCCACCGCTTGTAACGAAAACTTAGCAGAATTTATAGAATGCCTGAGTGAAATAAGTGCAATAATTGAAGATCAAAGTGTCGAGTCAGTTTACATGTTAGGCGATTATAACGCGCACCCGGGTGAACTTTTTGCTACTGAACTTACGAGTTTTTGCGCGGAACAGGCTTGGTCGTGTTTGGACTGTGAACTCCTGGCGCCTGACACATACACTTTTGTGAGCGATGCGCACGGTTGTCGACGGTGGCTGGACCACTGTCTAGCCACCAGTGCTGCGTGTCAAAGTGTGACTGGCGCGTCAGTGTTACATGACGAATATTGGTCGGATCATGTTCCTCTCCTTATACAGTGTGACCTCACTAGAATAAAACCTAAAGTTCTAAACATACCTGTTAATAATAATAAAGTCATCTGGGGGGAGCGAGATCTGGCTCAAATTGATCAATACACTAATATGTGTAATTATAAATTGCGGGAAATAGATTTTCAATCATCATCATCAAGGGTGCAAAGACTGTAGTCATAACATCATTTTAAAAAATATGTATAAAAATATTGTCAACATATTGAGTGAAGCAGCTGAAAGTAGCTATGATGGTAGGGCTGTGAGAAGGGGTAGGTATATAACGGGCTGGAACAAACACGTCCGCGAGGCTCACGGGAGTGCTAGACTTAGCTTTCAGACCTGGGTGCTGCATGGCAAGCCGATGGCAGGTCAAATTCATAAGCAGATGTGTGATTCCAGACGGCTTTTCAAATCAAAGTTAAAGTGGTGTCAAGACAATCAACAACAGATAAAAATGGATATCATTGCTCAACACCATTTTGATAAGGACTTTGGAAGGTTCTGGAAAGCTACCAATAAACTTAACCTTAGGCCTGGGCTTCCCGTGAGTGTCGGGGGCGTGAGTGATTCCTCCGAAATAGCTAACCTTTTTCAAAGTCACTTCAAGGTCGAATCTCCACTAGGCCCTGCGGCACAGTCACAGGTGAACGATGCTGATGACTTCTCTGACCTGAGCATCATGTTTACCGCGGATCAAGTATCATCTTTGATAAAATATATGGTTAGAGGTAAATCGCCAGGTCATGACTGCCTCAGCATTGAGCACTTGAAGTACGCTGGAAACCATTTGCCCAGAGTACTTGCCATGTTTTTTAACTTATGTTTGAGCCACGGTTATCTGCCTGATGAATTAATGAAGACAGTTGTGGTTCCGATTATTAAAAACAAAACCGGTGACGCTTCAGACTTATCTAATTACAGGCCGATATCCTTAGCTACCACGCTGGCTAAAGTGCTGGACGGGCTGCTTGACGACCAGCTGGACAAACACCTCATACTAAACGACGCCCAATTTGGCTTCCGGCGGGGGCTGTCCACAGAGAGTGCCATACTGGCCCTCAAAAATACCGTCCAGTACTATACCAGCAGGAAAACACCGGTATATGGTGTTTTCTTGGACCTGTCCAAGGCATTTGACCTGGTCTCCTATGACTTATTATGGAACAAGCTTCGTAATGAAACTAGTGTGCCTCGAGAAGTTGTAGGTTTATTTAGGTATTGGTACAGTGAACAAAATAATTGTGTAAGATGGGGTGACTCGATCTCGAATGATTATAAGCTGCAGTGCGGGGTGAGGCAGGGTGGGCTGTCTTCTCCAAAACTATTTAATTTGTATGTCAATCAACTCATTGAAGAGCTGAGCAGTACCTATGCCGGATGTCACATAGATGGAGTAGCTCTGAACAATTTCAGCTATGCAGATGACATGGTGCTGCTCGGCCCCTCAATCGACGCAATGAGAAGATTGACAATGATATGTGAGTCGTATGCTGTGTCCCATGGACTAAGGTACAATGTTAAAAAGAGCGAGGTGATGATTTTTAAGGCGGGTAGAAAAACGTACTCGACCGTACCATCAGTTACTCTCCACGGCGTCCCGTTAAACTTCGTCACCAAGTTTAAGTACCTGGGTCACTGGGTCACAGACAACCTGAGCGATGATGCCGATATTGAGCGAGAGCGTAGGTCGTTGGCTGTCCGATGCAACATGTTGGCCCGCAGGTTTGCACGATGTACTGTACAGGTAAAGGTCACGCTTTTTAAAGCGTACTGTCAGTCTTTTTACACGTGCAGCCTGTGGACAGACTTTACGCAGAGGGCATACAACGGCCTGCGCGTTCAATATAACAACGCGTTCCGGGTGCTGATGGGGTTGCCGCGTTTCTGTAGCGCCTCTGGTATGTTTGCAGAGGCCCAAATTGACAGCTTCTCGGCGATAATGCGCAAGAGGTGCGCGTCCTTAATGTGCCGACTGCGTGGCAGCCCCAACATCATTCTGAGCGTGTTTACAGAGCGCGGCGATGCTCCTATGGTCGCCCGCTGGCAGAATTTGCATACCACAATCGTGGGATAAATCGTGGATTTTTTTTAAATTTAATTTAGTCTGTTTGTCTTGTCTCACTTTGTATACTAACATTAGAATAAGTTTTTGTATAGAATCTTTTTATCGATTCATATTTTTGTGGAAATACCACATTTTTATTTTTATAAATAATGACACAAAGGTAAATTAAGAAAGAAAAATTGAATGCGATCTACTACAATCTAAGCAGGATTTGAACCTGCGACCTCTGCGTTACCGGCGCATTGCTCTTCCAACTGAGCTATCAGACCGCTACGTCTATCACACCAAATCCTTCATCCCATAATTCGTTACGCTACTGGAGCGCCCTCTGTGTCATATATGTTTGAAATGCTTATGCGCATTATAGCCATACCCTAGGATGTGCGCTTTACACGCACGATCCCCAATCCCCATTGCTTTACAGCAAGTGTGAAGACTGCTAGAGAGATGGCGCTGTGCTAAATATTTGTATAGAATCTTTTTATCGATTCATATTTTTGTGGAAATACCACATTTTTATTTTTATAAATAATGACACAAAGGTAAATTAAGAAAGAAAAATTGAATGCGATCTACTACAATCTAAGCAGGATTTGAACCTGCGACCTCTGCGTTACCGGCGCATTGCTCTTCCAACTGAGCTATCAGACATTGGGGATCGTGCGTGTAAAGCGCACATCCTAGGGTATGGCTATAATGCGCATAAGCATTTCAAACATATATGACACAGAGGGCGCTCCAGTAGCGTAACGAATTATGGGATGAAGGATTTGGTGTGATAGACGTAGCGGTCTGATAGCTCAGTTGGAAGAGCAATGCGCCGGTAACGCAGAGGTCGCAGGTTCAAATCCTGCTTAGATTGTAGTAGATCGCATTCAATTTTTCTTTCTTAATTTACCTTTGTGTCATTATTTATAAAAATAAAAATGTGGTATTTCCACAAAAATATGAATCGATAAAAAGATTCTATACAAATATTTAGCACAGCGCCATCTCTCTAGCAGTCTTCACACTTGCTGTAAAGCAATGGGGATTGGGGATCGTGCGTGTAAAGCGCACATCCTAGGGTATGGCTATAATGCGCATAAGCATTTCAAACATATATGACACAGAGGGCGCTCCAGTAGCGTAACGAATTATGGGATGAAGGATTTGGTGTGATAGACGTAGCGGTCTGATAGCTCAGTTGGAAGAGCAATGCGCCGGTAACGCAGAGGTCGCAGGTTCAAATCCTGCTTAGATTGTAGTAGATCGCATTCAATTTTTCTTTCTTAATTTACCTTTGTGTCATTATTTATTAGAATAAGTTACCTATTTGTACTGACACTAACAATCTTATGGACAATAGTCTGAAATAAATGATTTATTATTATTATTATTATTATTATTACATAAGTACCCGAGTATATTAATACTACGAGTACTAATACTGGCTTAAATAGTAAATAATACATTCTGCTAGTTATTTTTATTGTATATCTTTATTATGAACAATGATCAACGAAAGCACACCAAAATTTTAACACACTTTAACAACATACGGCACACTATAAAGTTTAATATGAAGAAGTAATTATAAATACTGGTTAAGCCCATTTTATTCCAATTGGTCTTTGGTCAAAATATCTCACTTCATCATATTATACAAAAATCGCTGAATCGCGATTATTTCTGCTTTAATTTGACGTAAGCCATACTTATATAGGTAGCCATAATACGACTTGTCAATTTCAATCTTCTGTACCGTTAAATGCCCCCTCATGTGTTCCGTACTGAAAGAAACTTTAGGAATCTTTACACTTTAAGCACGCCAAGAATAGTTTTCTCTACGAATAGAGTCTTCTTTAAATCTATTTTTTTCTTCAGCATATATTTCTAAAAGCTTTCGCTTCCGTCTTTCTTTTGGCGTTATGCCTCTACTACCATACCAGTGAGATTTTAATTCTGGTTCATTGCATTACAGATGATTACAACTGAAAATTCAAATTGCATTTAATCATAAAATTCAGCGCTTTAGATGCAAAACTTCAATACTTTCTAAAATTAGTATTTGCTTTGGCATAACATGTCATTCATTACCTAAAAAATATAGAACCTATATGCATTTAATGTAGTAGCATGGCAGCACGCTATTTAAGCCTTTTCTTAAACTGTTTAAACTAAGCAATCTTGTGATGCTAACCTTGTCAGAATAAAATAATGTTCTTACAATGAAGGTTTAGGATTGTCATTTGAAAACTATTTATTAACCAGTCATAAATTTTGATAATAAACCTCCCTTAAGCGGAACGTAAATCGAAAATAGCAAAACTATATTACAATAAGCATCAATCAAAAACTAATGACATTTTCATGACGTTACATTCAAACTGAAAGAGACAAAACATCATTTGACAGTATATCACACTTACCTATAGCACTATGGCCAGTACATGGCCAGGCTTACTTCAAAGGCTTGACTTGAAATATTTCATCCATAATAAATACTTAACAACCATAAAAGCCTTAAAAGCGAAAAATTACCCTCAGTGAAAAAACTTCTCAAAATATCAAAAATTTGGCAAGTGCGAGCCCGACTCGCGCATGAAGGGTTCCGTACCTATACATATATATATAATCTTTAAAAAGTTTGTTGTATGGGAGCCCCCCTTAAATATTTATTTTATTTTATTTTTAGTATTTGTTGTTATAGCGGCAATAGAAATACATCATCTGTGAAAATTTCAACTGTCTAGCTATCACCGTTGTTGAGATACAGCCTGGTGACAGACGGACGGACGGACGGACGGACGGACGGACGGACGGACAGCGAAGTCTCAGTAATAGGGTCCCGTTTTTACCCTTTGGGTACGGAACCCTAAAAATTGTAAAAGCACAACGTGGAAACGCCATCTATTGTCAACAAGGTATAACATTACGATACTTACAAAACTCTGCAAAAGTTGTTAATTATGAACACCGTTCTATTTCGTTTATGTCGCTACTGAAACGCCGTTTTAATTCATTTTGATACATACGGAGGCATCTAGTTCCCCGACGATAAAATCTTTATCGGCGTACGCTCCTTACTATGAACATCATACTTCCTTACCTTTTATCTTCCTTGGTATTACGTAATTGTGCATAATTACTGTAAATATAACGCTGTATTATGATACAGCGCAATATATGTATTGCTGATAGTTCTAACACTTGTAAGGGCTGCCGCTTTGCAGGTAATATTTGTATATACTTATTTTTCTTTGTTTTCCTTTTCTTTATATTGTTAAACTCAATCCAAGTCTTATTTCGTTCTCACTGGTCTTAACAATGACGAAATAAGGCATGGATTGGTTTGGTGTCCAGTACTAAGTGGGATATTGTTCCAGCCCTTTTTACTTGGCTGAAGATTGCGTGCTGTGGTAATCGCACCTCTACCGGCGGTTGTTCCTGCCTGATGTGCGTGGAAGCTGGAACCACGCGGACACTTGAAACCCTGCCTTTTCCACCATTCTGCCCAGCTCCATTAAGGCCAGTGTTTCCCGTTAGTGCCGCGTACTGACTGAATACCGTTTTTCTTTATATTGTATATAGTTTTTATTCTTTATTATATATTTTTACACTACCACGGCTCGTCTTTTATTCCCGACGACTAGCCGGGCTACACTATTCGGTTTAGAAAAAAAATATTTTAGAAACCTCGATATCATTTTTGAAAAACAATTTTTTGAGTTTCAGTTCTAAGTATGGGGAGCCCCCAATATTTATTATTATTATTTTATTTTTGCATCAAAATCTTAATGCGGTTCACAGAATACCATCTACCTACCAAGTTTCAACAGTATAGCTCTATAGTTTCGGAAAAAAATGGCTGTGACATACGGACGGACAGACGGACAGACAGACGGACAGACGGACAGACAGACATGACGAATCTATAAGGGTTCCGTTTTTTGCCATTTGGCTACGGAACCCTAAAAACCAAAAAATATAGATATAAAGCTTCACTGAAAGAGCATGCCTAATCAGTATACATATATTTTCTTGAAATTTATATTTTCATCTCAAAATATATAGAGCACGCAATAACCTAAGTATAACGTTAACAGTCAGTTACAGATATAAATGCGTATGTAACTTCTTTTCTTACCACTTAAAAAAACAAGTACACGAAATGTATTATGGTTAATTTCATCGTTCAAAGCTCTCAAATCGCGATAATTAAAGCAGTCAATAATGGAACTAGACATATTCTTTCCGTGTACCCCATATAGAAGGCACCATTTTATGGATTCTACTCATTTCACTCCTTATTTTCGTGATATTTCTTTCCTCCTGAGTGTAACATTCGCCTAAAATATATGAGTATCGTGGGCATGAGAATTGTAAATTTACTTACCGACTTTGAAACCCTTTTATGCTATTACATGTGGGGTCGGGGATGAGGAACAAAATTCGTGTTAAATATTAAATGTAGTATTTTGATCAAAGTATGTTGTTACGATTTTCAATTCAAGCAGTAGTTTGTCATTATTCATAGTATGTTTGATAAATAAGGAAGTTCAATTACTTCGACTTAAGTTAAGGTCCACCTTAATATTAATTAAATAAATAAATATCGGACAACCTCACACAAATCATTCTAGTCCCAAAGTAAGCTCAAGAAGGCTTGTGTTATGGATACTAGACGACGATATACGTACTTATATAGATAAATATATACTTAAATGCATAGAACAACCATGAACCAAGCACAAATATTCGAGTTCATCACACAAATATTTGCCCTGGCCGGGATTCGAACCCGGGACCGCCGGCTCAGTAGGCAGGTGTCTACAAACCGAGCCAAACGCGTCTTCATTAATTATAATTATAGGTAAACGTAAGTATCGAAATAATTGAACTTCCCTATGTATCATTTTGCCTAGACACTATGAATAATGCTATGCGGTTTTCGGGCAACTACTTTATTGGTAGCAGTTCGTTTTCGGCGATCCACCAGCCGCTACCGTAGCACACTCTTCGCGCGGTGTTGTGGACAAAAACCAAAATGCAATTTATTTTTCCTCTCCTTTCAATACCGTTCGAGTAAGAGAGAGGTGATGCTGAGTCGCGTGACAAGCGAAGTCACGGCAAGAGCTTTATGCTAGCTCTACCGATTATAACTAGGTAGTAAAGAAAAATTGGAACACAAAAGCCGATGAAGCAATTACAATGGGATATTATTAAATGCACATCTGTATAATTTTTCAGCACACTAGGTAACTCCACTAATTAACTGAATGCATACCAGAAAAACTAATGCTGTGCAAAAAAAAACATTGATTAACTGAACATGTCCTCCAATAAAAACTTTAACATCATACTAAACGAGATGAACTTTTTAACCGAATTCATACCAAAAATATGGTTCGTACATCAGATATATTTGAAAGTTTCACCAAAAATACTGACTTGCACACTAATTATCCTCGCACTGCACACTAAGATCCGACTCGGCCGGGTTAGGTTAGTTGTTGTTTTTTTTTATATCCAGTAAAACAGATTTGCAAATACCTTTAAACAGTATAATAATATTTAATTCGCATTATTTAGTGTGCAAGTCAGTATTATTGGAGAAACGTTCAAATATTTTGATCGAAAAAAGGGAATGTATGTATGTATGTATGTAAACGCTTTATTGTACACAACAACTGGTTATAAATACATTGATAACAAATGAAATATGTACAAAGGCGAACTTATCCCTATTAGGGATCTCTTCCAGTTAACCTTTGAGCAATTGAAGGAATGGGTATTCGAAGAAAATAGGCAAACTACACTGCGTACAACCGAGATATCTATACTATACTTAATAAAACTATAATAAGTACATAAACTAAGTTAGTAATAATACACATATATTTATATATTTATAAGATATATATTATATATATATATATATATATATATGTCGGAGATTCACTTTACTATTAGCATCGCCCGATGTTGTTTATCGGCACACCTGCAGTTGCAGCTGCGCGCCAATGACGGGCGGGCTGCACGTGCACTGGTGGCGGGGATGTTTACTATCGCCTATAAAACGGGGCTCTTCTGGGCTCTGGCATTCATTCTCATTCCGAGCGGCGTTCGAGTCACAAGTCCAACACGAGATCGTTGGTTCCCTCAACACCGAATTAGAACACTTGTCATTTATTACCTAAGTCTGATTGATTATACTGAATGCTAGAATACTAGTACCGTATTTCAATTAATCGAGACCCGCGTCATGCACCCCACACCGGAAGACGCTCACACACCACCACCAGGGTAGCCGTATGTGTCCCACGTTTCGACATATATATGCATATCTACATATAATACATATAAATGCGTAAATAAATATAGTATTCAATGAATTCACACGTCATCGGACAGCCACAATTTCTTCAAGTTAATCTTAAGTGATGCAACAGATGGAGACTTCCTAAGGGACAAAGGCAACCCATTCCACAACTTCACTGCGCTTACCGTGAAAGACTTGCTATAGGTACGCGTCTTATTAGACGGTACAGCCAGAGTGAGATTGGCGCTAGACCGCAAGCGGTGACCACTGCCATCAGCCATATACGAAAATATTTCACTAAGGTAAGGAGGAGAAGTAGGATTAAACAGGACATTAAAGAGCAATGAAAGGACATGCACGTCTCTACGCCGACGAATCGGTAGCCAACCCAGCTGCGCTCGAAAGGAAGAGATGTGGTCATATTTTCGCAATCCAAATATATACCTGATACACACATTTTGTAGGCGTTCAAGCTTGTCAAGTAGTTCCTCCTTAAGATCCAGTAGAGCAATATCACCATAGTCTAGTAGAGGGAGCAAGAGAGATCTGGCAAGAGTGATCTTGGTGGAAATTGGCAGAAAGTTCTGCAGGCGCCTTAAAGAGTGGAGAGATGCAAAGAGCTTCTGGCTAACTTGCGCTATGTGCGGTGCCCACGAAAGCGTCTGGTCCATGGTGATACCCAAATTTCTAACTGTAGAGGAAAGGGGGATAGGAATCCCACCAAAAAGAATATCAGGTACCACCATTTCAGACACTTTATTTACAAAGTGAGGACTACCAATAACAATTGCTTGCGACTTTTTTGCGTTTATGTTTAACCCGAAGTTATTTGCCCAGCTGTAAATACACTCACTACACAATACGGGAATATACAGATATCGATTTAAATACATGCCAATTACAATTACTTAAAAATATTTTTAACCCGGTAACCTGGAATAACCCAAAAAAACAATACCATATAAATGAAATGAATAAATAACGGACCACCTTACCTACACTGTATTGTAAAAAATATTGATTTACAAAAAATACATGCAAATTCGAAAAAAAAATTCGTCGATAAAATCGATTCGATCAATCGTTAGATTTGGCATACAATGTCTTTGCTACATCACTACAAACATCAACAGAGAAGTGTCAAATTTATATGTGATTAAAAATCTGTAACTGGCCATCAGTAAGTTTATGTCAATGTTAATAAAAGGTCTACCCACGGAGTATATGGAGACGGCATTCAGCGCAGTTTGTTCTAGCACCGCTGTAGCCGACTTTTACACGCACACAATTATATTCGTATTAAAATAAGGTTTTACAACAAACATAAGTGAGTTGACATTGGCTGAGCTAATGTGTGCGATTTTCGTGGTCATACACTACTACGAGCAAAGTATCGAGAATTTTAGCCCTTATATGCATATCAGACAATGAATTTATTTTTATTATAACTTAAATAGAAATAAAATAAAAGGCAAATGAAACTTTATGATTCAGTACGACAAAGTCTCGAATTGACAAGAAATTGATTTCTACTTCCGTCAATTCAGTAGTGTCACTTTTGATATTAACGCTGGCAATAAATCACAAGGTTTTATGTTACAATTCTTAAACATTTAAAATTGAACCTTATCCTCGTAACACGAGGTTTAATTTTAACGACCCAGAAAATGTAATGTAAGCTCAGTCAGCGGTATGCATCTACTGATTCTAAAGGTTAAGGGCATGATCAAATCAAAATAGTCGATATCGATAGAATAATAATATGTATAGGTTTATAATATAATGCATGTTGAAAATATTTATTTTTAACCCCCGACGAAAAAAGAGGGGTGTTATAAGTTTAACATGTGTATCTGTGTATCTGTGTATCTGTGTATCTGTGTATCTGTGTATCTGTGTGTCTGTCTGTGGAATCGTAGCGCCCAAGCGGATGGACCAATTTAAGTGCGGTTTTTTTTAATCGAAAGACTTTGCCGTCGAGATGGTTCTTAGCTATGTTTGGCGGAAATAGGACCAGTAGTTTCCAAGATATTCAGCTTTAATTGGAACAAGTGACGAGATCTCAGCCAATAATGAAGTCAATAATTCGAAATATTGGCTAAATGTTAAGTTTTATTAGCATTTTCTATATGACTCACTAATTGAGGGTCTCATGATGACCAGCTAGTTGTTGATCGATCTCAGCCAATATTGAAGCCAAGAATTCCAAATTTTGGATAAATGATAAGTTTTATTAGCATTTTCTATATCACTCAATAAATGAAGGTCTCATGATGACCAGCTAGTTGTTAATGGATCTCAGCCAATATTGAAGCCAAGAATTCCATATTTTGGATAAATGATAAGTTTTATTAGCATTTTCTATATCACTCAATAAATGAAGGTCTCATGATGACCAGCTAGTTGTTAATGGATTTCAGCTAATATTGAAGCCAAGGATTCCAAATTTTGGTTAAATGTTAAGTATTATTAGCATTTTCTATATGACTTACTAAATGAAGGTCTCATGATGACCAGGTAGTTGTGAACGGATCTCAGCCCATATTGAAACTAAGGATGCCAAATGTTGGTTAAATGTTAAGTATCATTAGCATTTTCTATATCACTCAATAAATGAAGGTCTCATGATGACCAGCTAGTTGTGAAAGGATCTAAGCCAAGAATTTCTAATGTTGGTTAAATGTTAAGTTTTATTAGCGTAATCAACAGATTAATAAATTTTTGACAGTACAATAATTTGGTACCTTGGAGCTGAAGATGGCCGTAGGAACTCCTAAACAGCACAAGATAAACCCACGGTGTTTGGGCTCGTCTGATTGTTCTTGATGAGCAATTAATATTTGTGTAAGAAAGTACAGTCAATAATAAAACCGAGTCCCAAAAAAAACTTTTTTGACAAAAAAAATCTCATTAGTTTCTGTCACAGTACTGGGTCACTATATTTAAGTTTCGGAATTCTGCTAAAGCTGAATTGTTATTAGGACTATTGAACAGGTTCCTTTGATTGAGGTCACAAATAGCAACACCCTGCAAGATTTTAACGCGACTAAATGACACGTAAGCTTTAGCAAAAGTACTCTTGCCTAAGTGAATAACAGCTTTTTAGGATTTTGTAGTTTGTGTCAGTCTGTACACAGCTTAGCTCAGAGACAAAGTGGTTGAATACATTTTTAATAACATTTGTATGTTTATCCCATGGTGTGGGGTATCGATGATTAGGTCTCTTAAAACTAAGTCAAGTTACTAGCACCAACCGCAATTTTTATGGAGCTAAGTAAGCCACTGGTTCCCTGGTTCTGTTTTAGGCCGTAAGTAGCAGATTCTTGCGACTGACTTCATGAGCAGTGCATTTAAGGCCGTTCCCTGAGCCAGATTTGCAAAAATACCCCAAAAATTATCCTATTTTTCTACGAAACGTTGATATTAGTAAACGAGGGAAAAATATATATCATTCTTGATTATATTATCTTTAATAACACAGCATTCGATACACGATTCATAACACTTCGCTCGATACAATTAATTCCCAAAGTAACCTCCAATTCGAATTTTTACTCCAACTTTACTTGTTTTTTTTCTACGTGACACTATGAAACAAAAAAAGGAGAAAAATCAATCATAACTAAAATAGTAATTTTACAGCTTCCGAATTTCAATAATTGAAGCCAATATTTTTAAAATAAATAATCATCGACAAATTCTTACGAAAAAAGATATCGCCTTACGACCCGCAAGCTCTGTCTCCGTCACTCTTTTGAAATGTGACTGTGATGTGACAGGGACGGGTGGCCTGAGGAGGGGCTCGGGGTTCTGGCTCAGGGAACGGCCTTAAAGTATATATTTTGATTGTCTTGGCTAATAACTTCGCCATTTTGCCATTATAAGCATTAACTAGTCTTAATTTAACGATTTTTTCCCAGAATGTTGCTTAAGGCTATTGAAATCAAAATATATCCTAACTTCAATCTTAGAAAAGACGGCATTCATTACCACTGGCTTGGGATCCTGCTGCTGTACCTACATAATTATAGTCCAGGATCAAGCTCGACAAAAGATTGGAAACCCTGGACTTAAACGGTGTAAAACAAAAATAGTGTCAAAAGAAGAAAATTCCGGGACGAAACTTCTGTTGGTTTAAAAAATATGAAATAAAAATAAAATTAAAAATTTAAAAAACCCCCGACATGACAACCTATAAAAAGAAAGAAATAAAATCTACGAAATGTGCCTATACAATGAACAGTAGAAAAAGAATCCAAGCTTCGTTGCGTCGGGGGACCGCTAAGTAAATGAAATGCAATGTAAGTACTGAAAATCGTAAAGTGGGAAGCCCAAATGCATACATGCAATTTTGCGTTGAAAAATATATTTCATTTCATTTAGGTAGGTACTTAGCGGTCCCCCATAAATTTTATGACCATAATGTTTTTACGCATAAGTAAGGAATTTCATATAATTTTGGAGCATATCAACCTGAATCATAATCATTAATCGTCATAATGTTCTTATGCATATCGTGCATTGGCGCATAATACTGAAGAACATAAATATCAAGTTCCTAATTTTTTATTTCAACATCAGCCTGGTTTTCTGGCAGCAGTTCATTTCTGAGGGGGTCGCAGTTCTTTCAAACCTAACCTAACCTACTTTTCTGGCCGATGTTCGTATTTGTAGGTTCACAATTCTAACCTAACCTAACCTACAACAAAGAGGTCAGTGTGGAGAAGGATTTCTTAATGCAGGGGGCTTTGCCCCCCGAGCCCCCCTTGTGGGGGGCTTCGCCCCCCCGTCCCCCCTTTTTGTTTTTGTGCTCATGTAACTTTTGTATCATTATTTCAAATGTTATAAAGTATAATGATTGGTACATGTGATATAACTTATACTATATAATTTCTATTGCCATTAATTATGAAAACCATAATTTATGCGTTGCTCTTCTTCGTACTATCAATTATTATGACATTCAATAATATTACTTGAAATTTTGTGCCATACTAAATTATGCTTATGAAAAGCCTGCCAAACAACAATTATGACATATAAAATGTTATGCAAATAATAATTTATGACAAATACCATGTATGAGGAAAGCCATTATGCGAAATGAGTTATAACGGTCAAATTTATGACAAGAATTTTTATTCCACTAGAGGTGATCCCTTATTTTTGACATAAGTAACAAATTGAAATATGTAACAATTAAGTATTTAAATACTTTTTTATTTTGTTTGCATGCCTTTTTGGTAGAACATAAGCAACACTGTATATACCTGTATCACCTAATTTATTACTATGTTCTTGCAATAACCGAATTTGAATTTGAATCAAACTTAACGCAACCAAGTTCTCCAAATATGATTTACCTATGTATTTATTTATTTAATCTTTATTGCACAAAAGTAAACGTATCGTACAAAAGGTGGACTTGATGTTTGAAAATGACTATATTTTTTAAGATTTTTATTAGTATTTGTAGTAAGTATATGTGGCGATTTCAGATTTTTATAAGTATTTGTAGTGCTTGCCAAATTTCATAGTTCTAGGTCATCGGGAAGTACCCTATCACTTTGATTCCATTAAGAGTGTCGAAATGTACGTTTTGGCCGACATAAACGGCCGTATCTTTTTTTCACGTTAACGTAGAAGCTTTATTTTTTTTCACAGCTTTAAGGGACCCTAGACCTGAGTATATATACATATAGTGTTAATTTCAACTCGATACCTCCACGCGTTCTCGAGATAAAGGGTCTTGACAGACAGACAGACAGACGGACGGACGGACAACAAAGTGATCCTATAAGATTTCCGTTTTTGCCGATTGAGGTATGGAACCCTAAAAAACAAGGTGATAAAGTGTAAATTATATTATTAAAATGGACAAGTTAGTATGAAACACGAGCGGCTCACATTAAAACCTCCATACAGAATATCGACAATTTATGGTTTAGACTTGTTCCCCCGCACTAAATTGTCAGACGGACGTATACATTGCGTGCTCCTAAAGATGTTGCGTGAATAGTTGCCATGTCAAGCTAGTAATGCTACATTGAGGTCAAAGGTTAAAGAGCGCTTAGCGTCTGCCTATGATAGCTACATTGATCGAATTCAAAGCACACTTAGGGTCAATCCCCGCGCTTTCTGGCAGCACTTAGGTAGTCTCAAGACAAATGGTGGTTTTGTTTCCCGAGTTAAGTTTAAAGACAAGGAATTTGTCGGTAGAGAGGTGGCTAGCACTTTTGCTAACTATTTCTCGGAGGTTTTTCTACCTGTCATTCCGCTTCTAGACCCGAAGTCGTTAGGAAATGTCGATCAGAAACCTAGCGTCAACTGCATTGATATTAAATCAATTACGTTACAGGAGGTTGAAGCTGGGATAAAGCGTCTAAAGGGTAATAGCTCCGTTGGACCTGATAACTTGTCGGCGTACATTGTAAAGGGTTGTATGGAATTCCTAAAGATCCCGATACATTATATTTTGAACCTGGCGATCTCCTCAGGGTCATATCCTCGAAGTTGGAAGGTGTCTAGAGTGCGGCCGATCCCGAAGGCGAGTGACACTTCCGTCGCTGAGAATTACAGACCCATAGCCGTTCTTCCTACCCTTGGCAAGTTGTTTGAGGTCATACTTCACCGGGCTCTGTCTTCACAGGTTCGGCCCTTTTTGTGTGACGCGCAGCATGGCTTTCGTCCTGGTCGCTCGGTTAATACGAATCTGTTGATACTAACTGACAACATTGCAGTGCACCTTGACAGAGGTATTCAGGTTGATGTGCTCTATTTCGATTTCGCGAAGGCTTTCGATCGCGTGGATAACGACGTGCTCCTTAAGAAACTTGATCAAATTGGTTTCTCTCCCAAGTTGTTAACATTTTTTGCCAACTATCTGCGCGATCGCCAGCAGTTCGTTCGACATGGTTGTTTTATCTCGTCTCCTTATCACACCCGATCTGGCGTTAGTCAAGGTTCTATCCTTGGGCCCTTATTTTTTGGTATCATGATCAATGATCTCCAATCGGTTCTCCGTGCAGCTCAGTGTCTCTTGTATGCCGATGATCTGAAGTTGGTATACGGGGTAGAACTGGAGGCTGATTGCAAGACGTTGCAGGGGGACATCGATTTGGTATTTCAGTGGAGTATGGAGAACAAACTTCACTTTAACCCAGCCAAGTGTTTTGTGTGCACATTTACCCGCTCACGTACTGCTATATATAATCAATATATGTTAGGGTCAGAGCCTATAAATCGTGTCTTCTCCGTTAAGGATCTGGGAGTAGTGTTCGATACGCGGCTCACCTTTCACGAGCATATTTCTTCTCTTGCCACAAGCTGCTTTCAAAGATTGGGCTTTGTAATCCGAAACCTCCGCCATTTTCATGACCCGGTGGCCATAAAGATGGTTTACAATGCCTTAGTAAGGAGTAAGCTAGAGACATCGTCGATTGTATGGAATCCCTACGAAATGACGTACGCCTTACTTCTCGAGAAGGTTCAGAAAGCGTTCTTAAGGTTCCTTTATAAAAAAATATTCGGAGTCTATCCGTATCTGTACCCAACAAGGTACCTACTCGGCTCCCTTGGGTACAACTCCTTAGAAGTCAGGCGGAATTGTCAGCTGATGATCACGGCATGTCAAGCCTTGCGTGGTGAGTCGGACTGTCCCGAACTTGTAGAGCGTCTGGTGCGGCTGTCTGTCCCGGACGTCCCAAGGATAGCCCTCAGACCTCGCCAGCGCGACCTGTCGGCTGTGCCGCCGTCGTCCACCGTGTCGCTCAGGAACTCGCCGCTGCCCCGAGCCCTCTCACTTCTCAATGCGCTCCTAGCATCGACACCTGAGTGCGACTTGTTTGCGTGGCGATGGGTGGCTGTGCGCAGTGAATGCTTGAGATTCTGTGAGGCGATGGATGCTAGGTGCTCAACTGTTCCTATATAATTTTGAATGTTCCTTTAATTTTAATCTAAGTTTCATGACGCATTGGTTGTACTGTAATGTCATGTAAATCTTTTTATAAATAAATAAATAAATAATTGTCATAATGCACGGCAATATTTTACGAAATATTACAAAATAACGAATTTTATTACTTCCCAGTGAAATTAAAATGTATCAGGTATCTTTTTGAGTATGCAGATCTCGCCTGTGACGATTATAATGGCACAATTCGGCATATTTCTAATTTTTTGGGACATAATTACTCAAGCACGTTCGGATGGTAACTAAGTGACTGTTGACATCACGTTGACATGTATTTGGCAATTTGGGCTTAAGCTCGGTTACGCCTGCCCCGCCCAATACCCAGTCTATAGTATTCTTATGGTCTGTGGGTCTACCGATGGTCAGTTAGATGCGTTGCTGTGTGTACTAGACATTTTATTTTGACGATGCTCTTATGATATCTTTATTCGATTCTTGTACGAGTAGTAAGGCATATTAGGTCCAATAAATGTATGGTATACCATAACGTCAGTTGACAACCAAAACTCACTAAGTAACAAATACCATCTTAAAATAAAGCTCGTATCTCAGTATCAATGTACAAACTAGATACGAGGTTTTGAAGAGTACTGTTAGAATAAATTGTGAGTTTTGGTTGTCACCAGACGATAAGTTTGTTTAATTTTGAATATGTTGCTCCAAGTGAATGTTTTTGAAAAATATATATATTATAGAATATTAGTTTATACATAATATAACCAAAATTGGTGGGTGTCCCTAACTCAAAAATATAAAAAAAAATATCGAAAAATTAAAAGTGAAAATTTCCCTACTTATAAGGATATTTGGAAATCGATTTTTTTTAATAATACATCTTTATTACCTACATAATGTGTATGAGTTACAAAAAAAATTGTTGAGCAGTTTAGGTAAAAGAAAATTAAATCCAATTTTAGTTTTTTTTTTTCAATTTTTTTCAAATTTCCAAAACCTGCAGTATTTCAGGGTGCTTTTTTTTTTGTAAAATAGCATCTTACATCTGGGCTAATATATTAGCAAAACGGCAATCGATTAGGCTTCTGGGGCCGATGCCCCATACAAACATGGCTATACCTTTTGATTTTATTAAACTTTTAGTCATTTTTAATGCTTGGGAATGTTAACCACAATAACCATAAAGGCAGTTGGGAATGAAATAGATGAATTAGTATAAGTATGAATTGTATTTTAAAGTTAATTAATATCGGCGTCATAGCTCTCTAAAATCCTACCGTGCTAACGAAAGTTCGATGCCTAGATATTAACGTAAGTATATCATTCAACTTTAGCAGTATTAGGATAATTAAATTGCATTCATTATAGAAGACGAATAATAGAAGACAACATAATAGAAGAGAAATTGAAAAATATATTTAAACATTACGTAACCAACTGTATTTACTCGAAGCAACCTCCGAAATAATAACGCAGGATCCTTCCTTCAGCGTATATTTGTATACCAATTGCTTTAACAGCTCCAAATGTAATCAAAATATGAAATTAATATCCGATCCAAATCGAATATTTCATTTCCCAAACAAGTGTCAGGTTCACCACCCGTTTCCCCCCATTTTGAGTTGGGGTCCCCTCTCGGACGTCATTAAAATTGATGATCAAATTACTTTTATTTCTGCCAAATGTATATAAACTTTAATACTCAATATTTATAAAAAATATGACAGTATTAATTGTTTCGTTTTATGGCAATGCAAAAGTTTTCAGCGACGTTACTGTCCTCAATTAGGTATCTTGTGCAGCCCTTTAAAAAGCTGGCAAAGAGCTTGGTATGGTTTGAACTAATCTCTTCTCCATAGAAGAGGTTGGTCCATAAATATTTCATTTCCCAAGCAAGTGTCAGGTTCACCACCCGTTTCCCCCCATTTTGAGTTGGGGTCCCCTCTCGGACGTCATTAAAATTGATGATCAAATTACTTTTATTTCTGCCAAATGTATATAAACTTTAATACTCAATATTTATAAAAAATATGACAGTATTAATTGTTTCGTTTTATGGCAATGCAAAAGTTTTCAGCGACGTTACTGTCCTCAATTAGGTATCTTGTGCAGCCCTTTAAAAAGCTGGCAAAGAGCTTGGTATGGTTTGGACCAACCTCTTCTCCATAGAAGAGGTTGGTCCATACCAAGAGGTATAAAATTGTATTGAGTACCGATAAGTGTCCGTTTCTGACTTATAAGAAGTTCCAAGAAGATTTTCCACAACTCCACACAGATGGCATCCTACACTGGCGCCATTATTGCTTTTAGATCTATATAGAAACAGCCGACAGGTAGTCCAGAGTACACGAGAGACCACTAATTAAAACAAACACTTTATTACGGAATTAAAAGGTCACAATGTACCTACAGAAACTGTAATTAAAAACGTTAGCTGCATTCTAATCACTTTAAAGATTCCTCGCTGCGATTTATCGCTTTGTTCACGCTGTATTGTAGTTAAAACTTACTTGATTTAAGTAAAACAATTAAAACTGATTATATCGCTTATATTAATTATTTGAGACACTAACATTTCGGCAACTCTTACAGTTACCTTTTCATAAACCGTGTTGTCGTTCTCAATCTTGGAGCGGGCTTCCATTGAAACATATTTCAAGCCGATGAAGATGTCACAATACCTGAGGCCCGTGACGAGCAGCATCCCTCTGTAGAGTTTACAAGCTGGACTACGAGTGTGGTCTATCATACATTGGCCAAACGCAGCTTAGTTTATAGCTTGCCGCATGGCCGTTATTTAGGAGACACCGGTTTTAGTTAGGTTCTCTTAGAATAAGTTAAGTTAGTGGGTGTTGTTCCACCGGCTTAATAATTTATTATCTTCTTATACCGACCAAACACGAAACATTAACAAGGTATATTCAACGTATATTCCTTTTTCAATTTTTCTTTAAGCTTTGATCTTTGTATTCATGGTTTAAGGTAATTCAATTTCTTTTTGGCGTTTAAGCTGCCTGGAAGTTACTTAAATACTTACCAGAGTTAGAACTCAGCGGACCTTTAAATAAGGTTGCATCAGAGTTCAAAGTTTACAGAGTACTGTATTTTATTTCAGCTTTTATTATTTTGAGACGTTCAAAACTTTCTTACAATCATATTGGACAATTTGAAACGGCTGTTCAACATTCGTGACTTTAATGTCGAACAGTCAATCCTGAATTTGAATCTAACAGTCATTTCTGCTGTTTGGTTCATTACGCGACACTACTCTATTAAACAAAAAATATACAGCAATATAAAGAAATTCAAAAAGATTACCAAGCACTTAAGTTGGACATGCATTCAATTTAAGTCCTTAGCATAATGGTTAGATCGACCAAATAATTTTTATCCAAACATGACAATCAATCTGCGCCTAATGGGCAATCCCATCGTCTCGGCGGTCTAGACAGTACACTGTATACGAGCCACACTTAGCCGATTATCAATTTTAAGCGTCACATTCAATATTATATTCATCAAATCATCTATTATTTATTTATTTATCATTCAAGTAAGTTGCATCATATTACAGTAAAAACCAAGAGATAATTTATTCAATATTACAATAGGGATGAAGACTAAAATGAATAAAGAATAAATGAATAAAATGATCTTAATGTGTCATGAAATATAAAAAAAACAACATATTTTTTGAAATAAAATATGACAAAAAAAGGTACGCAAATCTTATGCTTTTTTTTATTCTGAAAGAAATTTAAATTATCCTGCTTAGATTGTAGTAAGTCGCATTCATTTTTCCTTTCTTAATTTACCATTGTGTCATTATTTATAATTTTTAAATTGTTTTCATAATCCTCGTAATTAAAAAAAATATATATATGACAACCATAAACTTACACCCACTTTTTCTCGATGAAAATGGCAAAATGACTTATTGTCTCCTACCTATACCTATTAAATGTATGGTACCTACCCATAAGTGATAATAGTACAAAGATGTAAAGACATGGTGCTGTAAGAATCTTGCAAATTTATTATTTAACTATGTTATAAATCACCAATTTTCTGAATTGAAAGTAAACAATCGCCAAATGGATATTAATCTCAGGATCAAAATTTCCATCACTTCGTTGAAACTTAAATTGTGACGTTTGATAGGAACGCAATTAGGGTTTATAAAACCGGAAAATTTTAGTATTTTAAAAATTCCCGGTTCTGCAAACCCTAAACGCAATGTTTATACTGCTATTGTATTCGACTTATCTGATTGAATTGTTTACGTTTAATTGAAATGTATACCTCAGCCCGCAATTAAATGTACAGTTGAGCATTTAAGCAGCGAAGCCTTTATTAAGTCTCTTTATTCGATGGAATTTGCCATCGGCAACTTGTTGGACATCCACATAAATTTTCATTTCGTTAAACTAGGGACCACTATTCAAGACGACTGTCAAAGTCTATACCAATTAATTAGGCGTTTAGACATGTTTTTATATTAATATATAGGTACTATAATATACTATTTCTTATTAGGATCAAACGTCTGTATGGGACTAAAAATACATTCAGGGTGCTCTCTTAATTTCAGAAATTAATGTTAAAGTTCGATATTTCTACGGAGCGCTGAAAACGCTGCATATAAATGGCCAACGGCCTGTCATCACACCTGAAAGTGACTCATATGTGTAAGGAAAAATTAAAAAGGCGTTTAAGTCTGTACAATTGTTTTGTTGAATTAAATGTAGTTTCTGAAAACAAATGAAAATTATCTTTTGGAAAATAAATATACATTGTTATTATACTAGAACCTCTACAGTTGACTTTAATAATATCCAACCTACTTATTTTGATAGCGCATATTTCTTTTTCGTAGCAAGTTAAGATTTTAATTTTGGTGAGGTGAGATGTTTGCGGCAGTAGCTTCTCTCCGCCACTAAAATTGCGCTCTCACAAACAGTACTTCTTCCTATTTTAAAAACCTTGTATTGCATACCAAACCCTTTATTGTTCGTTTAAACTTGCTCATTGTTTTATTATTAATGTTGTCCAATGTTGGGTGAAACATCCAAAACGACCGGTTCTGCCACGCATGCATGGTGGCACGCTCTGCCGAACTTAGTGCTGATTCATTCTGTTCTTTTAGGACCAGTATGCCCAGGGTGCGTAACATCGCTATAACAACTTATGATATAATATTGGTCAATATAACGATCAAGTGCTAATATAATTTATAATTTCATATCGCATAATATCATATTATAGTATAGTGATCATTTGATATAATACGTTTAAAGGCTCAATACACACTCAAACTGCCCAAACATGAAAGAGTCATGGTTAGGTACGAGCGAAGCGAGGAGGAGTGTTAGGTTATCTTGTGAATATAAACGTTATATCAAATGTATTTTATACTAATTGAAATTATACCTAATGTTGATAACAACATTAGGTATAATTTTAATTGGTATAAAATACATTAAATAAATAAAATTACATGACATTATATATAAATCAAATGAAACATTATATCAAATGTTGTTATATCCATTGAAATTATATGAAAAGTTGTTATATCTATCATTACGCATACGGGATGCCTAAAATCAAAACCTTCATTAGAATGGACCAGTTCTTAACACCTCGCGAAGCTAATAATAATGCATCCGGTAACAGTAACCGTCTGTTACTTTACTTATTAATGGATATTGGAAATACGCAGTTCTTGGATTCACTTCCACACCATTTCATCTCCTTATCCTCCTAAAGGATACACTTATGGGCGCGACGTTTTGTTTATCCAATAAACAATATAGGCAGTATCTAATTTTGTGGATCTTACGTTCTTCGGGTTCACTGAGTGCGATGATCTAAAAGCTTAAACATCGCAAAATAATAATATCACTTGAGGTATCCCTTAAAGAACACAGTTTTCGACATTGGTATGATAATACGTATAACACGCACCAAATCACTTTACTTTGAGCCGGATCCCTTAAATTCTCGTGGTATATATACACAGGACTTTATATGCTGGACTGAGAATTGCGTATCATTTTTTCTTGGTGACGTATTCGGTCCCGAGTGCCCGACTAACCCGATTACAGTTATTGTCTCATTTCAACTTTTGTGGCCTTTAACTGGTGACAGCGATTATGATGATATCTCGAATTAAATTAAAGATAGGTATAGGTAGAATTGTTATTACGGTCAGCGTGGGATTAAATAAAAAAAATGGAATGGGATTTAAAATATAAGTTAAAGTATATTTAAGTATATTAAAAAAAGTTAAGGTATATTAAAATGAGGACCACTATTATTATAGATCCACTAGCTATCGTATTTTCTGGGATGAGTTAATTTTATTGTACTTTCTCTGTTAACTTCGATAATTAAAAAAGTTGATATACACATTTATAATCCTGACAAAACACCATGTAAACCTGTTTTCACTAGATGAGATGAGAAATCTCAGAATAGATTTCGTCTTTGTAAATAACTTAATTTTGGTTTTGCAAAGAAAGTCGGAAACTTTCGCTGTTTAATTAAGTAAGATATATTTTTTTAGGTTAATATTAAGTAAACTCTTAGCAATTAAGTTTTGAAAAGACAACGGCAGGTGTTTCGCCTGTAAAAATGACGTAGAACATTTTCATTATACCAAAGTGTGTTCATAAAATATACCTTTTGAGCCTTTTGCTACGAAACCTATAAAACTAAATTTAAAAAGAATCTTTCGTTAAATAGACCAGTAGGGTCTTGTTGTTTAAGTTATAAATGAAAAGAGGTAGGAGGAAAACGAGTTTTTAAATATTGACTTTAAAGTAAAGGAAATTGTTTCAGACGTCCAATCTTGAGATGAATAAAACCGGCCAAGAGCATGTCGGGCCACGCTCAGTATAGGGTTCAGTTGCTCATCCTTTACCATGGTTTAAGTTACGACTGTTACGAGAAAGATTTCAAGCTCTATAAAAAGGTCGTAAACGCCAAAGTAGCTGTAATTACTTATTACCTCCTGGAAGTCAACTTACGTCCTTTTAAAGAAAATTATGAAATTTTGCGATAACTCAAAAACGGCTCGTCCGATTTTGTTCAATATAGTTTTCATTGAAAGTACTTATAAGGCCCCATTTTCATGAATTTTTCCATATATTTTTGTCCCGTGGTTGAAAAGTTAGAGAGGGGGACGCAATTTTTTTTATTTTCGGAGCGATATTATAAAACTGCTGCCTTTATCAAAACAGAATGTTTGGAGATCCCTATTATTTTTAAAAGACCTATTCAACGACACCCACACACTATTGTTAAAACGAAAAAAAAAATTCACCCCCACTTTAGGTGTTCGGGAGGTACCCGAAAAAAAAATTTCTTTAGTTTTTATTTTACTGTTTCGTTGGCATGATATTATATACACATACTCATTATAAATTTCAGCTTTCTAGTACTAATGATCACGGAGCTAAGCCGCGGACGGACGGACAGACGGACAGACGGACATGGCGAAACTATAAGGGTTCCTAGTTGACTACGGAACCCTAAAAACATGGTATGTGTCAATACCGTCATTTACAATAGCGGTCAATACCTACGTGTAGGTTTTTTGTAGGTAATGCAGTTCATTGAAAAGCAGCTTCAAGAGTAGAATGAAATATGTCTAATATAATGCCGTGATCAAGCAGAGATATTATCAAATTTAAAACAAGTGACAAAGACCCACACACACAGTAGGTACACACACACAAATCTGGAAGGAAGGGCTCATGACCCCCTTCTTTATATGCGGGACACCTCATCAGTTTTTACTGTTGCCACATAATAGAAATGGTTACCATTTGATTGGGTCCATCCATCTAGTTATATTACCTACTTATACGATATATCAGTATTGAACAAAAAAATACCAAACAGTTTATACTGCTCAGTACGATTAATACGATTATGACTAAAGTGATCCTAGTTCGTTACTATTATTTCAACTGCTACTTTATCCAGTGAATAAAGAGGTTTGTAAGGTCACCCCTAGTACTTTAGTCTCTATTCACCGAACTAACTGAAAATTTGCACTAGATTCGATCAACCAGACCACTAGAGGCTTAATTCTGTATTGATGTCAGTCTTAATTAATACAAGTGTGTATTTAACATTAATCGCATTTATTTTTGATGCATTAAGCAATTTATAACTGATTATTTTGTCCATTATGTTTTATTGTATAACTAGCGTCCCGCCCCGGCTTTGCACGGGTGCGATGCTGATAAATTATATATGTATTATACATATAAAACCTTCCTCTTGAATCACTTTATCTATTAAAAAAATGCATCAAAACTCGTTGCGTAGTTTTAAAGATCTAAGCATACATATGGACAGACCGACAGACAGACGGACAGCAGGAAGCGACTTTGTTTTATACTATATAGTAATTAATAGTATAAATATCTACTCTGGTAATTAGTAATCACGCATACTCCAGTTCGTCGAGGTGGAAAAGTAATTCCATGGAACGCCCAGTTGTTCAGGGGAAAGTGGAGGGCACGAGACCACGTGGCAGATCACCCATGCGATGGACTGACAAGTTAAAATCAGCTATAAGCAGTCCATTGCATAATTGTACCAGAAGTGCTGCGATTCTGACGGTGGCGGGACTTCTCAACTCGGGTGATAAATTAAAGTAAAAATATTTTTTTTTAAACTGTTTATTTTCCATAACAGTATATTATATAAGTATACGATAAAGAAATTGTGGTGATAAAAATATTTCCGAATGTAAAATAATTTCAATATTTTTTGGTGAGGCTTGTTTTATATTTTAACTCTAAACAAAACTAATATATACTTACGTTTCATATTAAAACATTCAATAATTTATATAAAAATGAAAGTAGGTAATCGAATTTGTTAAAGTTTTTACATTCCATTTAAATTTAGAATAAATTTTCGATTTAATATTTTTTCTAATCAGCATTTCCAAGTTGTTCATCATCAAGATAATTGTTGATTGATTGCCCAAAAAACTAAAAAGTTGGATTTGTCCTTTCATTCTATTATAATTATCTATCCAATAATACGATTTTACTATTTACAAAGACATCAAATGGACACAACATTATACAGTATAATTATTAAATACAAAACTAGTACGTTTATGTCACAACAGTGACCATTATCGGAACTATACAAATTAAGTATAATCGACAGCTTATACAAGTAGTTTCCTAAGAATACTAAATTTGACACTTTCTTATATACTCATCTAGAAGTTGCACATTATTTCAACAGTATTATTTAAATAAATAACATTACAACTACGAGTAAATATTATTTACAAGAAACCTACTAAATCCTAAACATGGAATCTAACATTAAACACTGACGAGCATCTTCATTATTATTTAGGATATAGATAAAATGCATTGGAACGTATCAGAAACTGTGATAAAATTTATGTTGCAAAGGTTTTTAAAAATTTTGTCTGTCTATCTCTCTCTCTGTGAATATGTTCGCTAACTGCAAAAACGACTGATCAGAATTCGATGAAATTTGATATGCCAATAGTTTATTCACTGGACATACATAAAGGACAGTTTTTATCCAGTTTTAATGTTTTTTTTTACATACATAAAGTCTTGATACCTCACCTCATAATATATATACATAATGATTGAACATGATTGACGTTGATAATAAAATTAATGGACTTTGCTACTTATCGGAATACATGAAGTTATCAATTAACTAATGAGTCTTGTATATATTATATTAAATAACATTATTAAATTATGTGTAACTAGTTTAATAATGTTATTGAATATAATATAAGTATATCATCTCGCCAGCAAAAAAATATGTCTAGTTCACATTTGGGGCGAAACAGTCGTCTAGTTTGCTGCTGTCTGTACCAAAGTTAAAACATAGATATACATTTTCTTTCCAACAAGACGGTGCCTGATAACGCAAAGACAACGATGGCGTTTCCTTTATTCAGAAATCTGAAATTATTTATTTGCATAAACACAGTATAGGGATGTTTAAGTAGGTACATAATGCAGGACAAGGATGCACATATTTCAGTCAAATAAATTAAAATAACAAAAGAATACAAATTAAACTAGGTCGATGCAGAGTCAGCCACCGGCTAAGCTTGCACCATAGATTGGAGCGGAGTTTTTTTTTTTTTCGAAATTAAAAAAAATAATAATTTGTGCATTTAAAAAAAAAATCTAAAATCGGTTGAGAACTCGCTGAGATCTGCGCATTGTTACGAAGTCCATTCGATTCGATCCATGGGAGCTTCGCTCGCTCCGCTCCAATTAAAACAAGTATACAATCTCAAATTGAAATAATAGAAAGTTGAGATAACAGAAAAAGTTACATAATAGCCATAATAATAATTACATAATAACAATAATTATTATAATAACTAATTGCTAACTACTACTTCTAATATAACACACTCGAGTGACTTTTGCCCTGGTTTGCCTGTCAAGAACTCCGCCACGTATTTTTAAAACAGATAAATTGTTTAACAATGAGTTATGTGATCTTACAGAATTAAATTTTCTTTATGTATAAGCAAGGCAAAAGCATTAAGTTTTTTGAATAGTCGCAACTTTCGTCCCACCACGAACTAATAATGACAATGACACACTTTTCTTGTATTTTAAAAACTTCTTCCACTTTCACTGCGTTTCTTCACAATATCAAACCATAACCAAGAACAAACGACACGTATACATGATAAGCTGTTAACGCTGCTTCAATCAACACCAGTGTCTCTCAAGTCTCTCAACCTTTTCAGTGCAAATACGAAACGACCTAGTTTGTTACAGATTTGATCAATGTGTGTCTTCCAGTTAAGGTGCTTGTAATTGAAGTACTACTTTTGAATTTGTAGTACGTTGACTTAATTATTTAAAGGGTACCTTTTTTATTCAAATTTGACTGTTTTCAAACTTATACATTCTTCTTCTATCACTGGAGTCTGATTAACTGTTTTCAAACGAGCACATTTTTCTTCTAACACTGAAGTCTGATATTTGATTTTGGTTCGTAGTTATAACAAACTAACGTTCTGTCCATTGGAGTATTTACCCGATGACCGAACGGACCTAATCGTGGTCAACCTCACTGAAGATGTGTGATCCCCGCGTCTCAGCAAAGACGCGTGATGTCCGCCAGATTCTCTGCAAAAGATACAGAATATTACATTTTATTTTAATAGGCAGCCGTCGATGTTTGTTTTGAAGAAGTATCGGCGAAAAGGTATCTACCTGCCGCCGTAGCTGGCGATAGGTGGGATAGTGGCCTGCTCAAACACTGCACTACGTTGTTGAAGTTTTTGTACTAACATAATTTAGTTTAACTTGATACTAACAATGCATGGTTTTTAGGGTTCCGTACCCAACGGGTAAAACGGGACCCTAATACTGAGACTTCGCTGTCCGTCCGTCCGTCCGTCTGTCACCAGGCTGTATCTCAATAACGGTGATAGCTAGACAGTTGAAATTTTCACAGATGATGTATTTCTATTGCCGCTATAACAACAAATACTAAAAATAAAATAAAATAAATATTTAAGGGGGGCTCCCTTACAACAAACTTGTTATAGATTATGGTACGGAACCCTTCATGCGCGAGTCGGACTCGCACTTGCCCAATTTTTTTAATTTTCCGAATTCAGATAATTTTATTTTATTATATAATATAATAAGCCCCGTGTGTTATCTACCTAAATACATAAAAATATGGCAAAATTAACTTAAAATGCGGATTTTCAAAATGTAGAATCTTGCTTATTTTCTCGCATATTTGGAGACAGGCTTCCTTCGGTGGAAATGTCATAATATGTCATAATTGAAGGACGAGGCGCAGCCGAAGTCATACTAATCCACGAACTGACTTTTGCCGGCCTCTGCTGCAGTAATCTACTATTATTAAAAAGCCGGTCAAGTGCGAGTCGGACTCGTGCAACGAGGGTTCCATACGAACTCTGAAACGTGCTGAGCGACAAACTTCACTGTACCGCTGGTAAACTGATTTATACGTACATTAAATAAAGACTATATTTTTTTATGATTTTATTACAAATGTTTAGTTTTCAGACATTTCAGACACACTCCTATACTTGTAGTATAGGACGGTATTACTTGCAAATTTTCATAGTTCTAGGTCAACAGAACAGACCCATTAAATTTTGATTCCCTTGAGAGTGTCTCAAATATAAGTTTAATGCGGCAAAAACGGCCGTAAGTATCTTTTTTTACTTTAACTTAAAAGTTTGGTTTTAATTAAAATTCGTTATCTCCACGCGTTCTCGAGATAAGAGATCTTGACAGACAGCCGGACGGAACGACGGACGCACAACAAAGTGATGTTATGGTTCCGTTTTTTTCTTTTTGAGGTACGGAACCCTAAAAAGGACAAGGCTAAAGCCTAATGGATGGCATTAACATTAATAATGACTCCATTCAGGCCATTTACTAAGAGGTCTTTGAAGTTGGTATTGCTAGGGTGTTAATATTAGGTAACAAGTGAAAAATCATAGAAGTTATAGGACAGTTAATTACTTAATTTTGCATAATTTTGCACGATATTTGTCGTAAATCATTAACTATTGTGCAATTTCCAGTAAAATCTTGGTCAATATTGATATGGAAATCCAGAGAGTTTACCACCTGAAAGTGAGAAAAAAAAGTAAGCAACAACCGGAATAATTCTATCCTCATTTACATGGCTTTCAATGAAGCATTTTATTTTGTTACATTGACGCATTTGGAAGTATTTGAATAATCTGCCAAGCCTGTTTCTTGTCAAAGTAGAGGTACGCACAGTCAAGGAAATTGAAAGCCGTACCTTGTCCGCATTTGTCACAATAACAATAAGACTCAAAAATTACGTTTCGCAAGTTTCAGTTTCCTTTACTGTACGTTTTTTTTACTTCCGTTACCTGTAAGTGTTTTCTATACAAAGGCTGAGCTCGTCTAATATTTGAGTCTGCAGCTCATTCACTATCTCTCGATTTTCTTTCGGTATACATGTGTAAGCGACGGGTGCTGGCACTGGTCGAGAGGAACGAAAGTAAAAGAATTCGGTACACAAAATAGGGGTGCTTAAGTGCATGTACATGCGTGCGTCGTACGGTAGCTGAAGGACAACTAATTGCTATTGGCCGTTAGGCGACACTCACACATGTACAATGCGCTCGCGCATACGTTTATTGAACACATAGAAAACAGCGGCAGGTAAGTATCTACATAAGTTATATAAAACTAGTGAAAGACAATTATTATAATTTTATTAGAATTTCTTTCAGGTACATCGCGTCGTCTACAACATGGTTCAATAGATTATGGTAACATCATCATAAATTCAGTGGCTCACGCATCGGTTCAGTGTCCAATAGGTAGGACGCGCCAGTGTTGACCCGGAATTATTTTCAATTGTATACATTTGGTTTACACTAGCAGACGTTATTGCTTCAATAAAATATAATTATCAATTCAGCCTATATCTTATGTCTGCCAGCACCAGCTCAATCATTCTAAGTATGTAAAATACTAACTAGGCATCTTCAACCGCTCCCCGAAAACATTTATCTTTCGCCTAGGATCACGGGCACGAATTATATTTATCTGTGCGTTGTCATTGGCGTTTTTATCATGTGTACAAGTGTACAATTTCGAACAATTAGAACAAAATATTGGATCCATGATCCATTGATACAAAGATCAAAGCACAAAGAAAAAACTGGCAGAAGAGACCGGACCCATTTAAGCGTAGTAGAACAAAAATATTATTATGCAATAGCCAAGCAAGAAGTATCGTGGAATATTGTAGTATGGTGTGGTGTCCACACTATGCGACACACTCTTTACGCTTAGAGCGTGTACAGAAGCGATTTGTGCGACATCTGGCATTTTCAGCTGGTAAATAAAGCTAAAGAATCAGCCTCATACACGGAAAGGCTGAAGCTTTTCGAATTGACTGTCCACGACTATTAGCTCTATTGTCTTTCAGAGCCCCATCTTGATTGCCCCGCTATCCTATCACGCCCCTGTGTCCACTTCTTAGACGAACTGTTCTCGGCGCAACTCACCTGTACCAAGGCTTTGGAAAAACCTTAATAGCTGTCATGAGACGGATGTAGGTACACTTTGACTCGAACCAGCAATTAAAAAAATCATTCATAAATGTTTAGGAAAAACCTTTCACAAATAAAAAGCTTAGGCCAGTCAAGAACATAACTTACATTTTAAGTATAATTAGTGTTAAGTAGGTAGTAATTTAACTAGTTACAATAAAATGCATGCGGTGTTTACCTATAAGTAATTATTACACTTAGATAATGGCCGAAATTATGTAATAAAAGGATGTATTTAGTGTAAGCAATTGTTGGTGAACCAAATAAATAAATAAAAAATTAAATAACTAGACCCAGGTTACGCATTTCAACTTTTATTTGATCTTTTGTATCAATGGTTCAATGAAAAATGTGGTGTACCCAAATTAAAAATAATGAGACATTACATGTTTCACATTAAATCCTAGATCTCTTCGGTTGAATCAGCCTTAAAAAAATTGTCACTAGTCGGGCAATGTCTGTTTTATTTGTGTTACCTATTTTAATTGAAACTTAGTTCTATTCTAAGCAGCTTGTGTAAATGTGTACACTTGTAAGTATTTTTGTCAATTGCATAGCTACCAATATTTTTTAGAATAATAGTATAGCAATACCGTTTATCAGTCAGTAAAAACAGAACCCTTGAAAGACCATTACTTATTTTTTTTATTTTTTTATTAAAGCAGTAACGTCTGCTAACGTAAACTAAATGTTTACAAATGAAGCGAAAATTGAAAAATTTAATGATTCGGACAGGATTCGAACCTGCGTTTCCAACGGCTTTCCGGGCCAACACTGGCGTCCTCCCAATTGGACCACCGAATCAGATGTCAGAGCCATTGAATTTTTCAAGCAGTTGCTTCGACATGCCTTAAACGCAGAAACGCAGGTTCGAATCCTGTCCGAATCATTAAATTTTTCAATTTTCGCTTCATTTGTAAACATCTTGAAAGACCACTTGACAGTCCATCATTCTGCCTCACTATGTGGCATATCTAAACGATTTTTATAAGCTTCTTCTTCATAAATTTGTAAAAATAAGCTTCTTCTGTTGACTTCTTGACGTCCTGAGACGCTCAAATATTTATTTATATAAACTCAATTGCACAGTACACTATAGTACAAATGGTGGACTTAATGCCATAAGGCATTCTCTACCAGTCAGCCATAAGGCGAAACAGAAACTGGCAGTATAATTATATATGCAGGGTATGGAGGTAATGGTGACGAAGAACCAGGAGAGGACATACCGTCGGTATGAAGGAAAACCAGTTGCCAAAAGCAATCTTCTACTTCTACTGTCATTTTGCGGTGCTTGCAGTCGAAACATTAACTTAAATCATTAAAATTTTAAATGAATTAAAAAATATAAATAGCATAGTGTCGATCAATGTTTAGGCATCAAGGTGTCAGCTGAGTTTTCATTTGCCACTTTACGAGTCTGCACTTTAAAGTCGTGTTCAATCGTGTAATTCCGTGTACCTATAAAAGTTACCGATAACACTTTCAAATGATTACTAGCCTAACATAGCGACGTTTAAACTATATAACATGGAAATGACAAAAACCATGACAATAAATATATACCTCAGGAAATAAGTCCAGAAAATTAAACATTCTAAGAATGTGTCGCAAATATGTTGGAACCCATTTCCTTTTCGCAACCGAGTTACTATTAACGCATCGTTTATCATGATTAATATCAAAAAAGGTAAACACGATTTACCTGTCACTATGTCGATGTGAGAGCTCCTTCCGCGGCCACAAATGGAAAGCGCCATAAATAACAGGATTCACGAGACTGTTTGACATTCCAAAGAAGAATATGCCATTTAGGAGATCTTCGCTTAACTATAACAGAAAGAAAACAGGTTATAAAAATGGAATCAAGCTATAATTTACCTACTTTATCTCGTGAAAATGTTTTATTTTATTCCATTCATCTTAAACAATTTGATTTGCTACCGTTGCATTTCCAATTTGCTACCTTAAGAACGCTTAGGTAGATGGGAATTGAATGATTATAGTTTTACGTGGTTATGGAACTTGTCTATTGTTCTGACGATTAATATTTTTTCTCCAAGAAATGTTCCCATTACTATAGGGTTCCCTTTATCTTGCATAATATAAATTGTCCCAAATACACTTCGCATAGCAGCTATCACAGAAGCATAACCGAATAATAAATACTTAGCATAACTACCAGTTCGCATAATACTAATTGGGCTCTGAATTTTAAATAGTAGAACACTAGTATCAACGATTTTTATTTCGCAGAATTTTATATGTCAGAACAGAACTTTAGTATTGCCGAATTAAATTTGACATAATATTCATACGTTTACGGCACGTATGGCTGCCAGTAACGTAGGTTAGGTTAGAACTGTGACCACAACAGCACACAAGAAATTTTTTCAAGTAACAGATTTGTTACGAATCTCCGAAATCCGGCCTTTGTTTGTAGTCAAAGGATAGGCGTATCGTGGGCGTCGGTGGATTTTAGAAAGGGATTTAGCAAGTTCGTTTTGTGGACCACTGGCTGTGAAAGGCTATGTCTATAGACGGAAATCAACGATAATTGGTTTTGTAACAAAATTTTCGGTGACAATTAATTGAGATGAAACTACCTGTCCACGCTATTAAGCATAGTAAGCTAGGCTTTATAATTTCATACTGATTTGCGATATCCACAATTCAGAAATATTTCGGCTTCCCCACAGCTATTATAACTCATTTTAATCTATTTATGACATTTTAACCGCTATACATACGTGACATTTAAAAATTATAATTTTCAGAGATAGAAAAAGTTCAAAAAAATATTAATAATAATATATTATCAATGATATAACATATTCAATAACTCACCATTTTTTATTTTACGCCTATCCACACGGCGTTACATTAAATTTATCCCTTTTTTTTAACTTAAGATAACGTGGAAGTAAAAACGAAACAAATACTAAGTTAAAGCATTATGCGAACGAGAGTACTAATACTCATTAAGTAAGATTATTGAAGAATAAATTTAGGAAAACTTCTTGGACCATTTTGTTATATAACAAAAGAAGTTTTCCTTTCCATTAATATAACGATCAATCTGCGTAAGTTATGCTGGAGTAAGTTTTGAAGGAGTTCCGTAATTTGTGTCACGATATTATTCACGAGTCCAATATATTCTTAAAACAAACTCGGATATACTTCATGCGAAAGTTAATCATCACACGTTATTGAACTTTACAATTTAATAATTATAATTAGCATTTGTACAAAATAATATAAATTTTACATAAAGCTTATACTCTCAATATAGGATTGACAATGTATGTATCTAAATATATCTATCTATCTATTTAGTTTTAAATATAATGGTATTTAAATGAAACAATTTAAACTAAACCAACCTTTTCAACCGTTGTCAAAGGTTGGTTGATTTGACAACGGTATCTGTAAAGGTTCCGAAACCTCAGGGAGGCTCAAATAATTAATATACGCGATATAGTTGTTTTATTTAAATGTGTGACTTCGCGTAAACCGAAGAAAATATTATATAATGGTATTTATCATTAAACTTCGACAACTATACATATAGCGTGCACGTCTGTGAAGGAACACAAAAGTCTGAATTTATTAAAAAGGGTCGAGGGAGATACTTACATTCTTGTCGGGATCCAGAAATGTGAATATAACCATCATGACGTAATAAGGCGTCCACCATATTAAAAATGCCGCCACGATGACTACGGACATCCTCAAAGACTTCATCTTGGCTCGATCAATGAGTCTCCTTCTATTCATATCTGGCGTTAGATATTTCTCGTGTCTAATTACTTCGGGCTTAAAAACTTTTTCGCTTCCTGAAAAATAAATAAGTGCATTAATATTTTAGAGTAACCCTTTAATCATGTTTTTACGAAGGTAATTAAATTTCGGGTAGTTTGTTCGGTTCAATTGATTTTTAAAATGATTTTGCTGCCCGTGAAGCTCACAATTCGTAGTTCAGCCATACATAATCTATGGGGACAGCGATGATTTACCTTCTTAATTAATTTTGAAAACAACATTTAAGTACCGATATAATCTCTGAAAGTCTACTATTATGACTAGTAGCAAAATCAGACTAAACGAATTTTATTTTCTAACTCTTCTGCAAATATTGTCGAAGAAGAACCTTATTATAAATGGAAAGAACAAGTTTTGCGAGCTGTGGATTTTTTATGTATTCGTATGTTTATATTTTCTGGCATTACGAAAGAAATATCCTAAAACTAGGTATACACAGAATAGATAATAGTACAAGTACAGAAGGCACACTACTTTGATTTTTACAAAAGCCGCTTTTTTTAGCCGAAAACATATGATTTATGGCCCTTCTAAAGTCGTCGTCTCCAGCGCAAGCAAAACGGCCGCGTCGACGCTAGCGAGGGTTATCAACGATTTAATAAAATAATAATGTATTGTCCATTTATTTCTTGTATTCAATATAGAGAGAAAATTATATTATTTATAAATTATATATATTATTTCATTATTTATTTAACTATAAAATAATAAATTTCAAAAATTACACAAATTGAATCCCCACCGACATTTTATTGGCGTTGCTACGAACCACTGCAATAGAAAATCTTATTGTTTTATTTTTAAACACTATAATAATACAACGTAACAAATAGAAAAATAGCGATAGTACGGCGTGTAGGTGCGATGGAGTAATAAAAAAAATACAGATTTTTCTTTACCAAGGACGATAATAAAATATAACGCACAATAATATAGGTACACATGACATGAGGTACAATTATTAGTTTTCAGATTCCCCCATATACTTGTATAGTAGTACAAGATGATATTTCTTGCCAAACTACATAGTTCTAGGTCAGCGGAAATTACCCTATAAATTATGATTCCCTTGAGAGTGTCGAAATATACGTCGGATGCTGTATAAACGGTCATATCTTTTTCACGATAATTTAGAACTATGATTTTTTTCGCAGCATCAAAGGACTGTCAACCTGAGTATATGATATGGAGATATCTAGTTGAAATTAAAACCATAATTATGCTATTTAACGTGTGGAGACGGAAAGAAAGGGTCTTCACAGACAGACGGGCGAACGGATGGACGGACAACAACGTGATCCTATAAGGGTCCCGATTTTTCCTTTTGAGGTAAGGAACCCTAAAAACTGCTTTAATCTTAGAGAACCAATATTTTTTTTTTACAGTTATCTTAGTTTTCATACAATTACATGGATACGCAGAAAAATTATCGTATCGACAGTGCCGCAGAATCATATACCGCGGTCCTCGGGCGAAGCGAATGCTAGCTTTGACCACTGTCACTGACGATTGTCGATAGAAAAGGCAGACGTATAAAGTTAGTTATAAAATCAGAAACAATGGTGAAATATTCTTTGTAACATTAGATTTTTTTTTACCTACTAATTAATGAGCTTTGGTAATTTTTATGACCATGCCAGCTCCAGCAGGCCTAATACACAACATTTTAACATTAGTTCTTTTGATAAATTAAAAAAAAAAAAAAATTAACATCTTTCTTTTTCTTTTGTATTGACTTTATTCATTAAAAAAGAATCACAAAATTTTTCGTAAGACATGGGTCAGATTAATCTAATAATTTTCGAGTTCATAATTCGTAAGTTAATTTGACACTTGAATGTTTCTGAAATGAGTTCTATTAGCGTGAAATAATTATGATCTTGTTAATTATAAATAAGCGTTATTAGCATCTATTTGAATAGCAATGTACTCATTTTTTTTTAATCTTTGTACGGATCTCTGACCATAAACAGTGATTCATGATCCTAATTTTCTCACTTAAGTACGTTAAACCAGTGTAAAGTCTACTTAATTGATAACCAATTCGGCACAGGAGTACTGCCACCAATACCCCAATCGACAAACCCCACATAACTTTCATCCATCAGTGAATTATGAACTATTTGCAAAAGCTTTGAGGATGAGATCGGCATTATGAACGTAATCTTAGAGGATCCGTCCGTTTTTGTTACGCGGCGTGTGGGGCGTATTTTTAATGTACCTATCTCACATCAAGATTTGGAGATTATGGAAGCGATTCGACAACGGTATATATCCTTATCATTACCGAAAAGGCAAGACAATACACTACACTACAAGACATTTTGTGCGTGTTGCATTCTGCCAAATAATTTACTATTAACGCAATTGTGGATGGACGAGACACAAATGACAAAAGCAGAAAAATGAAAACTAAAAACAACTTTGGTTCAAACATAACCCGAAACTTGCCTAGGGAGTTTTCGTTTCAGTATGTGTTAATAATAAAAAATTAACGTAATTTAAAATGCATCGATTTGTATTTTTATTTTTTTAACTTAAACCCTAATTTATTTTAAATGATGATTTACAAAATAGCTTGTTTTAACGTATCAGGCATTTTCAAAATACATGTACATAGTTAAGGGCTTTAATTAAAACAAAACTTAATTGATTCCTTTATTACTACACTACAAGACATTTTGTGCGCTTTTAACGCAAACAAAAACACAATGTATAAATAATACTTCAATTAGTCATCTGAATAAAGTGAAAAATAAAAAATAATGCCCGTCTTTTATTTATTGCCACTCTGTAGCGAGTTAGGGATTCTGTTAGCGATAACGTCGTTACAGAAGATTCTTGAATACGGGATTGAGACACGCTCAAATGAGACAGGTTACGTAGAGCTGGCTTTCTTTAGCTCCCTTCCCTCCCTAGAGCTATTTTGTCTCGGATTTCGCATTGTATTCAACTTAATATAGTGTAAGGAACGATAAGCAGAATGTTCAGTTTTACGACAGCAGCCGTGTTAAATTTACTTATGCACATACGATTAAAATATAAAAGTCAGTGTGGGGTTGACAGTATAAGGAACGCACCTTCCCAGCAGGTTTAGTTACATTTACAATACTGCAAACTTATAGAGGGCCAAACATTATTGGTGCCTGATGTGGAGTCAAAGTTCGCTTCTAGATGTACGTATGAAGTTAACTAGTGAGCTAAATGACGCCAAACCTATTCGTTCAATTAAATATGTGCGGGCCGTCAAATCATAGCTAATTGAACACGTTACTATTATTATTAAATTATAAGTTCACCAGTACTTAGATGTGTACATCGTTAAACAATCCTAATAGTTATAAGTATACCTAGATATATTTTTAGCAGGAACAACAGGTGGTTAGTGCTTACAAAATAATAATATCGACCAGCCTGTTATCGATAACCATCCGTCATCGTTATAAAGGACATGCATAATTTATATAGTTATTAAATAAGAGAATATTCACAATGTCGTGGAACTCAAATGTTTTAAATAAATATTTTTTAATTTTTTTAAATAATAAGGTCTATGAAAGTAAAAGCTTTAATTGCATTAAGTAGAGGAATGAATGAAAACTTGAAAATGCATGTTACGATTTTGCCACTTACTTTTCCGCTATGAAGGATATGTAAGGCAATAAGTTTATACTTTTATACTCATTTGTCAATTTGCATTGCCTTAACGTAAGAGTCATCTGTTTAACAGGTTCACTAACACCCTGAGTAAAAGAATTGTGTAGCGAGACTTACAGATTTTTACGTAAAAAAATTAGATATGCTATTACGAAACTACGATATTTAAATTGAACGTTTTCAACAGACAAACGGGGGCTTTCAATTCGTCTGTGTGTTTATTTGTATGTATGTTACGTGATTAGTCCGGCAATTATGAATTTATTTTGATACTTCTTGTTTTGTTTTC
The DNA here is from genome assembly GCA_932273695.1 of Apotomis betuletana. Classification (NCBI taxonomy): domain Eukaryota; kingdom Metazoa; phylum Arthropoda; class Insecta; order Lepidoptera; family Tortricidae; genus Apotomis; species Apotomis betuletana. Next base: position 1,766,716 of record OW026311.1, on the reverse strand, counting down.
ACAGGTAGTTCCATATAAATTTTAACAAAATTGATCTAGTACTTTTTGAGATAATCAACAAAAACAAAATTATGCAAACCGATTTCGCACATTTAAGCCGGTATTTTTTTGTGAAAAAGTGATCGATCAATCACTCGTGAATGTGTTTAACCGTTTGAGTTCCTAGACTTCCGAAACTCATCAAATGTGTTTTATATTTTAGAAAACATTTCGTAAATTAACCGTTTGTGCAATTAAGACATGAAAGATAGATTAAACGATATGTAAAAAGGATAAGGTTGATGAACGCAAGAGTAGAGAACGACAATTTATTCAGGACAAGCATGATTCTAATCGTGCTTTCAGATTTATCGACTTGTGAAACGAATGGGTTTCCAGGCTCCTATTTGAGTTACATACAAAAGAAGCTATTTGTATGTAGATATTGAAATACAAAATATATATTCTCAGAACCTGTTCCTTATTGACTGAGTTTGAATCATGAGCATGTTATTTGGCAGAAAGAGAATCATCATTTGTTAGTGTTGTAAGTAGCGTCTTTACCTTCACAGAGTAGTGCTTTGGTTGGATCTCTTTGACCACCCCATTTTTCGTTTCGTTTAGTTCATCACTGCCTTTTATATATTTGAAATATATTTGAAATGTTTGCATGCATTTCACCACCCTCTATTACAAAAGTTTGAATCAGTAGGAAATATCGAATTATTAATATTTTCTTCGGTTTTTGCGAATGTCACACATTTAATTAAAGCAATTAAAACGGATTATATTGCTTTATCGCGGATATAAATTATTTAAGCCTTACTGACGATTTGACAACAATGATAGTTACCGTTATCATCATCCTCCTAGCCTTTGTCCCATTTTTTGAGAATGAATTCTCAATCGGGGTCGGCTACCTAAATCCCAAGATGTGGCGTAGGCACTAGTTTTTACGCAAGCGACTGCCATCTGACCTTCCAACCCAGAGGGGAAACTAGGCCTTATTGGGCTTAGGTGGTTTCCTCACGATGTTTTCCTTCACCGAAAAGCGAGTGGTAAATATCAGATGACATTCCGTACATAAGTTCCGAAAAACTCATTGGTACGGGCCGGGTTCGAACCCGCGACCTCCGGATTGAAAGTCGCATGCCCTAACCACTAGGCTACCACCGCTTTAGTTACCGTATAGTTACCGTTATCAAAGGTCAAAATCTCTGTCAAAGTTACATTTGTGCAAACTACCCATTTTTTATACGAATTAAAAAATAACCACGTCCAGAACACCACGCTGCGTTCTATAACACGAATCTCCGATGTTGGAGAAACTACCGCCAGGCTGAAGTGGGACTGGGCCGGCCATGTCTGCCGCATGCACCCGAAAAGGTGGGCTATCTTGGTCACTGAGCGGTTGCCACAAGATGGGCAGCGCAGGCGGGGCAGGCCTAGGCGAAGATGGCGGGACGACCTGGACACGTTATCCTCAACGGCTGGCCGCAGGAGGCATCTGATCGGGAGTCGTGGAAGTCAAGGGGAAAGGCCTTTGCCCAGCAGTGGGACACTCAAAAGGCTAATGAAAAAAAAAAAGTTTATATACATGCCGGATGGGCCTAATGTGTAATTTATAATATTATGTAATTCACAATATAAACAAAATAAAAATTATTATATACATAGTGACATGTTTTATTTTATGGCACATTGCACTAAAATTTAGTAAAAGTATAATTATGTTGGTGGCAGTCATGATACAAATAGCCACTGACACATTCACATCATTTTCAAAATCAGTGATTATGGCGAATAAACCAATAACAAAAATAAATCATACAGACATGTCTCTTATACTTATTCTTATCTAAAATCATTGAGAACTTCTATGGCTTGAAGAAATTGGAGGGTATCACAACTACCACTTGACTGGTTGACACCTATGTTCAAAGAAAATGTTTCTCAGTAAATGTCAGCTAGTTTAGCCAATAATGTTGTTTTTGCAAACATCCCTTCGAATTGTAAGTGTCAGAAGCAATCGTCCCGAAGGTTCATTCAGGGTTTAGACTGACGCATTTTGGATGTGTTTATTTATTTAGAATGCGGAAATGGATAGATATTGGTAAACTGAAAGTAGTTTTTCCTCGTACCTAGTCTTCGGTACCTACTGTCATATTTTTCGAAACGCTGGTAGATTTTGACTTTCAAAGTGCGAGTGTATAGTAGGAATCCGTTTTCGAGGCCAAATTTCCTTCGCTTTGTTCTAACAAACTCGACCTCAAAAAAGTATTCATACTTAAAGTTCATCGATTGATATCACTAAATTTGGGTCAGAAGCGAGAAGTAAGTCTTATTTTGCCGTGCTTCCTTACAAATGTAACCGTGGTGTCACTCAGAGCAGCTCGAATAGCAAATAACCCAATATATCGCTAAAATGAAGACGGTGCAAAGCTTCAACGAATTAGCACCCAGAACTGTCACGACGACGACGATGTCAATTAAATTGTTATTTTATTTATCTACCAACAAATACATACAGAAAATACAAATTTAAGTAATTTCTCGCCAAACTGTAACGTTTATTGGCGATACGCGCTCCATTTTAACAAAGCGTATCTTATCGACAGAAATAAGCAATAAAGATGTATTTCCTTCTCGATTTCCACAGGCAGGTGTCCGATTGTATCAAAGGGTCATTACAGAGCAAACCTAAGCTACAAAATGGGCCTTATTAGGCTGCCCGTCCACTGAATGCGTCAACCGGGCTGCGTCTTTGTGAAGCAAAAAATAGGTGCATTTTGAATCTGAGGAATTTTATAGGTCAGTTTTGCACAGCTCCGCTCCAGTGGATAGGAAACCTAAGACTTTTTAATTACAATAACATTGGTTCTATTTTGTTAGTTTGGCTATTGGTTTATTGTGTAGATGTCCTGCCAAACTAAATAGTGGATGCAACAGTAAGCTATTCATTATGGTAAATCTAATGTAGTCCTTAGCATTTATCATCCTTAGCATCTGTTTCATTAGCTTACTACTACATCCACAGTTTAGTTTGTCAGTACATCTATACCATACACTAAGCCACCTAGTAGTCTAGCATCGTTGCATTTGTAATTTATAAGGACTGTTACAATGTAGTCCTTTGAGACCAGATGCGGATTAAGGCAATAAATCAGTGCGGGTTTCCTTAATCACGCTACCCTTGTAACACTTGATGACCCCATTTATATATTTTATCACTGATAGTATTTGGCAGAGTCAATTTACCTAAAGTCTGTGCGAAGAAGTAATATAGAGTTGTTAACAGCAACACAATCACTGCCTATTCCGTTGTACCTACGGAGCATCGTTCTTGATGGTCTTTATTATTACTTATATGAGTAACTTATGATTGTAGTGTCGTTTAGTTTATCCCTACAACTAAGTTTTAAATGAAATGAAACTAGAAATTACGACTTGTCAGATTTTATTCCTTATTTTTAGAGCCTTGCTTTTGCTAGCACAAATAGCAAAAAGTTTTGACGTAATACCGATATGTTTGTAGTGCAGTGATAAATTTAAAAATTCAAGTGATAATACTTCGGACGGGGTCGAACTTGCGTATCCAACGGCTCTCTGGGCCAACAGATTGAATATCTCAACCAGACAACGGATTGGTTGATTGTCGTGACAAATCAGAGATATTACGATAGAATCGCCTGTTTAACGTAAATACTCATAAGTATTATTTTTATTTTATTTTATTTATTTATTTAGAAAAACCAACACCTAGCACATAGATACTAAAATGGTATTAAAGAACCAATTACAGGAACTCCCAAATTAGTGGTTGCACATTAAACATACAATGATGTAACAACGCACATCGACGAACACTAGGAGATATATATGTAAAAGCTATGAACATTAATTAAACTTTAAACTAAAACTTTAACTTTTAGAGCCTTATTGGGCAGACAACCTAAATATCTAATACACAATAACTCTCTTCTTCGTAGTCGTGCACTCTTGGCAGAGTGGTCGTGGTCATGGTTAGGTCGATTCCTTCGCCACCGCTTCTTTCGTGATGCGCCGCCATGTAGTCCTAAGTTTGGCGGAGTGAGAATTCTCGTTTATGCCGCATTGTGTCACAGATTTGATGAGGTCTGTGCACACAATAACAATACTGCACAAACATGTAATGAAAATCGTTTAATCAAAGATCATATATTATTGGGTTAAATTTATATTGCCTCATATTTTATACTTCTCGCTATACTTCATAAACAAGCTCGAATCCTCACTTTCTTTGGACACGTATCGCGGGGCGGATGCGAATCTATCGAGCGCCTGGTGGTACAAGTCAAAGTCGAGGGAACCAGACCACGCGGAAGATCACCGATGAGGTGGACGGATGAAGTAAAAACCGCCGTCAACGGTCCTCTACACGAATGTACCAGGAGGGCAGCAGTACGAGAAGAATGGCGTCGCATTGTAAAGCAGGCCACAAAATCAACGACGTGACGGCCACGACCACTCTGGCAAGAGTGTACCGCCAGAGAAGGAGATACTTCATAAAATCATCAATTATACAGGACCTACCTTTCCTAAACTACATTGCAAACATGCTCTCAATATGTCACCCTCTCGGAGAAGCGGAGTAGTGCGGCGCAGGGCGGTGGAGTCAAAACTCATTGGGGACCTAACCAATATGAATAAGGCATTATCTTATCAAAACTTAACTTATACTCTTGTTAACGTGCTGTTACTGAGCTTATTAAAGGATTGTTATGATACTGAAGTTTAAATTAAGGGTCGATTGCAAAAAAATATATGCATAGTTAAGGGCCTTAATTAAAACAAAACTTAATTGATTCCTTTGTGTGACGAAAGATACCCATACATTTTGTATGACTAACTTTCGTCACACAAAGAAAGCGATCGAGATTTTTTGTTAACTAAGCTTTTAACTATGTACAATTTTATTGCAATCGACCCTAAAATTATTGAGCGAGTTTAAGAAATATTTTTTATAGGCCAAAATGTAAACATAAAAAAAAACAACAATTCCAAAATATACACCAATATTATCCGCGGATACAAATTACATTTTATAAAATTTGGAAAATTCGTTCGCAAAATATTCGGAAAATCTTTGTGAGGAGAAATTGGCTTCGTAATGTAACCCTTTAGTGGTTAGCGGCAATATCTATATTTGCCGTCATAATTTATTTTATTCACTGAATATACCTAGAGACTATTGTGGACATTTATTACATAATGCCAGAAAATACAAACATAGAAATCCATGAAAAAAACCACACAATGCACAGCTGGTTAAACTTATTCTTTCCATTGATCCAATAGGGTTCTTCTTCGACAACATTTGCAGGATATCTTAATTAATGTAACTGAAGAAAAAATCAAGAAAACAAAATTCGTATCTTCTGATTTAGTTAATAGTCATAATATTAGGCCTTCGGAGATTATGGTGGTGTGGTGGTGAAATATTTTGTTTTTAATAGTATTTTATTCAACAGTTGTATAAGAGGGGGCAAAAAACGTGAGTGGCATGGGTTACGATGTGAGCGTAGCGAACCGTTTTTGACCTACTTTTACAACGCTGCATACATAACTTTTCTACGACTCGACATTTTAATAAATAAAACGCAAATAAACAACAAAGAAAATAATTACATGTTCCCGCTCGGAATCAACCAAATAAAAAAAAATAGTATCTTATAAACTTATTTTTTTATTGACGTCCATCTGTCAAAAAAATATAAACATATACATAAAGGTATACGTTCACTATACTAAACATCCATGCACTGAAGATAAAACTTTTTTTTTAAGTTGCCTTAGTACAATAAGTTTTTTTTAAATTGCAAATTGTGTGAATGCAGCTGTTTATCTTATAATCTGTGGTACTAAGTGATGCTTTTTTGGTGACATTATAACATCGTTAAGCAGTGTTTTTTTGGGCAATAGAGTATAGACTTTTACAGACTTTCGTTAGTAACTATATAAAAAATTGGGCAAGTGCGAGTCCGACTCGCGCATGAAGGGTTCCGTACCTATATATATGTATATATAGGTATAACAAGTTTGTTGTATGGGAGCCCCCCTTAAATATTTATTTTATTTCATTTTTAGTATTTGTTGTTATAGCGGCAATAGAAATACATCATCTGTGAAAATTTCAAGTGTCCAGCTATCACCGTTCTTGAGATACAGCCTGGTGACAGACGGACGGACGGACGGATGGACGGATGGACGGATGGACGGATGGACGGACGGACGGACGGACGGACGGACAGCGAAGTCTCAGTAATAGGGTCCCGTTTTTACCCTTTGGGTACGGAACCCTAAAAATGACAGAAAAAAGTACTGGAGTAGAAATAGTACATTACTGCAGAGGCCGCGAAATAGGGAATTGCTGGCCGAGTAGATGGCCGAGTGACAACGAGGCCATCTAGAGATACGAGGCCGACAATCCCTGTTCGCGCCGAGGCTTGTATAGTGCTTTTCTCAAATAAATCCAAGGAAATAATACAAATGTTCAATATTCATATATTTTTACTATTCCCACCAACTTTTAACTTTTTTCAAAATTTATTTTTTTAAGCTGTTCGGGATATTGTTTTTGCCACCAAATGTTAAGATGATTCTATTTATAAAAAAATGACAACACCTTATTAATTAGATATTGTTATATTTTTTAACAATAAACGTGATTCCTTGTTTATTTTATGGAATATCTGTTGTAATCTAATTTAATAATCTAGTTAAATATAAGAAATAAAACGTAAATATACATGCACAAACTACGTTTTTTTTTTTATTGGCAGTATGCCATAGATTATCAATAAAAGAAATAAACCCCACTGAAACAAAAGACAATCTCTTTGTTGGCCACGGCCAATAATTTTGTATGAAATTCCTTTATTGACCTCTAATTTGAAATTAGAACGAATCTTCAACAATTGCTATACAAAGACTTATTTCGCGTTCTATTACCACGATCATAAGAACGACATTTCCTTGGATGTTTGAGAAAAAATAATTTACATCATCGCTGTGTCCCTGTGACCCCATAGATTATGGCTGAAATACGAATTGTCAGTCGCTTCACGGACAGCGGCAAATATATTGCCGTCTTATATCTCGTTAATCTCAAGGAAAATCAAAAAATCTCTTCGTTTAAAATCATTCAAATAAACAATTGAACCGTAACATATTGCCAGAATTTGAAATACCACCGTGGAAAAAAAATGGTTTAAGATTTAAGACCTAATATTATATCGAATGCGGGATGGAAGTGACGTAATTCCCAATTGGAAGGATAATGGCTTTCAGTTCGTATATATGTGTCTCTGGGGAGTTAGGTAGGGTCCTTCCACGCTGTACAGGGAAGAGCAGTATTAGTGAACAATTACGAGACAAGCTTTTGAAGATGGTACCCGAAGTGATTAACACCGATCAGCATCGAACTCCAAAAGCATTTAAATGGGTATAGACCAGAAATTTTTATTTACAACACAACGGGTCACCCACGTCAATAATGTCGAATATATTTTTGACAGAAGGTAAGGAAAACTGACTGAGATTACTGTCGGCCATGGACACCTGCACGAGGAGCAACAAGTGCATTGCCGGCCTTTCATATATAAGAACGCTCCTTTTTAAAGGTTTGATGGTCTTTCGACAAGTTATGGGACACCACGGCAAGTATTAGTAGTGAAACGTTCTAAATATTATTAAGAGGTATATTTATATTGACTCCTAGAATTGTTTTAAACCGACTCCTCGAATGTTTCATTTCGCCGGAAAAATAGTATTTCGTACAAAACATTTTTCATTGCAACCGTATAAACTATTTGAGATTGTTATAATATTAACTTAACGTAATAAATCCCATTATTAAGAGTTCGTGAGGAGTTTTTTAAAGCTTTTATTTAACTTGCATGGTATGTTTAAAGTATGTTTGTTCGGGTGAAATCTTGCAGCTCAATTTTGAAGCAGATATCTTCAACCGATTGAGCTGAAATTTTGCATACTTACTTAACTTTGATGACAATACAATAATATGGTACGATGGGGCTGATCTGATGATGGAGCCGGAAGGTGGCCATAGGAACTCTATAATAGAAAAAGCAGTCCTACCGAGCTTGGGCTCTTTAGAATCGTCTCAGTGAGCATTTGATGGATATCCAAAGAAAAGTACAGTCGGCTATAAAAGCTTGCCACTAAAATGTCATTTTTGACAGAAACTTATTTAAAGCTTTTATTTAACTTGCATGGTATGTTTAAAGTATGTTTGTTCGGGTGAAATCATGCAACTCAATTTTGAAGCAGATATCATCAACCGATTGAGCTGAAATTTTGCATACTTACCTACTTAACTTTGATGACAATACAATAATATGGTACCATGGGGTTGACCTGATGATGGAGCCGGAAGGTGGCCATAGGAACTCTATAATAGAAAAAGCAATCCTACCGAACTTGGGCTCTTTAGAATCGTCTCAGTGAGCATTTGATGGATATCCAAAGAAAAGTACAGTCGGCTATAAAAGCTTGCCACTAAAATGTCATTTTTGACAGAAACTTATTTTATGTTTAAGATTTATCTTGACAATTATAAAAAATTGGGCAAGTGCGAGTCCGACTCGCGCATGAAGGGTTCCGTACCATAATTTATAACAAGTTTGTTGTATGGGAGCCCCCCTTAAATATTTATTTTATTTTATTTTTTGTATTTGTTGTTATAGCGGCAATAGAAATACATCATCTGTGAAAATTTCAACTGTCTAGCTATCACCGTTCTTGAGATACAGCCTGGTGACAGACGGACGGACGGACAGCGAAGTCTCAGTAATAGGGTCCCGTTTTTACCCTTTGGGTACGGAATCCTAAAAACTATTGAAATATGATTTTCTGTACATTGAAGATATTATTTAAACTTCGCTTATTACTAGTTTTTAGTCCGCTACGGCCAAATAAGCAAGGGTTATTACTTTTCTGTCCCACGCGCAAATAAAGCTCCACGAACCAAACACTAAAATAGAAATAGTACCAAGTAAGTACCTATGAATGTCGAAAATGATCCCGTGATTGGTGAAACTTATTTTTATTTTCTTTGGTTTCCGCGACTGTCACACATTTAAATATACAATTTAAACGCATTATAGTGAACCGTTGACTTGCCCTTTTTTCAGAACGTCTCTAACCTCCTGACTTCCCGTGTCCTACACATAGTACATAAACTTCAATTAATAGTTAACTGTCAACTATTTGTCTTAAGGCTAAAATTAAATTGACAAATTATGAATGCTGGTCGTCAGGAGGCTAATCTGATCAAGAAACGTTCGTCTATAGGCCTTCCTTTTCCAACATTTCCATGCATCCTCTCTACATGCCCAAATCAACTAAGCATCCCTTTCTCAATTCTAGTGACTACATCGTCTCATTTCTACTGCATTTATTCTACTTCCGTGCTTCTTTTGGCACACACAACTCTCACTTCCAAACATGAGTGCTGGAACCAATACACCTCGATGCACAGCCAGACGCGCCCTCTTAGAGATTTTCTGGCTGCCCATAAAGGCGTGCAATGCTCCATTTATTGCGTTACCAACAGCAACTCTTCTATCAATATCACTTTCACACTTTCCATCTCTCGTAAAGTATAGACTTTCATTAAGTAAAAAATATACACTTTCATAATAGCTAAATACATTTTTTTGATGTTAAGTTCATAATATTTTGGTTTTTAACGTTTTATATTTTTAGCGCTTTTTCATATATTATCTAAGCCAATTATAATACAATACAAATCCACTTTATTGTACCCCTGAAATACGCAGGGATACAAAACATGAAAGATATAGGTACGGTAAAATAATAAACAGAGGTAAACAACAGGTGGTTTTATCGCTAAATAGCGATCTCTTCCAAACAAATATTTAGGTAGCGGAGCCCTTGTGTTTGTTCTCACTTAGGTTAATGTTTTCTCTTTACGTTATCTTTTTACGTTAGTGAATTAATTACTGTTGGTGATTGATAGATCTGAATAAAAAATGAACTTCTGGATTAAGTAAGTTCCGTAATTCGGAACTCGTAAAATAGTTTTGTCTAACTTTAGTAAAATGCTTTCTTCCTCCGTATACTTACTGAAGGTTCTACTAGTTAGAAATGACCTTCCACACTTGTATCGTAAATAACTATTGTAATACAGTTGCTCAAAAAGTGGTACTTTTCGTTATTGCATATCGTGAGAAAAGTTGGATATTTCGAACTAGTGCTTTCTACATTTCCATTTTTTTTAATTTTCTGTTTTTCTAATACGTCATACCTCATACATCCATAAAAAGGTCAATCACTTTCTGACTTTATTTATTTCGTCACACGGCATTGCAAGTGTATATCTCATAAATGTGATTAAAATATTTAAATTGCATATTGGATCAATCAAAGGGTATCTATAAAAAAAAACACAAAAACGGTTTTTAATAATTTGTCTGATTGACTATTATTTAATGACCAAATGAGTAAAATGCGTGACCGCCACCTAAAAAAAATAATTATTTAATTAGTAAATGATGGATTCTGATGTTATCAGAATGGATTTAGAACCACCCAATATACGAGCCAAGGCAAAATGTGGAAGTGAGAGTATTTTACCCGTAAAATCGAAAGAAAAAATATACCTATTGCCGTCTATGAGCATTTTATTGGCTGGAAACGAGAATAAGAGAATTATTATTAGCTTGAATAGAACTTTAAACTTACCCGCAAAGGCCTTAAATGCTACCCTAAAGTACCGTTCAGGGTAGCAGGGTAGGGTAGGGTAGCACTTGTGAACAATTGCTCTAAAATTGTACTCTTAATTTTTATCAGACAGAAATAAATATAATTGTCCCTTTCAATTACTGTTTTATGTTTGCTTTATTGTATTTTTTTCGGAAATGTATTAAAAAACGTAGTTTGGTACACGTTTGGAAGTGTAATTTTAACACGTCCTGAGTCTCGCCTTGCGGCTCGGGCCAAAGACTCCTCGGGACTCGTTCAACACTTGTATCAAAAGCCGGCCAACTGCGAGTCGGACTCGCGCACCGAGGGTTCCGTACAAACACTTTCCATCCCTAAGTGGTTAAGTTAAGTTTGCACCTGGTATGTATAGCGCCCCATATAAATTAGGTGCAAAGTTAGGTATTAAAAAAAAACTACTTACTAGATCTCGTTCAAAACAATTTTCGTTGGTAGTTTTTATAGTAACGTACCTACATCATATGTTTTTTTTTTTTATTTTTAATTTGCTTATTTTAGAAGTTAGAGGGGGGGGGGACCAACTTTTTTTCCACTTTGGAAGCGTCTGTCACGCAAACTATTCGGTTTAGAAAAAAAATATTTCAGAAACCTCGATATTATTTTTGAAGACCTATCCATAGATACCCCACACGTATGTGTTTGAATAAAAAAAAAATTTTGAGTATTAGTTCTAAGTATGGGGAGCCCCCAATATTTATTATTATTTTTTTAATCTTAATGCGGTTCACAGAATAAATCTACCTACCAAGTTTCAACAGTATAGCTCTTATAGTTTCGGAAAAAAATGGCTGTGACATACGGACGGACAGACGGACAGACAGACGGACAGACAGACATGACGAATCTATAAGGGTTCCGTTTTTTGCCATTTGGCTACGGAACCCTAAAAACTACTATTGCGAACAGTTTAGATAATATTTCTTTATTATTCTGCCGTGCAATACTTAAACAACAGTAAGTGCTACTTTTGCGATTTTTTGTTTTTTCTTGATCGTAGATCACCGTGTCAAGACGCACACATGTATATAGTCCACGTGTGATTATGACAATGGGAACATATCAAAATCGAAGCCTTCATGTACAGTAAATCAGAAGAATTTAGTAAATTATTGAGGTAAAACTGACTAAAATGCCGTAATAGAGATGTCGGCTGTGAATTTTTAGACTTCACTGATTAAAATACAGTAAAGGTCTCCTGTCAATCGTAAATCAACATGTAAACAGAAGTTAATACTTACGCCAAAAACTGTTTAAAATACAGTATAATATAAATGTTCTAAAATATTTGTACTGTGTTTGGTATTTTAATGATTTTTCAGCATAATTACTAATTAAAATGCAGTAACAGTATTTCCTTACTATAATTTAAGTGGTCGAACAGTCGTAAATAAGAGAGCAAAATACAACCTAAAGTACAGTACTAAGCTCACTTACTGTGACTTAAGCTGTCGTTTGGCTATTTTTAAATGTGTTTACTGCAAACATGACAGCAATTTACTGCAGATTAGGTTGAATTTTGGTCTTCAAACATAAAATGGTTATAAAATACTTTGAGCCAAGCCACACTTTCATGTCTGATGACTCCTTCCACCACAATGTCGAGCAAAATTTACTTAAAAAAATGCGAAAAGTGTTCGTTTTTGGAGTTTTTACTCGAGCTTGTAACCCCAGGAAAAGTACAGGTAAAATCTATGAATATATCCGATTTCTATGATTTCAAATCGCAAATTTCTCTACAGAAATTGAATGATTGATAACCGTGGAAATCAAGTCTATTTAAAAGACATTGTCGAAGCCATGGTATAGAGGGGGCAGATATTGTTTATTTCGAGTCGCAAGAATAACACAAATCAACATGTCTGAAAAAAAAACCCTGATGCACCAATGAAAACTGTGCCTAAAGGTGTCAATTTCATCAAGAAATTTAATCTCTTTAAAAAGCTATGGCAACTGATGTCCAAAATTAGCAAAAAAATAATTCCGTCTATTTAAATAGACTTCTGTTTTGGAAAAAATACCTGTAGGCTCAGGTGAAGAAGAAGATTTGACAAATATACAATACAAATACTCTTTAATGCACACCATTGATTTTGCGTTTGAAGACAGAGTGAAGATGTGTAAGTTACATATAATAATAATAATAATACAATACTTTATTGCACACCAATAAAAGTTTACAAAAGGAAACAAGACAAATACAACAAGACAAGACATATACTTAGATGTCTGTGAATGTTTTTATTGCTAGTATTTTTATTCAGTAGCCTTACCCGAACATTTCAGTGTCACGTCGGTGTCAACCTCGTGGTAAGGCTACAGCATGTAGACGAGAAGATAAAAATTTCATTTTTCTTGAATTTGTATGTAACATAGTCACAAATTGGTAGGTATCCTGTCTTTTCGCCGAAATATTTTTCCAAACTGATTTATTTGCCAAACTGTTTCATTTCCGAACTCACGATTTTCTCTTAAAGCAAAAAAAAATCTCAATGTATTCTTTTATGCTCTTATAGAATACAGTAGGTTAGGTTAGATTTGTTTTATGAAAGATCCAAAAAAAAAAATGGTTTCAGAGAAAATCGTGAGTTGAGAAATGAAACAGTTTGGGAAGTGATATATCACTTCCCAAACTGATATATACTTTGGAAAACAATTTTTGGCCAAATATGTGTATTATTTATAAACATACCTTATTTGTACCACGACGTGTTGGTATCTCGAAGAACTCAATCAATATAAATACTAAGTAAAACGACACAGTTTATACTAATGCAGCTGCTTACGAACAAATTGTTTACAGTATTCATGTATTATGCTTAATAAATAATCTTTAATCTCTTTAATCTTTAATTGCAGTAAATTGTTATGAATACTGTACTTTAGTCTGCAATTAATTCAAGAAGCTATTAGTCTACGAGGGTTATTTGCAGTAATCCGCTTTTTTACTGCACTTTATTCTGCATTTATTGTGTTTTTAGTTCTTTTCGAGAGTACAGTAAAACGATAAAAAAAATTAAAATAGCAATAATTTATTCAATTATTGTTAAAATAAAAAAATGTTCACGTATTCGTATTTCATGTATTCCGTGCTATATTTTGATATTCAAGTATTTGTAAATAATCATCGAGAACACCAAAAAAAACCGGTTTGAAAGGGTTTTTTGCGTTTTTCTCGAAACTCACTTTTTGCACTTACTGTTGTTTAAGTATTGCACGGCAGTATTGTACATAACATTTTGGATGGTCATAAATATGTACATACTTAGGTTTTGTTCCAGTTTTCTTTTTAGAATCACGGGAAAATATTCCATTTTTTTTAATATCCAAACATTGATAAAAAGGTCGAAGCACAAAAAAATTGGCACACTGGCCCGGTAATCCAGAGCTACTGGGTTCGATGCCCGGTCTCTTTCGCCAGGTTACGCATTTAAATTTTCCTTTGTGCTTTGATCTATTTATAAATGGTTAAATAAAAGAAAAATATGGTGGAACTACCCACATGAAAAATAATGAGACAATACATGTTTCATAAATGTATATTTCAGTGTTTTAAATTTATATCTTTTTTCTTTTTTTTTAAGCCAATTAAAAACTTCGGACACTATCGACAAAACAAAAGCTAATCGCCTAAAGTTCAAGACAATGAAATTGTACTCGAGAGAAAATTCAATTTAACTTCGGGAAAATACGTTAAAAGTTATAAGTATTTACGAAATTCAATTCGCTTTAGAATTATTTGTGGTTCTGTCATTTATGTCTGTTATATGACCAACGTGTCATTTTTGCTATTTCAGCTGCATTAAGTGAGATTGATATTTGAAATGTCAATTTACATTAGCATTTTTGTACCGAGGAATGAAAATTGTTTGTCATTTTTACAAGCTTTTATTTAACTTGCATTGTATGTTTAATGTATGTTTGTTCGGGTGAAATCTTGCAACTCAATTTTGAAGCAGATATCATCAACTGATTGAGCTGAAATTTTGCATACTTACTTAACTTGGATGACAGTATAATAATATCGTACCATGGGGCTGATCTGATGGAGCCGGAAGGTGGCCATAGGAACTCTATAATAGAAAAAGCAATCCTACCGAGCTTGGGCTCTTTAGAATCGTCTCAGTGAGCATTTGATGGATATCCAAAGAAAAGTACAGTCGGCTATAAAAGCTTGCCACTAAAATGTTATTTTTGACAGAAACTTATTGGTCTCTATATGATGGCGTTACTCGTAAAAAGTGATGGACTTTTTTATTCCCCGACTGAAGGTACTACCGGTGCAGGTATTGTACATAGAAGAATAATTTATAGATTACCGGACCTTAGTTAAGAAGAATAGCCTTTTAATATTGCTTAGTGTACAGGGGTAGCCAATCATTTCCCAAAAAATGTTTCACAAACAACCTTTGACAACTCCGCCATTCACAAATTATTCGTTTCTTAAAACATTGCTTGCCTGGACAAACGATAATAATTCAAATAGGTTTCGGATAAATTAAAATCCATTTCAAAAATCTGGCAGTTTCCTCGCACAACGCATTAGCATTGCTATTCAGCGAGGAAATGCTGCCAGCGTCTTCGGGACCATGCCGCGGGGGCACAGTTTTTTACACCTTTTTTAGTTTATTTTAGTTAGGTACGTAATTATTTTATAATATGAAATTGTATGATAACATAGTAGTAATAAATACTTATTGAGATAAAAAAAAATCCGGTCAATGATTTTTAGATTTTGAGATTGGTTACCTAACCTAACCTAAAGCTTTGTGAAGTTGATTGCAGTGCTTGGCAAGTTTGAGTGCACTTAAGGAATCTTTTAAGTTACAACTAAAAGTACTCCTAAAACGAATGTCCAAAGTTTGATAATTTCTTTAAAACTGAACAAAAAATTGACCCAAAAAAGCAATTCTGATAATATTAAGATTAACTGTTTTTTTTTAATCATTCATTACATAACGCTCGCTAGTACGAATCAAATATTTTATCAAAAATAATTCGACCCGGTCGAATCGACCGTTTGCTGCCTGCAAGACCTTAAACTTGGTACATTTAGAGAATTACTGTATTTTGTTTTTTTTTTCTATTTGAGTAGTTTTAAAGCAATAATGTGATATACTCGGCATATAAAACTTTATCATTAGACACCCTTCACGATAGGATTGTGAAAAAGAAATCACAAAATACCATTTCAAAAAACAATACGTGATAGCTCCTTCCTGCACCAAAAATCAAGAGAACTCTCCTTTTAAAAAAGTTTTTAGGGTTAAGAAGGTTCATTCTGCCAAGTAGAACTCCCGATCTTCAAATGTTATTGAAATCCTAACCGGTTATTGCCATTGGTTTATTCCATGAACTCTAACTAACATAATTATAAAGTAATTCCATTTTAGAGTCTAATTATACTTACGAGCAATAGTCCGAACTGTCGAGACGTAAGTCGAGACAAGGATCACGAGTGGCATGATGAACATAAAAATGAGAGAAAGCGTCGTGTAGGCCTGCTCCTGCCACCGCTCCGTGTAGAACCCGTGTGTGACGCACTGATAAAACTCCTCCACAAACGGCCCTTTCGCCAGTCGGAACACGATAGCCTGGAACAAAATAGTTGATTTTGAAACCATTGTCACTCTATTAATAAAATAATAAATAAATATCAGACAACCTCACACAAATCGATCTAGTCTCAAATTAAGCTCAAGAAGGCTTGGGGGCTATGGATACTAGACGACGGTATAAGTACTTATATAAATAGATACCTAAATACATAGAACCCGATAAAATAAATAAATATTGAAAGACAATCTTACACTTTAACCTAGTCCCAAACTAAGCAATGCTTGTTCTATGGGTGCTAGACGACGATATGATCATAAAATATAAATACATAATATAGACAAAATCTATCCAGGAACAAAATATTTCAGTTCATCACACAAGTATTTGCCCTTGCCGGGATTAGAACCCAGGCCAACCACGTCGTCCGAATTACATCTGTATTTCGTCGGGGATAGTGCAATACCGCGTAACTAACAGCTGTCGATAAAGTTCTTATTTCAATAAAATACTTTGCATTTGTTTGAATATTGATTCGTATCTACACTTGTTACTTACGCGGTATTGAACTATCCCCGACGATTTAGATATTTGATTTCAGATTTACAACGATCAAATATTAAGCTATTTTATTTTGAAATGTATTTAAATCGATATCTGTATATTCCCTTTTTTCGATCAAAATATTTGAAAGTTTCACCAAAAATACCGACTTGCACACTAAATAATGCGAATTCGATATACTATATTTTAAAGGTATTTGCAAAACTGATTTACTGGATCTAAAAAAAAAAACTAACCTAACCTAACCCGGCCGAGTCGGATCTTAGTGTGCAGTGCTAGGATAATTAGTGTGCAAGTCAGTATTTTTAACCGTCTTCAAAAAAGGAGGAGGTTCTCTATTCAAACTAATTTTATTTTTTTTGTATGTTTGTTACTCGATATCTTCGAGAACCGTGAACCGATTTTCAATTATTTTTTTTAATCGAAAGGGTATAACTCCGAGTTGGTCCCGTTGGCACTAAGTCGGGATCTGATGATGGAATCTTGGAGAAATCGAGGGAACTCTTCAAATGTTATAGGGACATGTACGGCGCTTTCGGTAATTTATTGATAAGGTCAAGAATTTACATTCAGTAAATAGGATTTGGTGTAAGGAAACTGATGATGAACACATACGAATCACTAAAAAGCAAAAAAAAAAAGTTTAACAAAAAAAGGAACCGACTTAAGTAAAACTAAAAAAGCCACCAATATCCCGTTCAAGTACAGATTACATTTGACTCATCCTTCGAAGTCGGTGCCAAATCTCGCGTAAACTATAATATATAAATATAAGAACTGGTTTGGGATCTTGTTAAAAATTTTTTTGGTGAAACTTTCAAATATATCTGATGTAAGAACCATATTTTTGGTGTGATTTCGGTTAAAAAGGTCATCTCGTCTTGTATGATGTTTAAGTTTTTTTTGTAGGACATGTTCAGTTAATCAATTGTTTTTTTGCACAGCATTCGTTTTTCTGGTATGCATTCAGTTAATTAGTGGAGTTACCTAGTGTACTGAAAAATTATATAGATGTGCATTTAAATATATCCCAATAATTAATACCATATGAATAAATCACAAACGAGAATTTATAAAAAAAAACAACGTGAATAGGAGGCCTTTTATGATTCGAGTTTCCACACACAAACTCATAAAAAACGTTTCACAAATATGTAATTTCACAAACTTTTCATATCACAAATAGTTATTTGATGTTGAGACGTATGTTGCGCGTACATACGCGTTATACATATAATAATTTTTCTCTCGCTCTTGTTTTTTGTACATCGTCGTGTCGTCGAGTAGGGATATAAATTACTTTGTTTTAGTAATGGATTAACGCTGAGCATCTTGATGTTT
Source organism: Apotomis betuletana (assembly GCA_932273695.1). Taxonomy (NCBI): domain Eukaryota; kingdom Metazoa; phylum Arthropoda; class Insecta; order Lepidoptera; family Tortricidae; genus Apotomis; species Apotomis betuletana. The sequence continues at coordinate 1,748,476 of OW026311.1, read as the reverse complement.
TACAAATGTTGCCCTAAATTGTCATGTTTTTTTTACAAAACAATGCGCTGACAAAAACTAATGCCTAAGAAGGCATCGCAAGAAGCAAATAAAGATATTTGCTTGAATATTGTAACAGGGTTAGACCTGACCTTGAAGCTAAATTTATAACACCATATTACAATCTCATAGCAACTTTTAAATAAAACACCGAACAATCACTAAATAACCTGTATCAAATAAGTCTCGTAATCCTACTAGTACCTAAAATTCTGCAAGACACCAATATAAGTATTATCTTATAAATCCCTATATTGAGTAACGCAAATGGTAATTTGATCGCGGTTAATAACGAACCATTGAAGTTGAAAACATTACGCTGGCTTAAGAAACAGCGGCCAAGGTTGCTTAAAATGACACATAGAGACAAATCGATAATTATTTTTCCGTCACAGCAGAAACTGTAAAATCCGTTGCGAATTGGCAAAAACGTAACAAGAATACATTTGCCTTCGCAATCCTTAGTCAATGGAATAAAAAATAAGTATGTGAAACATAATTTTTTACGTAGGTTATAATTATTCCAATACCATGTCATTTGATCAGTTATTTATTTATTTATTTAAACGTTATTGCACAAAACAAAAGTCAGTACAAATGGCGAACTTAACGCCTAATGGCATTCTCTACCAGTCAACCATAGGGCCAAACAGAGATGCTTCAAGTGGGTGCAGAGAAGAAAATTAATCGTTCGGAAAGCATCTAAGATACAAGTGAGTAAATGTATATAATATAACTTTACCATAAATACAATGATACATATATTTACATACTATAAGATATATATTATATATAATATAATAATAAATACGATGAAATGTCTACTAGTTCTTTATAATGAACTACGAACTCGTATAAATTCGTGTACCAGGATAATAAGTGACCTACATACACCCCGCCTACATTTTGCTCGTAATTTGAATTTCCCACAACCAATTGAGGCGTGTCTCTTCAAAAGGACTTATTTATCTATGGAAACCATACAACAATAAGTCCACTTAAAAAGGCACTGCTCAATTGTTCTCTAATAGCAGCTACTACTTAATTTCATAATAGAGCTGGCAGCTTCCTCGCTCAACGTATCAGCATAGCTGTTCAGCGAGGAAATGCTGCCAGCATTTTCGGTACCATGCCGCAGGGGAGTAATTTTTTGAATTTGTTTTAGTTTATCTTAATTTTAGGTTTTTTGTACATAGTTGTTAGTAGTATTTAAGCTTTTTCTTTACTGTTTCTTTGTTTTTCCTTTTTTGAAATAAATAAATTATGCATAATTTCATAATTATTTAACGTTCTAGATAGGACCAACTAAAAACAAAAAATATTGATGAAATCATTCGCTTATGAGCAAGTACACTGTACGTTGTTTTACAGGGGTCGGTCAAAATCAATGATCTATTTAGAGTACTTATTTTAAAGCAGCGACGCCAGTGACTGATACTATTTAATTAATCATAATCAAGAGTAAAGGGGCTCACTGCTAGGCAATGGATTCCTTCTAATACGCGTTCAGGTCCCAAGCAACCTATCACCAATCTTAGTGGAACTGGAACGTACTTAGTTCGTTTTGTTATCTCTGTCCAGCACTTCAAGATAACATGATTAGGCAAATAAATAAGTAAAATAAAACATTTAAAAAATCCCATCAAGTGGGTTTTAACTTAAAAGATTTAATTATGATTACACACAGACAATCGAATAGGTGAAACAAAACAAAACCTTGTAAAATGTAAACAAAGAGATTTTTCTTGATTAAATTATCAATATTATAAGGTGCTAACAAAAAAGACGCCAATACTTTCAGAGCTGATAGTACTCCCCTTTGTTTTTTTTTTAAATTAAATTAAGTATAAATCATTTAAAAGTTCATGTATTTTTTTGAAGAAAACTAGGGGAATAACTTTGGTACACAAATACACCCTGTTAATGAGTTCTTTTAATCTGTAATTAGGACATCTTTGATTTGAAACATAAACCTCTTAGTTGTCACGTAACTGGCAAATTCACATAAAAAGACGATTGTCATTTTTGATAACTCCTGTAAATAAGCGTTTAGCTTTAATAAAAGTGATTTCTATTACTACTATTGAGTTAAGGTTTTAACTTACTAATACTGATTAGCAAAAGTTAGTTATTAATTTATATCACCTGACAGAAAGTGACAACCACCTTGATTTAGTTAAATGCACAGTCTGATTACGTTTGGGAAGAATATTAATTTAATTATTTAGTTCGGAAAATTAAAACAGAAATTTAATATAAAAAGTTTTCTTAATTCCTATTTAAAGTAAAATATTTTGATGTAAATTAACAACTCTTAAAGTATTAGTATCTAATTTGTTAGCACCTTATATAAATTCATATTTTGTTGTACACCAATCCCGCACCAACTATGTTTCTGTTTGGCCTTATGGTTGACTGCTTAGAGAACGCCGATTTTTTTTCTCTTTATTGTTTAGGGACATTTTAATCCTTAATGATTATGTCAGCCCCATCGTAACTTAACCTACTTATTCATATCTTATAATTTACGGGTTATCCGCTTAGGTACTCATTTAAATAATTTAGTACAAAAGTGTATACAACTTTAGACTCTGCTGAGTTGGGCGTAGCCAAAATGCATTGAAATGCACCTATATCGAACCTATTAAGATTTAGTTCGACTAACAGGCAGCGCGTGTCTTTCGCGTTCGTGCCGCGCACATTCCGTTAATACATGTTGAACGTCTTCTAGTGCGTCACAAACACTACAATTTGGTGATAGTTGCAATCAAGTTAAGTAAATAAATAAATGTATATTTTTTCCGTCTCAGGTAACATAGATACCTTTAACCTATATTAAGTCTATCTATACTAAGTAAGCCTTTTTATCTCTATTCATTTTACGCGTAATCTCTGTTTGTAAGTATTAATTTCCCTTTGAGGTAAAGAATTTTCTATGAAGTATATTGTAACCCAATAATATGAGCTATATTCCGGTTTTTCTTTTTATAAGTACAGGTTATTTTTCACATATTTTTATAAATAAACAAAAAAAAACAATAAGTTTACGTAGGTAATTTATTTTGTGAAATAATACTTACAACTTTTGCTATTCGAGAGCTACTAAAATCAAAAAACATAAAAAAAAAATTAGGTATATAAAATAAATATCGGACAACCTCACACAAATCGATCTAGTCCCAAATTAAGCTCAAGAAGGTTTGTGTTATGGGTACTAGACGACGATATACGTACATATATAGATAAATATATACTTCAATACATAGAACAACCATGACCCAAGCACAAATTTAATATTCGAGTTCATTACACAAATATTTGCCCAGGCTGGGATTCGAACCTGGTCTGGCTAATGAAATATTACTCGAAGTTTTGGCGGGAAATTAATAAAATCTGTGGCTGGTCACACTTTGTGTAGTAGAAACTATAGTTTTGATACTAGAAATTATTTTTGATTTTCTATGCACACGTAAGGTACCTAAGAAAATAAGTTAAATACATGTTGACGTGCAGTTATAGTCATCTCACATAATTTCTACCACTATGTACGGTACAGTCAACGACAAACACATATGTTTACACTTTCTATCCATTATACAAGGCGAAAAATTAAATGTAGTGTAAATAAGACCTAGCTCGATAATACCATTATATTAATCGATCACCAAAAAAAAATACATTAAGTACTATGCCCAATTTAAACATTTTAAACTCCATCGGAATGTTAGAATTAGAACTAGTACATAAAAGATCAAAATTATTTATAGAGGACCTACTAAATTGTTTAAATCATAAACAATTGGTGATGCCACAAGGAAATATCTGTCAACATTATTTGGCTAGCCAGACTCTAGTCGTTTTTGAATGCATAATTTTCTGTAAATGTCGCCAGCAATGGTTCCTGTTGCAAAATAGGATACACTTTTAAGGCCACAAGAACAGATTGCCTGCCAAACAAGGACTTTCTTCCCGAATTTATCTATTTTTATGGTTTTCTCCTCATCTGACACATGCTGTCCAACGACGGCATTGTAGTACTGGGGTCCCGGTTATGTACTACAGTCCAATTTGACGTAGGTTTCGTCGTCCATTAAAATGCAACGAGATTTATCCTTTAGAGCCTTATCACACTTGCGATTTGCGAGCGTATTTTGTATGAAGGCGATCGCGCAGCGTGTTCGCCGCGTCGCTTATTTGTATAGAAAATACGCTCGCAAATCGCAAGTGTGATAAGGCCCTTAGTAAGATGTACAGATACAGTTTTCCGCATCTTTTTTTGACCGTGATTTCTGGTCCGCGCTTCTCCTCGGCATTTTTGCTTTTTATAGGTCTTTATATATTATTCCTCTTTTTTATATTATTGAACAGTATCGACGCTTACGCTTGCTTTTTAGTAATTTCGCGAACTGATAGATAATTTCGTGATTTTAGCAGGATTTGAGGATTTGCCGGACCGCTTCTATGCCTAGATTTCGGTAAATCTTCAAGCGTATGCTACTTTCCGCGGATTTTGGACAGTTGTGCTAATTTGCGATGTTTCGCAGAGAACACTGCCCGACACACCATGTTTGCACAATTGGTTTGCGATCTTCGAAATTAATACGCTCCATCGTGAAGACCAAATATGTAGTAATTGACGTTGATAGCTTTTCTAACGTCATCGCCGTGAATTGTTTATCAATTGTTTTTAAATCAGAAGTTTTAATGAGGTTTTAGCGTGTCCGCTTAGTAAATTGAACTATAAGTACCGACCTTGCGAACATTCTAGTAATAGAAGCCTTAGTAACCATCCGCGAAAATTGCGCTACGTCTAAATCAAGTGTCCTTTATCGCCACTTAATTACTTTGAAGTAAAACAGGAAGCCGCAGCTTTCATGGAACATTTCATGGTAGCAATTAAAAGTTTTCCGTGTCGTTAAAACGAGTTAGTAGTTAAAATGGTCCTTGTCAACCTTTTGACATTTGTATATGTATTTAAACTAGAAGGTGCCCGTGAATGCCGTCTTTCGGAAAAAAGTAGAACATGACTTTTTTGTTTCTCCGTTTTCGGGTTGTATGGTAGCCCCACTTAAATATTTGTTTTATTCTGTTTTTAGTATTTTTTGTTATAGCGGCAACAGGAATACAACAGGAATCTGTGGAGATTTGTATTGTCTAGCTACACTGTTTTTTTTTATTGTTAAAGTGTAAAACTAAAACATATACAATTGACTCATGAGATCTGCCTGGTGACAGGCAGACGGACGGACGGACAGTGGAGTCTTAGTAATAGGGTCTCGTTTTTACTCTTTGGTTATAGAACCCTAAAAAAAGACATATGTAATAATAATACAAGATCCAAAAAGCTGCTCGTAATTCCAAAGTCCAAACATGTAATTTTCAAAAACAGCCCTTATTGTCGATGTGTACAAGTTTACAATGTAATTCCAGCAAGTATCTTATACAGTCTGATAACGAAGCTCAGCTGTAAATAAACTAAAATCAATATTAATTAGAAAATGTTATTAATCGAGAGGGGAATTTTTTAATGTTAATTATTTTGAATAAGCTTAATCGAAACTCATCGAAATAATGACACTAAGAGATAATAATGTATCTACAACTTGTATTTTAGAAATTTATACTTCAGTTAAATAATGAAATACGTAGTACCAAATATGACCTATATGTTGGTAGTATAATTAAATATTTAAGAGGCCTTAATCCTTTTTAAATGCTGATTGTTTTAGATATTTTTCTCTGTGATCAAACATGTTTCTTAACATATTGTTGATGTTACTACCTGGAACAGGATTATTAGGAATTTATTGGTATATATTTGAAACCTACAGTTTGAATTTTTCATTGATAATTTTTGTTACAAAAACAACTCGAAATTGTCAAAATTCACGCGGAATATTAGTTCTTTCAACTTATAAGAATGAGAATTTTATGCAATGAAAGCATGATATAGCTAAGTACGTTAATACCTAGAACTCGGGAAAAAGTATTATTCACTTCAAAAATATGATTGAAAAAGGAATAAAGCCTCTTAAAATAATGTAGTATATCCGTATTAACGAATGTAAATGTTTGCATATTGTGTATTTAGATCTTTAGCTAAAGGTGGATAAAGTTAAATAAGCTATATGCTGACAGGGTGATGACATCCATGACGTCCAGTCGTCCATGGTGTGCCTTATATCTGTAATTGTGACACCTGCAATGCCATGGTTGCTATAAAGAAATGAAATTAAATATATTTTACCCAACTATATGGTAAACAAAATGTTTTATGCGGGCGAAGTTGCGGACATCCTTTTTGTTTTCTTTTTATCAAATGTTGGCAAACCGTAGATAACAACTTTTAATACGTTTGTAAGTATGAATTAACTTGGTATACTTACCTACCTAGCCATGGGTATTAGCACTTTCAACTACTTACGTACCGTCGGTATGAATGCGGCTCTATTAAGGTCGTTATGTCGTGTTGTGAGTGATATATCGCACGAAACCCCATTCTCATAACAGAAAAGAAAAAAAAATACCTTTGTGTCAATATTAGTAAAAAATAAAAATGTGGTATTTCCACATAAAAAAAATAGAATCCAAAAAGATTCTACAAAAATATTTAGAAAATAAAAATGTTGATGGAATGGACAATACTTCTATTATCCACAGATCTACGAAATACTCTCTAGGCCCCATCATCGTTATCCTTGCCATTTATCCTATTTCTAGGCAGTTTAGCATTGTTTTATAAACAAAGGTTTCATCGAATTTTCATTTCATAGAAATTTCATTTCATCGAAAGCATTTTTTTCTGAAACCATAAAATATTTCGGAATGACATAACATAAACCTAACCTAACCTAATCTATAGGTTGACAATTTCAATATTTCTGAAAATTTTACGATTCTGGCTGATCTCAAATAGTTATTTGTCATGCAAGGCTTCAAAGTTGTTATTTGGCGCGAGTGTGGAAATTGAAAGCTGAGCGAGTGATCCTGAGCGTAGAGGTTTTCAAGAAACGAGAAGCCATATAATTTTGCAGCCGTGCGGAACACACAACTTTTCACCTCACTACGGCGAGGACAATGCGAGATGCGAGAAAAACAATCAAAATAATCATAAAAATATTTTTTCCCTTTATTTAACATATCAAAGGCATAAAACACTCAAATCCAAATCAAATAATAATAAAAAAAAACAGAGGATCACAATGATGATTCGAAATTTAAATGACTTTTGCACGCTAGCGGATAAAATAGACTTTTGTACGCAGATTTTGCGCTATGATTAAACGGAGGTTTCCCGAGTGAGTGAGGTAAAAAATAAATGTTAAATGACTAGTTCTCAGCCTGGGACTATTTTCTTTTTTCGAAATCTCTTCGTTTCAAATACCTTTGCCACATAAATAATATATTTCGTCTATTAAAAAAAAAGCTCATGTGCAACTATTTTTCATCTCTCCTGTTCGGAAAGTGTCATTTTCATGAGTAGATAGCCGGGTGGAAAATAGCTTTTCCATCCCTAGGGTGGAAAGTAATTTTTTTTAAATTGCCACGGAGTCAAAGATAATTGCCTTCTAGATGCACGTCGTGACCAACTAAATTAGGTACAATCTAGTCGGCCGTGGTAAGTGGCCATTGAAAAAAGGTCTCCAAAGGTTAGATATATAGGCAAGCTTAATATATATAAATCTAATTATTAAATATGAATTTGCTTTATATTCATAATAATACATATATATAATTCCGTCCCACATTTATTGACGTACATTTATTTTAAAAATAAAATTGAAACCATTGGATTGTTTTTTTTATAACTTTTTAAATGTTGACCGTACGTATATCTTAACTTTTCTCTATCTATTAAAAAAAGAAGAATGAAAGTTTGCAGAAGAAGAATGAAACTCACTTATAGTCGAAATGAAAAGTCTCACTTCGTTTGAATGCCAGAAATATCTCGGGTGCAATGGGTCACTTTCTACCCTTGGTTAACAATCTACTATTACACATAAGGTCCATCTGGCATGTCCACCAGTATTTTTATATAATGCATATTATTGCTGATGAGCCGTTCGTTGTTAAACAGCAATTGACTGCAAGTTTCAGATACGAAACCGAAAATGCAGCACGTTTTTAATAAACTTGCTTGTAACAAGCTTGTAATAATAAAACTTTTTGTTTATACTCGTAATATAGTGTAAGCGAGTGCGTTTCGTTTGCAAAAATGCTGAAACCAAGGTCTTCTTGAAAATAAAATTATATAGGTTACATGTATAGTAGAATAGTGAAATATATTTTGAGAACAAGTTTAGTTGGTAAGTAAATAAGTAAGACTCACCTGCGGTATACTTAATATGAAGCTCATAACCCAAGCTAAAATGACTAGTCTTCCACTCCGCGTCGCTGTGGCCATACTCTTCATAGGATACTTCACGGCCAGCCATCGATCAACTCCAATTAATACCAGTATAAACGTGCTTAAATACAACGAGAACATTTGCAGAAACTTGAATAATTTGCATCCCACGTCTCCAGCGTACCATTGTACTGTGAGTGACCAGGCCGCTTCTCCTCCAATGCAAAACGCCGTTACCAGGAGATCAGCGATGCTCAATTGAAATATTAGGCTGTATATCGCTGTCCATGACGGCCTCGCTCGGCCTCTGCTTCTTTTGCCTCTTTTAATACTAACAATCGTTGCTACATTTCCTAAAAACGATAATACTGCTATCACTGCTAAGACACTAGCTTTTAACGTCCCATTTTTGATTACTGGTGAATGCTCCCAACATCGAAGAGCAGTTTCGTTGTAAAAAAATAATCGCTCGACGAGATTACTCGTATCGGTGAGGTTAATGACCTGGAATCGCAGACATGTTTCTATAGGCCATATTTCAAATGCCGGCAGTATGTCTCCTTCAGCTTGTACATTTGGTAAGCCGAGGTAGTCACCGTCATATAATGTGGTGTTGTTGCCTGCGCTCCCCATGCTTCGTCATGCGTGGTTTGGTTCTTTGTTGGTGATCTGAAACAAAAAATGAAATACGTAAATTACTAGGTACATTCTAAACCAGAAAAACCGGCCAAGTGCGAGTCGGACTCGCGCACCGAGGGTTCCGTACAAACACTTTCCATCCCTAAGTGGTTAAGTTTGCACCTGATATGTATAGCGCCCCATATAAATTAGGTGCAAAGTTAGGTATTAACAAAAAAACTACTTACTAGATCTCGTTCAAAACAATTTTCGTTGGTAGTTTTTATAGTAATGTACATCATATGTTTTTTTAGATTTTTCATTTTCTTATTTTAGAAGTTAGAGGGGGGGGGGACCAACTTTTTTCCACTTTGGAAGCGTCTGTCACGCACACTATTCGGTTTAGAAAAAAAATATTTTAGAAACCTCGATATCATTTTTGAAGACCTATCCAATATCCATACACACCCCACACGTATGTGTTTGATGAAAAAAATTTTTTTTGAGTTTCTGTTCTAAGTATGCCCCCCCATATAGCCCCCAATATTTATTATTATTTTTTTATTTTTGCATCAAAATCTTAATGCGGTTCACAGAATACATCTACCTACCAAGTTTCAACAGTATAGCTCTTATAGTTTCGGAAAAAAATGGCTGTGACATACGGACGGACAGACAGACATGACGAATCTATAAGGGTTCCGTTTTTTGCCATTTGGCTACGGAACCCTAAAAATGTGCTGATGTACAAGACAATTATAATTTGATTAACGACACTTGAGCCGAGTCGACGTCCCATGTGTGTAGTTTCTATACCTACTACGTGAAGGGGTGCAAAATAAAGGGCCTAACTATGATGTTCTCATTATGCCAAGTTCTTAAAAATCTTATAGGTCATTGAATAAAATAAAAAAGTGTATAGTACAGTGCTTAACACAAGCAAAATCGAAACGAAACTAGATGCAATTTTGTCAAACAAAAAATTGCGATTAAAAACGTTTTATCATATGATTTTATTTTTCTTTTTATACTTTTATTTGAATCAATCAAGCCCATTTGAGACAAGATATTTTACTTTGTTCCAATAAGGTCCACGGTATTCAATAGATTGTATTCAATAGACTTACAAATAAAATAACCAAACCATTGATACATTAAATAACTACAAAATCGATAGATTAAATAACTACAAAATCGATAGATTAAATAACTACAAAATACTTCTATTGTTTTTTTCGTTGAAGAATTGTGACGGATAGATATAGTTCTATTGTGCCGAAATAAAGATGAGATATTTATATTTGTTCTTAGTTACTTGCTATTTAGTGATCTTAATTGACATGGCATGTTAAAAGCCGTTTCCTCCTATGTAAATCAGTTTCATATAAAAAAATTACAATGTGATATGCAATAGGGTGTTTCATCTTTGTATGGAAAAAAATAAACTGTGTATTTTTTATGACTTTGCTTGGGGATCGAGTCTCTATAATAAAGTAAATATTTGTTCCAAATTTCAAGAAAATTTGAGGACGTTAAGAGGTTGCACAAACTGACCACTTTTACATCATCAGATCATCATCATTAGCCTTTTACATCTATAACAGATGAGTTAAGCAGCGTCTAATAAACTGCGGCACTTTCGAAGATGGCTGGAAAGCCCGATACGAGAGCGACAGCCGCGGCCGCATAATTGACAAATAAATGTTGCACCTATCGATGAAGGGGGAAAAGCTGCACGCTGGTGTCTCATGTCGCGCTTGTGAGCTGACCACTTTTACAACAAATGTTAAAATTCGTAATAGTTCTAAAGTACTGATTTTATATTTTATACGAAGTTAAACATAAATATTTCTGTTTAGAAGTAAAGAGTAATACCCGTAGAGAAGTTTAAATGTAAGTAATTCAACTATTGTTCAATTTCTATAAAGTCAGAGCCTTCAAGAGAAACGTGTAATTTTTACCATTTATAGAAAAAAGGGAAAAAATACAGAAAACGCTTTCTAGAGCAGATACATCAGCGTTTTCGATGTCACTTAGAATATAGAAGAAGTCTAGTATTTTTAATACGATGAGAGATAATTTACATCATATTTTACAAAAATATAGAATAAAATAACATACAAAAAAGCAAAATCGTAGAGTTTTGGAGCTCTGAACCTATACACAAAAAATAAAAAAGTTAAGAAGCCTGAAAATATATGTATTTGTATAATTTGCTGTTGTTTATCAATATGTAATGCATTTTAGTATAGCATACTATACAAAAATAACATATTCTTCATGTCCCAAAGTGATAATGGCTCTATATTATGAGCAAACCGCGTATCGTACTTGCACTCAAAAATTAAACTGAAAAATGTACTTTTGTGTTTTTCTTTCTATACAGAAATATTGCACATCCTTTCTTCTTTAAGTTCTTACCAGATCTTGACATATAATTGTATGATATTATTTTCATTATTTTTTTTGTCATAATGAGTGTATACTAAAACTATACTTTTCTTTGAAAGAGCCTATGTTTATAGAAATTCATTAGAAGAACCTTTACTGAACGTTGAATTTGTTGTACGTTATCGCTTTTTTATGCCAGATAAGTTTTTTTTTAATTCAATAACCCAAAAATGCTAAATACCTTATTTGAATAATGCTCAAAAATGTACGTATTTCTTAAATTCGGCAATGTTGCGCAACCTCTAAATAATGTTCAATTAAGCTGAAATTTGGCACAGAGGCCTTTTAGGTAAGTGCGATCAAGGATTTGAGCAAAGTCACATGAAAATCAAACTTTTTGAAATATGAAACACCCTAATATGCAAATATGTATCTCAGTTTGTTTACTAATTTAGATAAGTAAGGGCAAAGACTATGAAGAAACGGAACACGGTACTCCTCAAATTACTGTAAGCACACGTTCCTAATGAAGCATTTAGATTTATTTTCAACTAAGTCGGTTTTGTTCGTTAAAAAAATGATTACTGATACTCATACACAGGTATCTCCTGTTCGTTAAAAGATACATTTTACCCTACTACGGAAAAGCATAAAAAAAAGTTACGATTTATTCCATCCACGCGAATGAAATTTTTATATTTAAAGTATAAAGTACGATTTCTAATACGTCGACTAAAATAAACAAAGTTCCAACAATTTTGTTTCTAAAATTGTCTTGGATTCTTGGGTAATGAGATTTATGCCCTCGGAACATTAAAACAAAGGACAGACCATCAAGGGAATTAGGTTTTTGCAGTAAAAACTTAAGTAAACCACTCTGTAGCAGTACAAGTCTGAGGTTATATTACAGACCGACAAGAAAGTGTAGAAATTAAAAACTGATGGCAATACTGTAGTGTTGTCTCTTTTTCTGAGATTGATTAGAAAGAGACGACACTACAGTATTGCCTCTTTTCAATTTCTTTTTCTTAATAATTTTCCATAACTAAGAGAAGTTTTATCATACATGACGTGGGAGGAGGTAGAACAGACTGCCCAAGACCGCTGCAAATGGAGGAATTTGATTCGAGCCCTACACCCCAGCAGAGGGTAATAGGAACGAAAGAAGAGAGAAGAAGAAGAAGAGAAGTTTTGAATGACACTGCACTACTAAACCAAAACATATACTAGACTCAGTATTTACAAATTAGGGGTTGTGATAATATAATGTAAAAACACTCGTACCTTACTCATGTAATCGAAAACATTATCAAACAAAACGGGCACATTCATATTCATAACCATTTGGCTACAGTATCTCATACCATATATTTTGTAATACAGTGTATATGGTTAAACAAATCACCCATATAATTTATGCAAGGCTACGCGCTACGTGACATTGGCATTGGTTAGACCAAATTGTAGTTGCACATGACATGGGGTATCATATAACAATCATGATAAACCACACGAGTTCAATGAAACGTTTGGTAATGACATTCCGTTGTCATTCGCTGGTTCAAGTGCTATCAAATATTGAACGGCAAGCAGGGAATATATAAAATGTGTCTGTACTTAAACAGTATTGTTGAGTGTAATTTGATCTTAAGTACGTACATTCAAAGGCCAAACCAAATGTTAGTAACATAATATGATTGCCTTCTAAAGCCAAAAATCGGCGACAGTGTGAGTATATTCCAGGACACAGACCAAAGTACAGGCCATAGAGAAAAAATAGCTATGAATTAAGTGTATTTTGTACGTACTAGTAAGTAAATACGTACCTACGTAGTTTCCACGATCAAGGAGAAAAAAAGTTGGTAAGTATCTGTACTCATAAAACTTCCTAAAGAATGGTCATTCAGCATTCGAGTGCAACTTCTTAAGACTTGATTCTTTGGAGGGGTTCGAAAGTTCTAAATGGGATTTGACAAGTAGGCACTTACGTAACTTAGTAGTTTAACAAGATAATAAACTTTCAAGACGGCTTAATTTGTGACCATTACTTATTTCAAGATAATTGTCCCGGGTCACTATCATACCAATATGGTATGGATGTTTCTAATTTGATTATACCTTATAATGATTTTTCTCAAAAAAAAGACATTATGTTGATTGCGTTTCTCACGAGAAAAATTATTATGTTTTTTTTTTATTCATTATATTTCCCAGCATAACAGTGAAAACCAAAGCACTGTGAAACAAAGACTAAACATATATGCAGATTTTATACAGAAAAATAGAGAAAAACAAAAAGTAACAACAATTAACAATTACAAACTTACTGACGAAGGCCGTTCATCCATCATCTCACAGAACTTCTAACATTCATCGCACACGTCGAACCATCCACCTGCAAACACATCACAGTTTGGTGCCGATTCTAAGCGAGTTATGAGGTGCAAGGCTCGTACAAGCGGGGATTTCCGGCAGGACACTACTGCTCTCGATGCTGGCGCCGCAAGTAAATGACGACAACGTAAATGATAAAGCACCTGTCACTCTCACACTCATATACTCGTACTTTTCGAAATGTGACGGCTGCGTTGTCATTTATTCATACCATAATAAACTCGACCATCATCGAAGTCACTCGTAATCGACACCAAACACAAAATTCAATAAATAAAAAAAAAACGGAACATTATTTTTTGCTTAAGTAATTGATTATTTTTGAAGTAACTGAATATTTAAAATTTAGCAAAATCTAGTAAAAGGAAACGTTTTGACAGCGCATGACGGACACGTGATAATTTGTTTTTGGCCAAAATTCCGCCGCAGCGCGACACAAAATATACTATAATTATTCAATTTCCATGTTATGATTAGTTAAGTTATACTCGACTCCCTAGTTACTAGGTGAAAACTTAACGTAAACCGATACAATAGCAAAATGAGCAGTGAGGTGTCCTCGGAAAAAGATACATTTAATTTTATTTATATACCTACTGGTAAATTGTTCAAAATGTCACTTTTAATTTGCATCCAATTAATATGAACGCATCGAATGGAGAGAATGATTAAATAATATTCTGTAAACTTATAGATGCTTATTAAACTAGATATTTCAATCAATATTTTTTTCGCATTTATTAATCTACAAAATGTGTCGTCTTGCATCTCAATCTTGACACAAAAAAAAATCTATATTATTCATTGAAATTTAGGGTTCAGTCAGTATTATAAATAACAACTATGACAAAATGTATAAGCCTCGAAACGATGAAGAATTACTTAGTTTTCTAATTTGCAAGAACTTCGGTATAAATAAACAAGTTATGTTTTCAGACTTTATTTATACATTCCCCATTATTCAGAATCTTGTTAGCATGAATTATTAAAATGACGGAAATTATACACAAACTGATGCAAGGAAACTTTCGCATTTCCTGTTTAAATGTACACAGAGGGTATATTCATTATTAGATTTCAACATCTGCAAGATAAACACGTTAACTCAACTGTTTATTATCAGTATGTGTTCCGTTTGAGCATCACTGATTGACTTAAATAATTATGCACGCACACTCGTATGTATAGTGTACGAGTATATACCTAAAAAAACCGGCCAAGTGCGTATCGGATTTTTACTATTTTTTATTTGTTATTACCAAGATGAACACGCAAAGAAAAATTAAATTACGCTCATACGTGGTCCACACCGAAACGACGTTGGACCGGTAACACAAAGATACCGGGTTCAAGTCCTGGTGTGGACCACGTATAAACGCATTTTTGACGTGACAACGTCTTAATTTAGGTTGCGCTCGGAGTCACTCATGAAAAAATGTAACGCCCGCCGCTCACGGTTGATGAGTGAGAGAGACAAAATATATTTCTATAGTTAAAATTTGTGCAATTCTTATTTTCATTCATCGAGCATTACTGTAACAAGAGGGAAGAGGGCGGAAGAGGGAAGAGGGAAGAGGGAAGAGGGAAGAGGGAAGAGGACCAGAGCAGAGGCAGACCGAAAAGAAGATGGCGGGATGACCTGGATGCATTTAGTTACGAGTGGAGGGAGCATGCAGCCAATAGAGACGAGTGGCGCAAGAGAGGGGAGGCATTTGCCCAGCAGTGGGACACAAATATAGGCTAGGAAAAAAAAAATAAGATAGGAAATTATCACAAGCACACGACACAACGGTAGTGGTGGTGATGGTGGTAGTGGTGATGATGATGATGATTGTGGTGATGATGGCGATTTAGTGGTCGTCGTCATCATCACATCACCTTCGGCATCGTCATTACAATCATTATTATCATCATCATCATCTTGACCATCACCATAAGAATCAACACCGCCATTATCATACCTAATGATGATGATGATGATGGTGATGAGTGATGATGAAGACGATGATATCCATATTCATCATCATCGTCATTATCATCGCCATACTATCACCACCATCATCATCATCACCACCACCAGTCACCACCTTCATCATCATCATCATCATCATCATCATCACCACCAGTCACCACCATCATCATCATTATTTACATAATAACACCATCACTATTTCACGCGTCAATGCCCACCTATACAAGTACATAAAACAGTAGGTACACAACCCTTTCACAATTTTCTCCGCAGCCAACACTATTCCAACTCGGTGCCCTTGCGGGCTGAGGTAGCTCGATTCGGTGCGGCGCGGTGGTGTGCGTGTCCATTCTGTATGTAGTACTATTAAGTATTCGGTGACTGTAGTCCTGACGTTACGTCATCGTGACGTGGAAATCTATGTCGTGCAATAGAAAATCATAACGACGTGTTAAATGCCTTTTGTGTTTAGTGTACGATAAATTTTTCTTCTGTGCGATGAATATTAAACATATAAAAACCGTTATTCGCCAGGACCATGTCGATATCTGCTCCGTAAATAAAACTGACCAAAGCTTTTTGCGCAAAAAAGATTAGATAATCTGGGACCTAATTCGAGAGTGACGTTTGAGTGATCGCCAAACGTCAAATCTCTATTAGATAACAGTTATATCACCATTGAACTGTCATTTAAATGCGATGGGCTTGAAAGAGACATATGTCATCTCAATTTTGGAAATACGAAGGCGATGTCATCGTTGATGCGATTGTCAAAAATGTTATTCATGTATATGAATTTCTGTTTTGAACGAAACGTAACGGACTAATTTTACGCACTACGTGGTCAATTTAAAGTATGCGCCTGTTATTTATGCCGTCACATACAAAGGAAATGAAAATTTAGCGCGTCCGAATTGACGAAGTTGCGATGTTCTAGGGATATCGCCACTTGTCAAGTAGGCACACGTCAAAAGTGACGGATGGCGATGAAATGGATCTCCATCATCTCTCTAAAATTGGTCGAATACCCCCCCTGCCTGCATTGACTGATATCGACGTGCGGTTAAGTAATGCAAAGTGATATTATGTCAGCAGAAGTAATGAATAGTGATATTATGCTTGTAGATTATGTTTTGTGTATATTCGTGTATAGTTTCATACTCCAAGAAGTATATGTACATTAAGTATACACATACAGTTTTATTTACATTTGTGGACATAGAATCTGAAAGAAAATGCTCAAATGATCGAAAAGTATTTTTCCAGTGTCGCTTTCATGGAAACAAAGAAACAAACAAAAAACATAAAAATAAGCACATTTGGGACTGAGCTGGAGCCCCGGGCAGTATTTAATTATAATAATGGTATTATTGGGAATAGTTTAGACAAACACCTTAAGAGACTCCCGCAGCGCTAGATCAGAGTCAGAAGGCGATACTCCTGGACGCGGCGCGCATCGTCAGGAGGTTCCTCTCTGCAGCCCTAACCACCGGTGGCTTGGGTTCTGCCCCGCTGCCGCCGGCACCCTAGGTTAGGTTTTTTATAATATATTTATCTTGTAATTATTGTATTTTACTTTATTGTAAAATATAGAATATAAAATACCTTTCCTGAGAATTAAAATGAATACGTATTTCGAATCCGGGACCGTTAGCTCAGTAGGCAGCTGCACTCTCTTTGCGCCAACCGCGTTTATTATATCTTCGTTTGTAGAATTCAAAAGATTTTCACGGTTGCTTTAATAGGATAATTGAATAATGGATGGTTTGATTGTATCGGTATAACTAAGTTTAAAAAATGCAGATGCGCCTACAAACCCTTTTTCTCGTAACCGGGACGATATCTATCTTTCGTGCAGATACTATCGTCGCGCAAAAAAAAATGGTGAATTCGTTGAGTCAGTCGGCCACAAGCAGTCTCAAGGAGCCATCCTTAATAATGTCGGGAAAATCAAGCCGGTCGTCCGGAAAGGGTCAAATTGAGAAATCAAGCATTCTAAAGAACCAAGGAGTTTTTGTATTTTTTTTATATACCTGTAATTGTATTATGTTCTATTATTTAATATTCAATAAGAAGTAGAAGCGTATTGTTGTAGGTAGCTGACGTAATTAATATGAAATAAGAACGCGCTTTATATTTTTTCTAGATCAAAAACTAAAAATATATTTAGTAGCTTTTATCAATATAGAGGTACGTACATTATCTCCTACATCTTTATTGAATCACAAGCCTTTCATTAAGAACCTTAATGAAAAGCGCTCATCTTTTAGAATATTAAAATAATAAAAAATTTAATCTCCAAAAAATCCGTTCACGTTTTATCATGCCCATCCATTTATTCCTTTGATCTACACAAAATGTCTAATGTTACATAATTTTGGTAATTCACGTTGCCCACTTCAGTCCCTCAAAATGAGTTGAATTAACCTTGAATGCTTTTACCCAATGATCAATGCTTTCATCTGAGGGAATAAAACTTTGGCAAACAATAGGCACGGAATCGTATTGTGACGCGATATAAATTGTTTTATTTCTGAAAAGGAATCAACGAATACCTCAGTATTTATATGCGTGCTGAACCTTTTGATCTTTTCTGCCCTCTGTGGTCAGAGGTCAAACAAACTTAATGGGCCAAACTTAATCATTGTCAGACGAGGAACACTTATCCCAAACGAATGACCGCCGGAATTATCAGACTTTTTTTTTGGTAAAAGTAATGGAACGTGATTTCGAATATTGGCGTGCGTGTACACACTGATTTAGTAATGACACGTAAAGATGAGTTGTATTTTTCAACTCCTCCGTATTTAATAACTGAGTATAAAAATATATTTAGATTATAAAAAAAAACTCTAAATATGTATATACATTATTAAAAAAATCAGTAGGTATCAATTAAGCCCTAAAATGCTTAAATAGTCGGACAATAATTTATTTATTTATTTATTTATTTATTTAGGAGAACCAACAGCTTTAACAATTTTGAGTAAACTTAAATATAATAGAAAGCAGGGAAGCCAATTACAGGATCTCACGGATAGAAACAATTTAACTAATCTTAAATTAAAGTGCTTTTGTGAGATATGGAATTCCATATCTCACAAAAGCATGTGGACAGCTTTACATGAATGCGACGTACCGATTGAGACTATAGAGCTTATAAAAGACATATATAACAAAAGTATATCTCAAGTAAAAATGGAAACTAAAGGCTCAGAAATAAAAATATGTAGAGGAGTTAGGCAAGGAGACCCGCTCTCACCCAGAATTTTCATTACTGTTCTTGAAAGCATTATGAAAAAACTAAACTGGAAGCAAAAGGGCTTGAGAATAAATGATGAGTTTCTCAGCAATCTGAGGTTCGCAGATGATATTATTCTTTTCTCAGAAACAGCGGCCCAACTAGAAGAAATGGTTTGCGAACTTCAAAATGTCAGTCAAGAAATCGGTTTAGAGTTAAATGCTACCAAAACAAAAATCATGACAAACTCTACAAAAATACCCATCAACGTCAACAAAAATACACTGGAATATGTGCAGGAATACATTTATCTGGGAAAACAAATATCATTTAATAAATCCAGACACATAGACGAAATAAACAGACGAATAAACATTACTTGGAACAAATTCTGGAGTTACAAAGAAGTGTTGAAGTCCAACCTGCCTATAAAACACAAGAAAAAAATACTAGACACCTGCATACTTCCATGTCTCTCATATGGCAGCCAAACCTGGATATACAACAACAGCGTAAAAAATAAGTTACAGGTATGTCAAAGAGCGATGGAACGAAGCATACTGAATATAAAAAGACGAGACAGAAAACGAAACTCAGATATTAGAAAAATAACGAATGTAATAGACGCCTTAGAACACTGTAAAAAGCTGAAGTGGAGTTGGGCTGGTCATGTAGCACGTACGTGCAAACAGAAATGGACATATAAAGTAACTACATGGACAGGACCGCGACATAAACGTAAACGGGGAAGACCAAGACAAAGATGGATAGATGAAATAAACAGAGTAGCTGGAAAAAAATGGATGACCATAGCCAACGATAGAGATGTTTGGAAAACGATGGAGGAGGCCTTTACTCGTTGAGAGGTCCTTAGTAAAAATTAACTAAATGCATGACATAACCTGAAAAATAATAATAATAAATAAAAATTAAATATGTATAATAAAAATATGGTACAATGTAAAAAAAAAAAAAAAGAATTATCATATATTTTAATTTATTAAATCTCGAATTTTGCTAATGTAATTTAGTGTGCATGCTAAATTTAAAAATGAAATATTATTTTATTGTATTTATTAAGGAATAAATTGAGGCTATAATAAAAAAAAATAATAAATTAAAGTGCGACACTCATCACTTCACATCATCTCACCTTGTATAGAAAAAGTATATAAAAAAAAAAATAAGAAAATGGTAAACAATACACTACACTACACGAGCTCTAAAAATGGCAACGTATATTTTAAGCCCAGGCGGGTGAACGACTATGTAACACGTCTAGTTAAAGCACCTTTTCACCAAACTTTGTCTCACAGAAGGAATTTTACAGTTAAATATGTCGATATCCAGTTCCTTCGCTAAATTGTTCACGCTACGACTTGCACGCGTCAGAAAACTATTTTGTCTGTAATTGGATGATGCAGATTTAAGAGATATGGGAGGAAAATGCCGTTTAGAACGAAGGGGAGTATTGAATGAGAGGTTCTCAAGCAACTCAGGGCAATCAGTGACGCCGCTTGTAATGTTAAGAATAAAGGTTATATCAGCTATCTCACGTCGTTTTTGTAGAGGAATTAGGTGATGTTTCTTACATATATCAGTGTAGCTAAATGTACTATAATTAGATTTAAGTTTAAAACACAAGTACTTTAGAAATTTTTGCTGGACATGCTCTATTCTGTCGATGTATTTGCTATAACAAGGATTCCATACTTGCGAAGCGTATTTCAGTTTACTTCTCACATAGGAGCAGTAGAGAACTTTTAACGTTTTCGCTTGAGTAAAGTGAGTCGAGTTACGCATTATGAAGCCTAGCGCCTTAAAAGCACCGCCGACGATACTGTCTATATGCCTGTCAAAAATGAGTTTAGAATCATGTACAACACCGAGGTCTCTCATTTGCGTGACCTTTTCTAGCGGCTGGCCTTTCAATGCGTAAGAAGTAGGAATTAAGTTGTGCTTGCGAGAAAAAGTCATTGCATAGCATTTAGATGGGTTCAATTCCAACTTATTAAGCCGGCAATACTCATCGAGGCGACTGAGGTCTGCCTGCAGTAATAGTGCGTCATGGTTAGATTTTATCCTTAAATAAATTTTCATGTCATCAGCGAAACAAAGAAGTTTAGAGTGAATAAAACATTTACTTATATCATTAACAAACACGTTGAATAACAGAGGTCCGAGCAGAGACCCTTGAGGGACCCCACTGGGAACTGTAACCCACCCTGATATATAATTATTTATGACGACTGCCTGAGATCTATTTTCTATGTAGGACGAGAACCACCTTAACAGATCGCCACTTATTCCTATATTGTACAATTTTGAAATCAGTATACCGTGATCAATTTTATCGAACGCCTTGCTATAGTCCGTATAAATGACGTCCACTTGACAGCCACTATCCATAGCTTTAGTAATATATTCATTTAATAATACAAGATTAGATACCGTGGACCTACGCTGAAGGAAACCGTGTTGATTGAGACTGAAAGAATTCTTTAAGGCTTCATAAACCTGTCCGTTAACAATTTTTTCTAATACTTTAGATATAATACATAATTTAGAAATAGGTCTATAGTTGGTAACATCATTTTTGGGTCCTTTTTTATGTACCGGAGTAACATAGGCTGATTTCCACAACGATGGTAAGGAACATTCGGAGAAGGATCGCCTGAAAAGCAAGACAATGGGCCATGTCAAGGTTTTCGCGCAGTTAATCAAGAACTGGGCAGGCAGCTCGTCGGGGCCGGCAGACTTGGAGGGATCTAGTTTCAGTAATATGTTTGTAACAATAGTAGGATCAACCTCGATACTATTTATAGATGTTGTTGAATCGAGACAAGAATTGGATGGGCGGCTATTGTCGGCACCATTCGGAGATGAGAAAGTGGAGGAAAAATAGTCAGAGAATGCATTACAAATTTCAGACCCTGTATTGACCAACTTACTACCATATTTTAAGCTACTGGGCAAGCTATGGGAAGTTGAGCGCGATTTAACGAACGACCAAAACTGCTTTGGACACTTTTCAATATTACTCTCGACACGATCTATATATGTATTATAGCATTCTCGCTCTAATTTCCCTACTCTATCCCTTAATATATTATATGCGTTTAAGTCGCTTATATTATTATATAGTTTATATTTCTTTAAGTGTTTGTACTTTTCTTTTAAAGCCTTTTTCAAAGGCAAAGAGTACCAAACAGGGTATGAGTCACGATTAATTATCTTACTAGGTATAAATTTATCTCTAAGGTGTTTAAAGGTTTCATAAAAGAAATCAACAGATTGATCTAGTGTTCGACATGAAAACTCATAATCCCAATTTATAGTTAGTAACTCGTTATTAATAGAGCTATAATCGCCCTTATTATAAAAATACTTAGTTTGCGGCGCCGGCTGCAGAGGTTCAATCACGATGTACTTAATACGAATAATCAGTGGTAAGTGATACGGTTCAATAGGCACAAGTGGATTTTCATTACATTCACATAACATTTTACTTATAACTTACTAGCTGTGCCCCGTGGTGTAACCCGCTCATCCCACGGGAACACTAAATTTATTGTTGATTTTAACTTTTTGAACTCTTAGAGACTGTATACATCTCTAAGAAACAGCTTAGTATAGTATGACACTCAGAGACTTTATACATCTCTGAGGAAATTAAATAATTTTAAAATATTTTATTGCATGTTATGACGCCTAGAGACCATATACATCTCAAAGAAATTTAGGTTTAATAATTATTTTCTATTGTAAATTATTCATGTTGACGCCTAGAGACCTTATACATCTCTAAGGAATTTGATTAATTAAGTAATTATATTTTATTGCATGTTGTGACACCCAGAGACTATACATCTCTGGGTATATTTAATATTTTTAATTTATCGTTAAATTTTCATTTTAATGTTCCTAATTAACATTGATTTTGGACACTTTACGTGTATACCAGTGTAATTAGTTATAAGTAACACAAATGTATTATGTAATTGTTTTAAGAATTATTTACGAAAAAATGACTTACTGTTGAGTTTCTTTCGGCTTTCTTCTCAACAGCGGTCTCCTCTTGCGAAATGCCGGTAGATTCACAATCTGACTTGTAAAAGTGCCCCTGTGGCCTACTTACTGAATAAATTATTTCATTTCATTTCATTTCATTTCATTTCATTTCATTCGGGATGAAAAGTATCCTATGTCCTTTCCCAGGTCTCAAACTATCTCCATACCAAATTTCATCTAAGTCGGTTCAGCGGTTTAAGCGTGACGTACGTAACAGATAAACAGACAGACAGACACACTTTCGCATGTATAATATTATGGTAATATAGTAATAGTAATAGTATGGAATGGATTTATTGTATTAGAACTAGAATAAATGAAATAATTAATTAATTAGTGATAATATTAATTATCATTATTTTTTATAAATAAAAACCTTTTATTTACAACACAACAGATTAACAATTACTCATTTAAAATATGTCTATCTAAATAAATATATATATATATCCATATCCATACTATCCATACTAATATTATAAATGCGAAAGTGTGTCTGTCTGTCTGTTACCTCTCACGCTTAAACCGCTGAATCGATTTTGATGAAATTTGGCATGGAGATAGTTTAAGATCCGAGGAAGGACATAGGATAGTTTTCACCCTGGAAATAATCCCTAAAAATATTGAAAAGTGAGTAAGTAACCCATCAAAAACATAAATGTAAAATGAGAGCCAAGTTCAATATCGCGTGCACTTCGCCGACAAAAGAATTGAGATCTGCAAGGGCGCCAAGTTCTTTGCCCTAAAATTTATAGATACAAGGACATGCGACATACTCAATGCATTTATTTTACTTGGGGAGTAATTCAATATCAAGATTTGACTTGGCTAGTTTTCACAAACTAACTAAATTTTATAAAGGTAACATATAGTCATAGTCATAGTTCATTATCAAGCTAACAGTATAAGTAACAAGACGTACACTAACTTGCGTACTTACCTTTACGAAAATAGGTTAATGATTTGATTGATTTTGATTTAGAATATAAATTTATATTTTAAAACTAGCCAAGTCAAGTCTTGATATTGAATTACACCCCAAGTAAAATAAATGCATTGAGTATGTCGCATGTCCTTGTATCTAAAAATTTTAGGGCAAAGAACTTGGCGCCCTTGCAGATCTCAATTCTTTTGTCGGCGAAGTGCACGCGATATTGAACTTGGCTCTCATTTTACATTTATGTTTTTGATGGGATATCATTACTTTTTGTACAGAAATTATTATGATGTGTAAATTACTTAATTATTATTTGTAAATTAGTTCTGTGTACTATTCTAGTACATCTTTTGAAAGTTTTGAACAAACAAAGAATTTTCCAAAACGGTTAGTACGTATTGGATTTTTATGTGCATGTATGTGTAAGTGTGTGCGTGTGAGTGTATATGCTATTCTAGTATATCTTTCAAACAAAAAAAGAATTTTCCAAATCGGTTTATAAATGACAGAGTTCTGAGGCAACAACCATCAATAATAATACCTAATAATAAAAAAACGTAAAAAAATCACTGTTTTCGATTTTTATATGTATACACACACAATTACTAAGCTGGATGCCAAATTTCACCTTTCTAGGTCACCTGGAAGTGGGTTAGGTTTTTGATTACTAGTCAGTCAGTCAGTCAGTGATAAAAATACCGTTTTTTGGACTTTAATATCTCAATAACTATTTAACCTATATTAATGAAATTTGGGGTTCTACTTGTTCTAAAGGATCTTAATACATAAGCCATTTTTTATGTTAAATAGATTTGGAGTTATTGGGCGGTCAAAAGTGGCTCCAAACGGTTCGTGTAATATAACACACGGCTGCTGCTCGCCAGTTCCTGCGGTGAACTTGGCTGGACACGCTGCCGCGTGTCTAGATGCAAGATGACATTGATGACCCTGTAGGAAATGTAATTATTTGACCAAAAGCACAATTGCTCTTACATTTGCTTAGTCGCTTTTAATAATCCCTTTTATTAATTAAGGTGATTAGGTGGATATCTATCATGTTGTACGAGGTTGCTTCCATACTTCCAAGTTCCACGCGGACGTCGTAGTCGCGGGCAAAAGCTAGTACATATGTATATATATTGTACCTATTATTAAACTAAATTTAAAACTAAACTGTGTCTTAAAATGGGCCCCGTAGCATTGTACCAGGCAGCAGCATTTCTTCGCTGTATTTCTATACTCAGAAGCTGAGCGAGGAAGCTGCCAGCTCTTTGGTCACCATCAGTGGTGTCGATGTCGACGAGCCGTTTAGAAAGTTTTCCCAGGGTCTCAACACCATATTCGGTGAAGTGGTATTAATTGAGAGCCGAGACCCTGGTATTTGAGTTTTTTTCGGCCGCCTCCGCCGCCCCGCCGGCCCGGATCGAGGTCCGTGGGAGATGTGACGGTGCTAGGGTATCAACGCATGTTGCGTCCCACACCAGCACGCGACCCATCTTCCTCGGGACCAAGGTCATCCCGTCCAGCCTCTTGCCATCTTCCCTCGAGACATCATTTGGTTCAAGCATCGCGGGGATGTTGACGGTGGCAAGAGCTCAGCGGATGATATCATTTAGAGCGGCATGTCTGGACAGGGTGAGCAGACCTGACCTCCAGGTCTTCTGAATTGTTGTTGTCCTGTGTATTATTTGTCTTGTGTATTATTCCAGTAATCTACATCATTATATGAATCCTCATTATGTCTACGTGAAATGTGTGTAGGTGTTCAAGTTAGGACACGTTTTTACGAATAACGAACATAAAAACCTGCGTTATATCTCCTGAATATTAATAAAGAATCTTTAGAGGGCTGTAAATTGTATTTAACGGCATGCGGGCAGATAAAATAATATTGTTATTAGCTTCTGCAGTCTCTTTACATGTGGGTACAATTTCGTTACAGCATAATGTCATGATCATGATTATCAACATTTTAACCCATATTTTGTTGTTGTTATGGAGATGTATTGAGTTGCTTCTATGATTATTGTTTTATCAGTTTCCATTGATGATTACAATATGAATTCATATAAATTAAGTTAGGGTCATTTACTCATTTATAATGTAATTTGTTATTATGGAATTTTCACTTCTCCTGCTCATTAATAGGTTATTTTAGCATCGCAAAGCGGGGCTAAAGTGGTACTTTTAGCCCCTAGAGTTTTGAATTCTCTCCATCATCGCCGGCATCACCCGCCGCCGCCGGGACCGCTACGCGTGGGGAAGGCGCCGGCGGCTGGCAAGGGCCTCCTGGTGGCCGTTTATGGAAAAATTACGAGCCCATGGCGCCGCCATGGCTAAGGTTGTTTTAAACTATTTTTTTTTAGCACTCGAAGTGAAGAGTACTGTGTTTAACTTGACTTAAAACCATTGTGACACTCAGAATACATTCACATTGTGTCACAATGGTTTATTTAGCCCCTTGTCAAACAATCTACTACATTACCATCAGATGTACGGCAGATGTTTTTCCTGAAAAAATACTCCCTGAAAACTAATTTTAACATAGTCACTATTAATACTTAGTCACTATTACTACCGATCCAAACTCCGAACCATTTAAAACCATAATATCATTTATCATAAATATCTCTAATACTATTTTTCATTTTCATAAATTTATTCATCATAAATGTTTTTGATCCTTTTCTTCACTGTCATACATTTTTAGCGAACTGGTTTAAACTCCACAGTCATATTTATACTTTTTAAACAGACTTTGTACCCATAAACTTTCTAAAAACAAAGAAATCAGCTGAAAACCGATTTCGCTAGACCCCGATCCTACGTACTTGTCTGCCCTATTTCTATAGTGCTAGTCCAAAGCCGGAGGTACCCCTCGAACCGAATTACTACCAGTATAGTAGATTAATGGGTAAGGTTAGGTTAGAACTGCGACCACGACAGCGCGCAACCCGAGCGAGCCGAGCGAGCGTGCCGCAGCAGCGGCCGACGAAGCGCCAGAATCGAATTGCTGCCATTAAAATAGATTAATACGTTAGCTGAGGTAAAAAAAAAATGTGAAATACTTATTGTTTTAAAAAATTTGGAAGAGTGATAATTCCGGCTACAAATCGGTAGTAGAAGAAAAATTCGGAGGATCAATTTTAAGTGAGTCAATTATGGAGCCCAGTACCAAACAAAATATATTGAACAACAATAATCTCTAATAATATATAATCTGGGCTTTACGTGAGGATCATGACGATTATTCCAATCATTTTACGATCCTAGGGGAAATTAAGCAACATGAGAAAATTGTAAACATTAAGAATGCCTCTTAAGATATGATAAACAAATTTTTCAATGAACTAATTAAAGAAATCTACTTGGTATTCTGAAAGTTTATGGTTTTACAATCTTAATTATATACCTTTCTAAGAAATGGAGTTTTGTTATTGTTTAATTACAATAAAATGTAGGTACATAAAAAAGTGCAGGTCGGGCCCTGCTTAGTGTGGTGTAGGGTTCCGTGGTCCTTATTAAAACGATACGAGAGCAATATGTAGTGCTTTCAATATGTAGTGCGTAAGTCCGACTCGCATTTGACCGGCTTTTTTAGGGTTCCGTAGTCAACTAGGAACCCTTATAGTTTCGCCATGTCCGTCTGTCCGTCTGTCCGTCTGTCCGTCTGTCCGTCCGTCCGCGGCTTAGCTCCGTGATCATCAGTACTAGAAAGCTGAAATTTGGTATGAGTATGTGTATGTATCACGCCGACAAAACGGTAAAATAAAAACTAAAAAAATATGTTTTTTTCGGGTACCTCTCGTACACCTAAAGTGGGGGTGAATTTTTTTTTTCGCTTCAACCCTAGTGTGTGCGATGTCGTTAAATAGGTCTGTTAAAAATAATAGGGGTCTCCAAACATTACTTTTTGATAAACTCGGTAGTTTTGTAAATATTCGCTCCGAAAATAAAAAAAATAGTGTCCCCCCCCTCTAACTTTTCAACCACGGGTCTAAAAAATATGGAAAAATTCATGAAAATGAGGCCTTATAAGTACTTTCAATGAAAACTATATTGAACAAAATCGGTTCATCCGTTTTTGAGTTATCGCAAAATTTCATAATTTTCTTTAAAAGGACGTAAGTTGACTTCCAGAAGGTAATAAGTAATTACAGTTACTTTGGCGTTTACGACCTTTTTCCGTCTTTCCGTCTTTGACCGTCTCTTGTGAAGGATGAGCAAATACGGAACCCTACACTGAGCGTGGCCCGACATGCTCTTGGCCGGTTTTATTTTGTAATACTTCAACTGGCTCCGCACACTACGGCTTCTTGTGGCCGCCACAGTACACTTGTCTCTTTTCCACGCCGTGCGGAACCAGTAATTGTCAATAAGGCCTCAATTGGTCTATTGTTGATGCTGGCATCCTTACCCTACTTTTTTAGGGTTCCGTACCCAAAGGGTGAAAACGGGACCCTATTACTGAGACTTCGCTGTCCGTCCGTCCGTCCGTCCGTCTGTCACCAGGCTGTATTTCTATTGCCGCTATAACAACAAATACTAAAAATAAAATAAAATAAATATTTAAGGGGGGCTCCCATACAATCCCATATATATATATATATATAGGTATAACAAGTTTGTTGTATGGGAGCCCCCCTTAAATATTTATTTTATCTTGTATCAAGAAAAGTGTCAAAGATTTTGAAGAGGCCCGTTTGACTGATCTTGATATGAGGCGTCAAGTAAGAAAATCCCGTCCCAAACCCTGGTACAATTATACCTACAATAACTCCGGTCAGCTTCACTGTGCTTCTTGTGATCGGGTATTTAAAAGTAAGTTTGGCTTTGCCAGCCACATTAGGGCTCACGCCCGTAATTAGCTTGGGTCGCCGTCGCCGGTCATGCGCGAGTCGGACTCGCACTTGCCCAATTTTTTTTGATAATTGTTCGGGTAATTATGCACGCGCTAGTATGACAAAAATCGATAATCTTATTAGTGCATAATTATGTTATTGTTTTAATGTCACCAATTAGGAGCATAACCGAGAATCTCATGTACTGTGACAAAGATGAAATGCGAGCTATTAAATTTTAGGGTTGCGTGTCCCCGGTAGGTACCTTATGGTGCTCATAGCTAAAACTACAAATACTGAAAGTAATGAAAATATACAGTATACGTAAATTTCATGAATTTTGATAAAAGAGAAATAAATTATGTGTATACCGATGGCAAAAAGCGAGAACGTAGTAACCGCCACTTGGTCAAAAAATTTTTTTTTTCATATTCAGAATCAGCGAATTTTTCTGCGTCGACTGGTCTGGGTCCCATGGCTCTAGGACGCTTAGAAAAAACTGGACTACGTTGCAAAACTAATGTATGTTTTTTACGATGCCCACATCTAATTGCTGTAAACACCCAAATAGTAGCAATTTTCTAAAAGAGTACATTTACGCTAATTTTGTTCTTTCATAAATCAAACGGTGTGCCGGTTACAGCGTTGCCGAAATATTGTTCCGTGGCGGTTGCAGCATTTATGCATGTAGTGAAAAAATTACGAACCAAGCTTACTGCAATTATCCTAAAATAAATTATCTATGATTGACGCTTACTACATTTCATTCGAAAATGAATTAACAGCAAGCTACAGTAACGACATTTGAAACACAACGTGAAGTGGGTAGTGCTTGAAGATACAGCAATAAAATTGTGCGCTCGCGGCGATGTGGCTCGTGAATACGACCTGTGATTTAGTCTATCGGCAATCGCCGGAGCGAGTGGGTGTGCGTAGTCTGTGTACATGCCTTTTTTTGGATGTAAAATATGTTGCGGGTTTAATGGAAAATATGAATATTGGGATAAAACATAACTAGCATATTTATTTGCTTTATTAATATTGAAAGGACAGCAAAAATGTTTTTATTACATTTTGTTGGAAGAAAATAACGATGTTGGGGCGCGGGACGCGGCAGCTTTGAGAGTTCCGTGCCTCAATCGCCAAAAACTAAACTTAAATAGGATCACTTTTGTGCCTGTCTATCTATTTGTCGAGACCTTTTTCTCAGGAACGCGTGGAGGTATAAAGCTGGAATTAACATCAAATATCATCAAAGGTCTGCTTATCTTCAGCTTAAAGACAATCAAAAGATACGAGCAAACGCTCGCATGATGATTAAAAAAAAGAAAAAATATTTACTTTTTTTTGGCTTTCTTCTCGACAGCGGCCTCCTTTTGTGAAATGCCGATAAATTCAGATTCAGACGTGGCCTACTTACAGAATAGGTATACATTTCAATTTTGATTTCGATTTAAAATATTTTTTTTTTTTAATTAGTATAATATGTATAATCTAGTTTACGGTTGTAATCGGTAGAAGAAAGTTTTGCTGTAATCTACTGCGTTTCACTACAACCATTAAGAGTTAATTGGTCTAACCCCTAAAAAGCTGACTCAAGCCGGATCAAACTAGTTTGGGGTGTAACGTCCGCATCTTTATTGTCCAAGGGCTAGAATCAGATAAGCACTAAATTTGTTGAGCTGCGGTAGATAAACAACTGTACAGTATTTAAAATTTACCGGTTAACTGGTGCCTGATTCGATTAATATTTTCACAATAACCATACGCATGGCATAAATGAATAAAAAAAAAAATATCGGGCAACCTCACACAAATTAATCAAGTACCACAGTAAGCTCTAGGAGGCTTGTGTTCTGGACACAAGTGAACATACTGGTCAAGATAAATACACACTTAAATACAAATAACATCCATGACCCAGGCACAAATATATTATTCACAAATATTCGAGTTCATCACACAAATATTTGCCCTTGCCGGGATTCGAACCCAGGACCGTCGGCTCAGTAGGCAGCTGCTTAAACCACTGCGACAACTGTCGTCATTCGTTTTATCACGGACATAATATACAACTTTGCGGCTGCTTGAGCTACATCAGCTACCAGCGTTTTGGAACGCAGTACTGTGTTCTTAATTCTGTCAGTTAGTTTTACGCCCAGAATACTGCGTTCCATGGCTCTTTGACAAACCTTGAGGGTGGACTTCTGAACTTTTGTCTAAGAACAAGTCTGCGCTCCGTAGGTCAGGATTGGAAGAATGCACATGTCCATCAGTCACTATTGCACTAATTTTCATTACTTTAGAGGGGCGATTTTTGCGTTAATTATGACAAACATTTTGAGGAGTGTTATTATAAAACAATGCATTTTAGAGTGGAATTTTTAGTATTTTTTTAAGAACAGTTGTTTTATTTATGTTATTATGAAAACGAATTCCATTGGAATGCAATTTTTAGGTTCCTATTTTAATGTCAATTGATATTCTGCCTAAGAAAAATGACTCCGAGTTTTTATTTAAATAAATAATAACAATTTTAATTTGTACGGTACCATAGTAATATAACGTCTAGTTATTTAAGTTAAATATTAATGGTTCAGTGAGATTAGTTCAAAGAAATATTTTTATAATTGAGGTGATAGTTGTGTTCAAACAATTGTTTAAGAATTATGTTGAAAACTTATATAATAAGTAATACTTACATTCAAAACATCTTTTATAGTTAGTGGGTTTAATAGGTAGTGCGTTTTATATCGATAAAAGTTACTGAAAAGACAATTTAATGACAAAACTGAAGATAAAATGTAGAGAGTTTTAAAGTTTTCACGGGAATATTAAACCTCATTACCTATAATATTTAGTTTTAGCGGATAACAATATTATAGTCTGATTAACCCTAAGAATATTTATGTTTGTTTTTAGCACGATAAGTACAAGGTTGTGATTTTATAATATGAGAGATTTTATTAGCCTTTTGAAATGTTATAAGCAACGGAGGTTTTAAGTAACTTTCGTAATGTTTTTATACAGAGAAATTGAGACTAGATAGTATTTGATATGTTAAGACGGTAATTGTTGATTTGAGCTTTTAATTTGTAAGAAACCTGCATTTAAAATTTGGAAACATTTAAAAAAAGTATGTTGATAAAAGTTGATTGATACTTAAGTCGTTTTATTTTCACAGTTTCTTTTTGCCGGTGGACACTTACCACATTTCAGTTAGTCCTATAAAGAACGTAATGACATTTACGTCAAAATTATTGAATCTTAAAATAAATATGCATCTGGTTACAGCATTTATGCTTTATGGAAATAATACTCGTTTCACCATTTTAGTACATTTACTTCTGGCGTTTACAGCGTTTTCGCGTAACGAAAAAAAGAGTTCAATTGTCGTAACCGCCACTAAGTCGTAAACCAGTATTTTTTGTTAAACATTAAATATGCCAGTTGAAAGAAAACCATAAGTTATGAATTAGATCCAAATATCAAGCATTTTCGTTCATAAATGAAAGAGTTATGATTTTTTTTCTCGAAATCGAAAAGTTTTTCGGCTCTGGTGTAAAGTTTGCATTTTGGCGGTTACTACGTTCTCGCTTTTTGCCATCGATACTTACAATATGCATAGCTCGACAATTATTTATTTTGACAGCTTTGTTGCAGCTAAACCACAAGTTGCATTATAATCTCGAAATTAAACTTTATTCCTACTAAAAATATTATGAAACATTTCAAACAAGTCACTACATTTCCAACACCAGTATTTTTCTTTCCTTCAATACCAAGATGTATACCTAGTTTAAATCGCGAGTGTCCTGTCCTGGTGAAACATGCAAATAAGTCTTATTTTTCTCAAGCTGACGGCAAATTTTGCACAACGTAGCAAATGTGCCATACACGTAGCATCACGTACTGAGAGGGAGGTCCTTTGAGAAATATAAAACCCTTGCTTTACGCTTCCTTTTCTCATTCGCCAGGACAAAAATGCTCTTTTTATTATATGACATGTACCAGCCTCCTTGAAGCACCCATATTTTATTGTTGCGTGCTGACTCATCGTATTAAAGACAATTGTCACCGAATATAGGTTAAGTGAGGGTTATTCAATACTTCATTCCATTGTTTCACTGTTTTCATTATTCAAACAGAAAAACCGCCAAAGGAATTAGTCAGAGCCAGAATGCTTAGAGTAGGATTTCTAGTGGAATATTCGTTACTACAACCACAGAATAGATAATACACTCAAGAGCAAAAGTTTCGGGTCACTAGCATTTACTTCAATATCTTGAAAACGAATAAAGTTATCGTATTGAAATAAATTGAACCTTATTGACAATTTAATAATCCTTCATTACGCGTATAAAAACTTATTGGTTGGCGGGAAATAATGTCATTAAAAAAGTTATAAACATAATGATCTCTTTTTTTCAAATCAGAACTTCTAATTTTCGCAACTGTTTTTGCTTTTGTTTTTGTTCTGTCATAAAATGTATTTATAAGAAGTCTTCCAGGTATCCAATAATCATTATTAAAGTAGTAATTATGTCACTCACACCTGAGGAATGTACGAGAATCCTCACGATCCTGGAAAATGGGAACAGTCAGCGAGAAACAGCAAGAATAGTCCGTGTATCGTTGTCTACAGTTCAGCGTGTTCGCCAGTGGTTTCTAGAAACTGGTTCGAACCTACGCAGACCAACAACAGGCAGACCCAGGTGTACGACGGCACGGGAAGATCGATATCTAGTCAACTCTATGCTGCGAAATCGGTTTCTTACGGGAACAGCACTGACTCATCATTTTTTAGGGCTTGATGGAAGCAACCCTTCTGCTTGGACTGTAAGACGGCGACTTGCTGAAGGTAATTTGAAACCATTTAGACCCGCAAATGGTCCGAAACTCGAGAGGCACCATCGTATAGCAAGACGAATTTATGCACGCGAACACTCGCATTGGACGATTGAAAATTGGTCAAATGTCGTGTTCTCGGACGAATCAAAATTTATGCTGTATACACACGACGGAAGGGCAAAGGTGTACAGAAGACCAGGAGAAAGATTTATGCAAGCCTGTATTGAAGAAAAGGTGGCATACGGTGGTGGTTCGGTACTCGTGTGGGCTGGAATTTCTGCGCAAAGCCGAACAGAGCTTGTACTGATCGAAAACGGTACTCTTAATGGCGTAAGATACGTGGATGAAATCCTCAACGAGCACGTCGGTCCATTTATGGCAAGACTTGGTGAGAATGCCATCTTTATGCACGATAACGCCCGTCCCCACACTTCTCATGTAGTGCAATACTACTTTGATGAGGTGAATATTCGTCCTATGGTGTGGCCAGCACGTAGCCCCGACCTCAACCCGATCGAGCACGCCTGGGACGAGCTCGGACGACGTGTAAGACAACGAGATCCTCCTTTAATTACGCTTCGTGACTTGAAACATGCATTGGTAGAGGAATGGGAGAACATTCCCCAACAGTGTTTCAGAAACTTGGTGTACAGCATGCCGAATCGCATTGCAGCAGTCCAAACAGCACGTGGGGGTAATACCAAGTACTAAACTGTGTAAAAACTACTTGTAAATATAAAAAGTTCAATATTTTCAGTTTTGGTTTTGCAAGCAAAATGACGCCATTTTTGATTTGTCGTTTTAAACATAATAAAATAGATGGTCAGTAGTAAATGTAATGCATTTTGTTTTAGTAACATTAAATTGTCTATAAGGTTCATTTTATTTCAATACGATAGCTTTATTCGTTTTCAAGATATTGAAGTAAATGCTAGTGACCCGAAACTTTTGCTCTCGAGTGTAGTACAAGTACAGAAGGCAGACTACTTTGATCTTTTTGACTTTGACTCGACCACCAGGCTACATTTTATTGGCGTTGCTGCGAACCACTGCAATACAAAATCTTGTTGTTTTTTTATTTTTAAACACTATAATAATACGTATAAAGAAGAATAATGCAACCTAACAAATAGAAAAATAGCGATAGTATGGCGTAGTGGTGCGATGCAGTAATTAAAAAATACTGATTTTGTTTACAAAGGACGATAGTAAATTAATAACGCACAAATCG
This sequence comes from Apotomis betuletana, assembly GCA_932273695.1. Classification (NCBI taxonomy): domain Eukaryota; kingdom Metazoa; phylum Arthropoda; class Insecta; order Lepidoptera; family Tortricidae; genus Apotomis; species Apotomis betuletana. Next base: position 1,713,543 of record OW026311.1, on the reverse strand, counting down.
CACAATAATATAGGTACACATGACACGTTAGTTACAAATGGTTAACTTCTAAAAACTGTTTTGCCGTCTTTAAATTGGTGGCTGTTAAATTTAATAGCGGTAGGTATATATCCGAATTCGAGCAAATTCCTGCATCCCGCTACGATGCAATATTTTTAGCTATCTTTTTATTAATTTAAACACTAGTATAAAAACACAAATGCGGTACGTTCACTTGCGACGCAATTCGGCAGAGCGTGTGCGCGCGCGCGGCGCGCGCGTGCGTTCCAAGACAGAGCGTGGCAGCCACTGAATAGTCCCCATATAGGAGGCGACCGGCATTTACTTGTAGCGGGGGACGTTAATCGCGGAGTGCGCCCCGCCTGCTACAATGAAGACCTACACAACAACCGATGTTTATTATATACTAGCGACCCGCCCCGGCTTCGCACGGGTGCAATGCTGATAAATTATGCATGTATTATACATATAAACCTTCCTCTTGAATCACTCTATCTATTAAAAAAAACCGCATCAAAGTCCGTTGCGTAGTTTTAAAGATTTAAGCATACAAAGGGACATAGGGAAAGAGAAAGCGACTTTGTTTTATACTATGTAGTGATTATCAAATCAAGTCAAGTCAAGAACGGATGAAGTCTACTTGTTTCTTCTTTGAATTTTCTTTTATTGAATACATAGCACATTTTTTATACTTGCATTTTCAAAAATAAGCTGCGCATGGACAACAGGTATAGAGAAATATGGTGAAATGAAGTTTGACTGCGAAAGCATAATAGAATGGACCACAATTTCTCTCGTGTGGCAAAATTTCCTCCACCGCTCATTCTCTGGACCATGTTCAAGGCGACGTCACAAAAAAGCCATTAGATACAAAGAAAAGCATTTTTTATTGTGTCCGCCGCAATGAAAAGGAGCAAAAAGGTATCCCTTAAATTACGTACCAATTAAATTACCTTCGAAGGTTGCTTAAATTTACGTTTATCCCTGTTAGGATTTTTTTGTTTACTATAGTCTATTTTCAGATATCTTTGTGCGCGTGATATCTGTCATCTCAGTGTATTTTATAAATGTTTACAAATGAAGCGAAAATTGAAAAATTTAATGATTCGGACAGGATTCGAACTTGCGTTTCCAACGGCTTTCCGGGCCAACACATTTGTAAACATTTAGTTTACGTTAGCAGACGTTACTGCTTTAATAAAAAATATGTATTTTATAAGCTAAATTAGATTAAATCCATGGGAAAACTGACAACGATGCCTAAAAAGTTTGCCACTGTTTTATTTCTATTAAAATTTTAATGTATGGAAGGGCTTGAAGTTAATATTTAGCATATTACTGCTTTTATTTAAAAAAAGTTATTAAGTCATTTTACTCATTGGATAACTCACTTTCGATATCAATTTGATGTTTTCTGATATCTGCTATATTTACGGAATTATCGCCTGGCTACACTTAATAATTACACCTTGTATTTTATTTATAATTTACCATCGTATTGTTTACTACAAATACCTACGACCTTGAAAAGCATTGCAGTGGATTTGAGTAACGATATTAAATGACATAAGATTCTGTATCTTAGCTTTTGATGGCCTAAATATATCGTCATTTAGACAGATATATAACGCTGTAATGTGTGTTTAAGTGTGATAAATAAGGTCAGATCGCTTGATTTGAGCACGTAAATATTCTATGTTTCCTTGACATTGATATGATTTCTTGGTTAATAACTTAATAGGTACATAGTCAATATGGAATATTGACATTGTACTCCTAATAATAAGTTCGTTAATGGATTGGAAGTCTCGGGTGCGGTGGGAGTGGCGAGACGAGGGGCACATAATTATAATGATATTTCAACCAACATATATTTCAAGCATCTGACCTCAACGGACATCAACTTCAACACTCGCAACACTTGACACAATATGTATTTTTCACAGTCCAAAATGTTGGCGGCGGGTGCAAGTACATCATCGGCATTGCAGCGCCGCCAGTGGCGCCATCTACTCGTCAAGGATGAAGTCGGGGTGTAACGGCGGCGATTGAGAATCAATCAATAAAAGGGCTGCGCCAGAGCGCCAGGCTCTCTTTCGGCTGGTGTTCCTTGTGGTGATAACAGGAGGTGTGCGTGTGTGTGCATAATTGTAGTTATTTGTTTGTTTATATTATGTTATATAGTAAATATATATAAATGTATCCGTTGTTTGAAGAATATTAACCTGCTCCCTCTCTGATCGCTAACACAAAATCGTCGCATTCAACCATAAAAAAACCATAAGCGTTTGAAATTCTGCCACCTATGCACATGAAAAAAAACGATGTTTGCAGTTTTAATTACATAAAGTCCATAAGTAATCATGATAAATAACAAAAGAGGGTAAATCGCCAATTACACCTTTCAATAACTGGCTACTTCATACTTAAAATTAACTCTACCTATTCCCTACAATCAGAATTCATTTTAGTATAACGTGGCCAGTAATTGATTAACCCCATATTAATGTAAAATAATTCTTATTTTTCACGAATTTTACGACCACTTGGTGATGTTTGCAGTTTTAATTACATAAAGTCAATAAGTAATCATGATAAATAACAAAAGAGGGTAAATCGCCAATTACACCTTTCAATAACTGGCTACCTCATACTTAAAACGGTATACCTACACGTTTAATGATAAAGGTGAGTTGCATTGTGCGCCTTGTAACAGAACCTTTAAAACCAAATTCGGTTTTGCAAGCCACATTCGTGCACATGACCGACGCTCGTGAAGGTCTTGGAGCCAGGTTTCGCCATTGACGGATACGTCAAGGAGGACGATATATATATATGATATATATACATACTTAAAATTAACTCTACCTATTCCCTACAATCAGAATTCATTTTAGTATAACGTGGCCAGTAATTGATTAACCCCATATTAATGTAAAATAATTCTTATTTCTCACGAATTTTACGACCACTTGGGATTATTTTCTTAAAAGCTGTACACAATATCGTACAAGTTGAAGTAATAGCTAACTCTGAAATTCAAAGTCAAATTACGTTATTAAAAATACAAATTAACAACAAAAATATTTTCCGGCAGGCATGTTGAGCGAGTTACAAACACTACAGGTGGTTTGAAATTGAGTCGTTTCGTATTTTGACTTTACACAAATGGTGCTTCGAAATAAAACCGTTCACTTTCTTGTTCTTTATTCTTGCGTAATCGGAAACACTACAAATAAAATTTTGTCTTTTGTCTTTCTACAAAGTTTCAAGTCTCTAGCTCCAAAAAAAAGTTTCCCCTATACAAACTTTGCACCCCTATTTCACCCTCTTAGGGGAGGTATTTCCAAAAATCCCTTCTTATCCCTAGCCCACGTTATAAAAGTAACCTACTGTGCAAAAATCAACTCTCTAACATTAGTAGTTTCGGCTGTGCGTTGATGAGTCAGTCAGGACTTCTTCTTTTATATATATAGATAGGGTAAATCGCCTATAATTGGCCACCGTTCAATAACTGGCCACCTCAAACTAAAAATGAACTCTGATCACCTACAAATATAATTCATTTTAGTATAAGCTGTTAATTACTGGCCGCCCTTCAATAACTGGCCACGATGTAATAAAATGAATTCAGTTTGTAGGTTAACAGAGTTCATTTTTAGTTTGAGGTGGCCAGTTATTGAACGGTGGCCAATTATTGGCGATTTACCCTAGAAGATAGATAGATTATAAAGAGTACATATAGTATACTATAATTAATAAAAAATAATCAAGTTCATTCTTTGCTCAGCTATTTGTTTATCCGGTCCTCCGGTGACCGTAGGGCTGGCTCGTTCCTCGACCAACGCATTAGCATTGCCATCCAGCGAGGTATCATTAAGTTTCTTAAGGTTCAGTTATATACTTATTATAAATATATGTATTTATCTATTAAAACACTGTCCACAACTTATCTGCTTTGCCAAAAGGTTGACTGGTAGAGAATATCCGATGGCATTAAGTCCGCCTTTTGTACAATCTGTTTTTCATTTGTGCAATAAAGATTAAATAAATAAATACTGTATTAAGTATCAACAGTGTAAAATCCACAGCACTCGGTCGGTATCCTCAGTGTAATCAGAGTTTCAGGGAGAATTTGCGACGCCAACCGTCAATATATTAATTAAATTCCTATCGTTCTTCCGCAGTTAAATGAGAGAGTACCTACCTACACCTACCGTAAAATTCATAATTTTATTACTTACACGCAGGCAAACGATAAGAAGAAAAATATTAAACATTTAGAAATAAACCCATAATTCGGTACTGGTATCTTTTGAAATTAAAATTTATATTGAACTTGATACATTAACCTATAAGAATCAATTTAGAAATGCATAGTATATTAAATCGTGTTATTCAAATGTGTAACACAACGTTATGAGTCGTATTGTCGCAGAAACCGGAGATAATATACCTAATAATAATAGCTCTACTACTAGCTACTAAATATAGCTTTTCACATAAAAACTGTATGTCTTATGTATATAAAAATTGTAATAGGTACAGTCATATCGTAGTTCATATTGAGAAAACTGCTTATGTAGGGTAAATCGCCAATAATTGGCCACCGTTCAATAACTGGCCACCTCAAACTAAAAATGAACTCTGTTAACCTACAAACTGAATTCATTTTATTACATCGTGGCCAGTTATTGAAGGGCGGCCAGTAATTAACAGCTTATACTAAAATGAATTATATTTGTAGGTGATCAGAGTTCATTTTTAGTTTGAGGTGGCCAGTTATTGAACGGTGGCCAATTATAGGCGATTTACCCTATATAAAAATTGTAATAGGTACATATCGTAGTCCATATTGAGAAAACTTGCGCAATGCATGGTAAAATTTACGGGGGAGGGTGCCATGGAGCTGCATACTGTAAATTGTATAATATATATAATATAGATTTAACCGGGAGTACCACAAAATTCAGCAATGATTGATATCAGAATATGATACACAATTAATCAAATAATTTATTTCACCACAAAAATAAATAAAACAAAGAAACAGTAAAAAAACAACTTAAACTAAATACTAACTAACAACTAAGCTACAATTGAAATAAACTAAAACAAATTAAAAATATTGCTCTCCTATGAATCAATTATAAAGCTGTGCCTTCTCCTACTACGAGTAGTTCAATTACCTACTGCCATTACCACCGAAACGTAGGTGCTTTAATTACGCGTAGTTCTAATTTGTGATCAGCAATTATGTGCGCATTAGTTTGCTGACTAGGCAAATTTGCTGAATCACTTGCTATCCGAGAAAGCAGGTGATTCAGCAAATCACCCGCTATCTCCATTAGCAGGTGTGAGGTTCACGTATCATAGTTGTGTGAGCGCTGTATAGGACCGATCACGAGCATATTGGACGATATTCTATTATTTTAACTATTCGATCTAACATCGAGAAGTTGTCATATGAACTGATGCCATTTAAAGCGTCAAATGAGAACGATTTGTCATAAATCATAATCATAATCAGTGGTCAGATTAGGGTGTGCAATTTCCTGGGTTTTCGTAACAAAATATTTATATGGATATGACCTAATCCCGGGATAATAATCGCAAAGCTTGAAAAAATATGCTTTTCGGTTCAAACCATTACTCAGTTATAAAAAAGGTAGATAATTATATTATTATGCAGGCATCAATAACATTGGTTTTCTACTCATGTACTTTTATCTGTCATTTATAATCTTAAAGTCAGTAACTCTAATAATATATACATTACTAAAGCATTGTAAAAGTCTAATATCTATTGCCTAAAAACGTACTGCTAAACGATGATATAATGTCGCCAAACAGGTATTTTCCGGGAATCACGGGTCATATTATCCATACTTAAGTAGAGCATTATTTAAGGTCATACACCCCAAATTGCACTGTCTAATTCGGACACTGCTCATAAAGGCTATGAATAAACATTTCTGTTCAGTTAGCTAACAAAAAATATGAGAAGTTGTAATGTAATGACAAGTAGATTTAAAAATATTTAATCAGTTGGTCGACTAATTGACATTTCAAAACCGATTTGTCGGCTAATAGGCACAGTTGACTTCAAAAAGTAATGATATCCTTATAAAATACCTAAATATAAAATTGTGAGCTAAGTTTACCTAAACTTATATGGAAAAATAGGTATGATATTTCAGAACTTTTGTCATGAAGACTGTATTCAACGGTGTGGTTACCAATCATAAACATCATAATAAATTTACGTAACAATATATTGTATACCTATTGTAAACAACACAGTCACGGGATCGCATTTCAAAATTCAGTATTCATGTCAGACCCACCAAAATGAAACGGCTTCAAAATGAAGATAATGTTGTATACATACAGGAACAACATCACTAAACTGATGGACTATTAGAGCGGGGCATTTGTATAGGCAGCGGGGTGTCAAGCAGTTTTAGACGTGTTTTGTAAACAAACAATAAACATCCCATCAATTTGATTTAGATCCAACTAAACATCATCATCTGTAGGTTGTGAACCACTCGCTTAATGTAGCTTTGCTGTCTTGTGGTACCCTAGTACCTACTTACCTACATTACCTACCAATGGCATAATGAATGATGCCATCATGAAATTTTGTAATTAATTCAAACATACAAATCTGTAGTCAAACGTAATTTTAATTTAATATCGCGTTATGAATATTTTCTTTTCTTCACATTTATTTTCTAGCAGGACGCACGTCACAAATCTGTATAAAATTGTTGTTGTTAGTGATTGAGTAACGAGCAACTATTGATGTAGAAAAAAACTTTAAACAAAAGTTAATAGTTCTGTTTACGACTGGCGAATAGGAGTAAACAAGTTAAGTATACTCGTGAATTGCCCAATTTTCAACGCGTTAATAATAAAACCATACTTGTCGACAAGCAACTTCTTGAAGGCCGAAAAGGATAAACTCAGCAAGTCAGGTCCCTTGTACAAGTGGTGAAGGTCATTAATTATGGCTCAGCCTAAAAGCAAGTCCAGTGTATGGAAAATAAAAATTGGGCAAGTGCGAGTCCGACTCGCGCATGAAGGGTTCCGTACCTATATATATGTATATATAGGTATAACAAGTTTGTTGTATGGGAGCCCCCCTTAAATATTTATTTTATTTCATTTTTAGTATTTGTTGTTATAGCGGCAATAGAAATACATCATCTGTGAAAATTTCAAGTGTGTAGCTATCACCGTTCTTGAGATACAGCCTGGTGACAGACGGACGGACGGACGGACGGACGGACAGCGAAGTCTCAGTAATAGGGTCCCGTTTTTACCCTTTGGGTACGGAACCCTAAAAAGGGAAAATCCTAGAAAAATGTGAAAAAGTTTTTTTTTTATTTGAAGTAGTTCAAGGCACTTCTTTCGATACATTAAAATACCTACAATGTCAACATTAGTATTGTGTTACCTTAAACGCTATATAAAATTAGTAGTAGAATATTATTTTATTGGGCTTATCCAGAATCGAAATATTTTTCATATAGAATTTTGTGATTACCTACTTTTCTTGTTTGAGGATAAAATGTATAAACTAATCTGATAAAATAAGCCCAAAAATACTATTGAACTGAAAAAAAAAGTTCTTTTAATATATATAGGTACTGTCCCAAATTATAACATGCGATTTTTAAATAAAATAAATAAACTCATGTAAAATATTTAGCAATCTTGCGGTGTAGCGAAATCACTACATAGTATAAAACAAATTCGCTCTGCTGTCTGTCTGTCCCTAATTCCCTATGTGGGTATGCTTAGATCTTTAAAACTACCCAACGGATTTTGATACGGTTTTTTTAATGGATAGAATGATTCAAGAGGAAGGTTTATATGTATAATACATGCATAATTTATTAGCATTGCACCCGTGCGAATCCGGGGCGGGGCGCTAGTATACAAATAAGTGACGATAAATACGAAATATCATTATATTCGGATACAAAATGAAAAGCCACGGAATGAAATGTCAGAATCTTCAAGAGTCTGCTCCAAGATAAGACACGAATGTCATTTGTCTTCTTCACACGCAGCTTCCATGTACCTACATGTACAAGAGTGGAGACTAAACTTTCGACAATTCTATTCTCTTTCATGTTGCTTTATTTGAAAATTATTTACCTATACCAAAATATACTCTGAAAAAATAGGTACCAAACGCAGCGCCTTTTTGGCGGAGACGGATCACAAACGGTGTTTGTTTTACTCATAGTTATTCACAAGATAAACTGTAGAAATCATTATAATATTTATGACATTGTCATTAATTTGTTGTGTAAGTTATTTCATATGTAACTATAAGGATTTGATTCCATGGAGATTGGGAAGGACACTAGTGTGGGACGCTACCTGTGTAGACACTCTGGCTCCTTCCCATCTCCATGGAACATCTCATAAGGCAGGCGCGGCGGACGAAGCGGCCGAAAAATTAAAAGCACATAAGTACAGGGGTCTCTCAGGGCTCTGAATACGATTTTGTTCCATTTGGAGTTGAGCCCCTTGGTCAGTGGGGGCCCAGTGTACATCAACTGTTTAGGCAAATTTCTAAAAGACTGGTCGACATCACGGGGGACCGAAGAGCTGGCAGCTTCCTCGCTCAACGCATTAGCGTTGCTATACAGCGAGGAAATGCTGCCAGCGTCTTCGGCACTATGCCAAAGGGGTCCGATTTTTTAAGTCTTTTTATTAAATTTAATCTGTTTTAGCCTTTTATTTTAGTTAGTTAAGTTCTTAGTTTATAGTTAGTATTTAAATTTCTTCAGTATTATATGTTGCATTATCTGTTTTGTGTACTATAAGGATGCTTGAATTTCGATCGCGTCTTTTTTTTGCTTTGTCATAGTCGGGTAATAATTTAGTATCCAAATCGTCCGTCCCGCCGTTTCAACGTGAAGAGAGGACAAAAAAGAACACAGAACATCGCGCTGTTATGATTTTGACTCCTTTATAGAAAACAGAATTTCAATACAATTTTAGAATTTTATAGCATAGAAGTGAAGCGGAATGATTTACTCATACTCATTTATTAATAAAATGTCAACATTTTACAAGTCAATACATTATAAAAGCATCATTTCTATAAACATATAGTACTAACTATTATTATAAACATATATTTCTATATTACATAAAAGCACGAAGTACAATTCCCACGTACCAGGGTCATTGCCATTTTATCGCGTAAAACTACATCCCACCTAAACATAAATGAAAGAGCCAAGTTTGCTACAATCGCAGTGCAATATTGGTGTGGTGAAGCACACTTCACATAAACATCTGAGGTCAAACACGGACCTAAGTGTAAAGAGTATATGGAAGTAATAAACAGTAAATATCAAAAGTAACTGAACGTGATGACTTTTCACTTTAATTAATTTACAAGATTCAAACAGTCGCACTACTATTCTTTGCTGCGACATTGCCTACCATTGGATACTGTATTTTAACCGGATTCTGTAGCTACTTTTAAGTATCGCGTACTACCCCAAGTACTCGCAAGTTCACCACTTTCCAAAGGTTGTCTGGAAAAGATCGTTCTTTAGGGATAAGACGCCAATGTTGTTTACTTCTAATTATCTTTCTTGCATTGTACCTATCTCCTGTATGTTTTGTGAAGTGTGCAATAAAGAGTACTGTTTGTAAATGTATTGCACCCCTTAAGCATTGGCATTTACTTAGCCATACCATTTGTAGTAGTATTGTAGAAATATTCGATAGAATACTCAACTGTCGTATCTGTATTTCAAATAATTTCGTTTTATCGAATAATCATTGCGCAAAAAATATATTTCATAGATTTTTAGTTCATCGAAATTTCGTACTAAAGAATATTCATTGATGGAATATTCACTGCTAACAGTAAAGTAGGTTCGGTTAGGTTAGATTTGAAAGCTCACGAGCTCGCGAGCCGAGCGAGTAAAGCGACCGTGCCGTGGCAGCAGCTGACGAAGCGCCAGAACTAAACCAGGTATTTATATGTACTTAATAAGTATATTATTTAAAGAAATTATATGAAAGAATATGAATAGTAGATTGTTAACCAAGGGTAGAAAGTGATCCATTGCACTCGAGATATTTCTGGCGCTCGAACGAAGTGAGAGCACCAATAGTTTGAGGGTGAAATGGGTAATTTCACCCGAGTTAAACACTCTACTTTTCATTTCGACTGCGAGGAAAATAAAATACTGCACGCACATGTCATGAGTGTGTTAAATTAATGTTCATGTCATTTTTAACCAACAATTAATTAAAGACACGGTATTTATATTTAATAGCTTGCCTATATGTAACTTTTGGAGACATTTTTTCAATGGCCACTTACCTCGGCCGACTAAGACTGTACCTAATTGAGTTGGTCACGACTTGCATCTAGACTCAGTGGGAATTAAAAAAAAAATACTTTGCACTCTAGGGATGAAAATGACACTTTCCGAACAGGAGAGATGAAAATGAATTTTCACTCAATGTGTATTCTTTAGTAAGTATGAGATTTTGATAAACATAAATTCTATGAAATGATTATTATGCAGTACGATTATTCTGTGAAACGATATTATTACGAAAAACATTATCTACGAAACAAAATTATATCCAAAAAAACTCGTCCGAGAAATAACGTATAAATAAATACCCCGGTATATATTTTTATAGTCTGTCTATCCGTTTTTGCGTGCTGAACCATCTGCAATGTTATTCTCAATTATTCGACCGTTATGGAGGTAAACAAATAATATACACTGTTTATTGTAATATTAACGTACATCAATGCGATGCATGCTTTACATATCACTGTTGTATGGTTGACTTTTTTCGGATCATTACCCCGGTTATTTTATATAGTGCGCCGGGGCAACTGGATTTGATATAGACATATGTGTCACTCTGTTGTTCACATTATTATCTGCGCTGACCACTAGTGGAGTGCAGATGAGCCAGTCCTGTGATAAATACGGTCCCTAATCCATTAATTATAGGTCATTCGGGGCGGGTGCGGCGACGCAAGTAATTGGTGGGGTAAAATGGAGCGTATACTGTGCATACATATTATCGCAGAATTCTACACAAATCAACGTAGTTCCAATGAAAACAATGATTTTATTATAGATTCTAGAGAATGAAAATAAAAATATAAGGAGCTACAAGACCTTCTATTTTTATTTTCGTTCATAGGGATAGAAACAGTTAGTAATCTCCTATAAAATGTTATGAGCTAATTGGCTATCGAGGCTTTGTTTTCAATACACAAAGCTTCTGAAAAGGCGAGTTAGTAATATACTAACGTAATAAAACTTGTCAAAAGTCAATTGAATAAAATTATTATTTTAGGTTTTCACACTCAATACAATACATATTTTGTATGTACATATTGTACGTGTTCGAACACAGGGTAAATGGTTCATCACAAACCCTGTAGTATTTACAAACTTTGCTGCCACACTACCATGCCTCCAAATAGGTACCTATTGCTACTGTTATTTACGACACAAACAGATAACAACCTACACAAACTAACTATTTAGTTATCTCCATCTGTATACAGGGAAATGTAAACAAAAGAACAATGAACAAAAAATTGGGCAAGTGCGGGTGCGACTCGCGCATGAAGTGTTCCGTACCATAATCTATAACAAGTTTGTTGTATGGGAGCCCCCCTTAAATATTTATTTTATTTTATTTTTAGTATTTGTTGTTGTAGCGGCAATAGAAATACATCATCTGTGAAAATTTCAACTGTCTAGCTGTCGTTCTTGAGATACAGCCTGGTGACAGACGGACGGACGGACGGACGGACGGACGGACGGACGGACGGACGGACGGACAGCGAAGTCTCAGTAATAGGGTCCGGTTTTTACCCTTCGGGTACGGAACCCTAACAAACATATTGAGGGAACTTGTAAACCACAACTGTTTTCAAGCGCTTTCGACAAGTCTATGATGAACTGATGCTATTTAAAAGTCAATGAATGAAGACACATTGGGCTAACTTTGTTACACAAAGGCCTGCCTAATAATGTAGTGAGCCGAGCACATAATAATATTATATTTCCGAACGTTGTATTTAATTCCGACATTGACTCGGCTATAATCCTGGATGATTCCTACCCAATCCCTTTTATACATCGACATGAAGCATTACGCAGATTATGAAGAACAAAATAAACTTAATTACAACGTCATCGGAGGATTATGATATATGGGAGGCAAACGAGGCATACGTATGTATGATTCAGATGAGACTACGTGATCTTCTTGAAATATAGCTAATATTTCTCGAAATATAGTTTTTTTGAGACGTATCCAGAGATACTGCACCCATAGTGAAATATATTGTATTTTGGTCTTAAATACGTGGCAATTGTGATCAACAATCTTTATTTCTCTCTACTCCACTGCTTCGGCATGGTAGGTATCGATTGCCATTCAGTAAAAGTATTTCAGCCACGTTTATCTCGTTCAATAACTTTGAATAGTAATCCAATATCAAACCAACACATAACCAACCATAGTCAACACGTCGTACTATGTTACATATTTTTTTCTCTCCTGCACATATATATTTTCCAGCGATAATTACCTACCAAAGTAAATGGAAGCCGCTCAACATTAAGATCATATTAAATGTATGGCTGACTGTAATATTTCAGTTCACACTTTCTCTTGCGAGCGAACACCTATTTTTCAGTCATCATTAGCCTTTCGCTTTCAGTACCGCAACCTTAAGTACACTTTTTGCATGGTAGCGGTACGTGTGACTTCCATGAATGCTAATCTCATACCTATGATTTATGATAATAACAAAATTTAAGGCTGCCTCTTCGCTTAAACGGAATGGAGAAAATGAACCACTCAGGCTGCGTCTTTGTGAAGTGCATTTAAATCTGAGAATCATTTCGAAAAACTGACTCAACAAACAGATATCATTTTTGAACCTGTTCAAAAATTTTCACGAGCATCGGTTGAAAAATGCGGCCTGTAGGCGAGATCCGCCAGAAATCCGGACTGCCGAACATCCGGATAAAGAATAAAAAATCGTCTAAGCTGAAACGGAAACGCTTCGCTCGCTCGGTCTATGATATATCAGAAAAGGGATCTAACTCGGAATCCTTAAAACTATATGTCCTATTCTTGTTTTCCATAATATCTTTTATTGTAATGACTGTTTGTCCTAACGTTATTTGCCCCAATGCATGCGCCCTAACATTTTTTGTCCTAATTTTCAATGTCCTAATACTTGTTTGCCCTAATATTTAATGACACATCACTCATTTATCCTAACGATTATAAATCCGAATTTTATATGACATGAGTATCAAATGTCCTAACACTATTGCCTCAATATTTCACGCACTACGATGGACGTAGATGATAAAAGAACTCGGTTCTGGCGTTTCGCCAGCCGCTGCCGCGGCACGCTTGCTCCCCTCGCTCGGCTCGCTAACGTAGGGTCGCAATTAGGACTTATAAGTTGTAAGTCAAACAATCATTTAGGTCTTCCAATAGTAGGATAAAATAGATTAGAGCACATGAGTATTAGATAATTTTAAATTATGGATTTTGACTTTTAGGACAAAATAGCGTTTAGGACACAAAACCATTATGGCAAATGAACATTTAGGTTAAAAGTGTTGTTAGGGATCTCAAGGGAGACCCTCACAAAAGAATGCCCAATTTCGCTGAAACTGTTTATTATTACCTACAGCTACACGATAAAGCTAAAAAACGAAACAATTTTAATTAAAATATAGCCAAGCGCGAGAGTAGGTATAACAAGTCAGATTAAAATAACGTAGGTATTGTGTTCACGTTTTTGTAAAAACTCGCGGTGTAGGTATGTTAGGAACGCAATAGGCTAAATGACTCACGTTAAATGGTTTTAAACTAATGTTTATTTCGTATAGTAATTTGACATAGGAAACCTAAATATTTATATTTTCTGTTCATAAAAGTAGAAGATGGCTGAACAAATTGAAATTGAAACTAATATAATTTTTATTTTGTTTTGAAATGCTTAAGAGGCCTTATTCCTTTAAAAAAAAAATTTTTCGTATTATGACAAATATATTGATAACTTCAACCAACTTTTTGAAGTGAATAATACTTTTCCCCGAGTTCTAGGTAGTAACATAGCTATTTCATGCTTTCAATGCGTGCAGTCCAAAATAAGTTGAAAAAACGAATTTTCCGCGTGAATTTTGACAATTTCGAGTAGTTTTTGACACAAAAATTATCAATGAAAAATTCAAACAGTAGGTTTCAAATATATACATATATAAATCCCAATAGCCCTGTTCTAGGTAGTAAAATCAACAAAATGTTAAGAAACATGTTTGATCATAGAGAAAAATGACTAAAACAAACAGTATTTTAAAAGGAATAAGGCCTCAACGCTGTCCGCCAGTTTCACCCACGGTCTTATAACTTAGAACAAATTAACAGATTCTTTATACTACTGATTTAGGTGGTCGGACTAGCATCTCAAATAGCGTCAATTTTAAGTGATAGATAGGTATTTAATTTAGTTGAGTTACATTGGATAAGTTTACCGGTTCTTAGCAAGAGATGTCACTGTTATAATCTAAATTAACACAAGAAGTTAAGACGCTAAATCTTATTACCATATTTTGTTAAATAGTTAATTCATATTATCTAACATATGTGCCACTAAAACAAATACTTTTAATTAATATGCCTTTTTTTAGCAATTTTATGGTATCATTCATCATTATGAATTATGGTAACAAAATCTTCCAATATTACTGCGGATTCCAATTGACGCATTAATTTTTTATATCAGAATATTCTGAATAAGTATTGTTAATGTTATTGTCACTACCGAAAGATTTAAAAGTGTGAGCACTCTTGTAATTTCAAAGCAAATATATTTTACGATCTTAGGCGTTTGCTTTATAATTTATTTATTTCATTGAATTATTACTACAAATAATGACATACTGTATTTTTTGTGAAATGGAACGTGATATTGACATATAGATTGTGTTGAAAATCTACCGTTTTGCATCTCGATTTCAATTTCGGATACATTCAAAACATTTTCTCTGCGTTTAATTGATTATTTACGACGACCTGGCTTTGTTTTTGGATACCGATTCTTCTATTCACGACTACTCTGGCAATCTACCAACTGGATTCTGATGACTGCTTCTTCTATACGCGATTATATTACGACAATATTAAATTTTCAGTTGTAATGGACTACTAGTTTATAAATTGCGAGGATCATAAGACCGATGTTATAAATAAGTTGGAAGACTTAACAGTTAATTTATTTTTATTTAGCTGGTATAAAGATACTAATAAATTAATAAACGGCAGTAGACTTGATTATGACCAGACCAATTCGCCCAGTGCAAATGATGGCAGTAAATTACTGTAGAAAACGCTACAGAATATAAACTTGTACGTATTGAATATTGTTTTATTTCACAATAAACCGATTGTGATGCTATTTCTATCACACTATGTAAATTGGTACATTGTGTTGTGAGGTGTGGTTAAATATTTTTAATTGTGGAAAAGATCACAACAATTACCCTTGATTATACTTACTGTAGATAATTTTGCTTGGACAGTCACAGACGGCGGAGCTGAACCTTTAGATCAAGGACCGTACTGCTGTGGAGTGTTTGTCAGGGATAATATAATAGAAAGACATGTTGACCATTACATACATGTGTATTCAAGCTTCTTCAGACACGATAAATATTGCAAAGCATCACTTAGCCTACGCGCGAGACGATACGACCGATGTGCACGTTAATAAGGCCTGTACGAGAATCATATGGTAGGCGCCTACCTTACCCCTCTACGGTATCTAACGTAGGTTCGCAGCGTGGACAGACGCGCCGTTGAAGAAGTCGCCGGGCGGTCAAAAGCCGCCGGGCGAACCGCCTAGGAGACAGCGGTGGTAGCCGGTGTCGTCCCCGTCTAGCAGAGACAAAGGCTAGAGGAGGGGGCTGGATGGCGCTGAGCACGGCCCTCAACCATGCTACGCGTAGCGCGGCGAGACCGCGCTCAGGGTGCTGCCTCCCCGGTGGAGAGGTCGGTGAAGCCCTTGGCATCAGAGCCGACGCAGACGCCGGCGCCACGAAAGCCGGCCTCTTTAGCTTTCGGCCTACGGGGGTGAAGAAGCGCGTTGCTACACACGCCAACAGCTCATGCTGTCGCGGAGGGCTCCGCCGGCTACCAGCTAGGCAGAGGCAGAAGCAGAAGTCAATACAACACGGTCACTGGCGTAACACTGCACTATATCGAAAATTCCTTTCGCACACGCGACACTTCACGCGGTTTAATTAGGATGTGACATTGAACTAAATATCTTCAACAAAACGTCTGCGTACACGAGTGCCAACGCCGTAAGGCGAAGCGGCCTAGCTCCAAGACAAGCGGTTCTAGACTAATTAACAATTTGGACCGATACATCTCAGCTGGCACACGAATCCCATTGCGCTAACGTGGCTCTGCTGTCAGAAATTGAAATGGACTGAAATATTCCAAACCAGCTGCATGACCACGGATCAAGTTGCATTTTATGTTACTTATGCGTTTGCAGCTCGAAGTAATCAATATTTAAATTTCTTTATTAATATTTGTCATTATACATCTTGATACTAACCACCTTGCGCTGCGTTCGAAGAACGCCGTGGTCACAATCAGGACCTGTCAACCTGACGTTGACAATCGGCCTGTCACTTTATTCAATTCAGTACCCCGCAAGATTACGAATTAATTTCACAGTTTTAGTTTAGTACTAGATTTTTAAAACGGCTAGACTTCATCTTACGAGTTTTAAATTAAAATGTGCCGTAGTTCGGCGGTTCAGAATCACCTTATTTGGTCTAGTTCTGTTCAGACTCGCTACGGCGGCCTAAAGTTTCGGATGACGAGTGTCAGTTTTTGTGTTATTTTGGACTACACAGGAGTTCTTGTGCCATAAAAGCTATTAGAGGTTGCTGTCGAAAATGTAAGTAGTCTATTTCAATAGCCAGTTTCAAGGAGAACATGTTAGTTATTCGGAAAACAACAAGTCAAAATGACAGGTCTCGAGTCTGTACCTGTGTCGTGTAGTACCGCTACAATTGGTACATAGTGTAATAGAAATAGCTCGAAAATAATAATATCCTCTAAATTCTACTCGCTTGTAAGAGACGCGCTGGACAGAAACCGGTGGAGGCAGATCATCCGCGCCAGATGCAACCCTGAAGCTGACCACGATCCTCAGACATGAGGGACCGACTCCAGAGAGAGAATAATATTTTGAGCTACGTAGCACGCCGCTACATGTCAAACCTTTAAGTGATATCTCTATCTTATAATAGTCATAATATACAAATATACCTACTCTATGGTTTCACCCTTGAATGTGACGGCACCAATCCAGTGAAAAAAATTGGGCAACTGTGAATCCGACTCGCGCATGAAGGGTTCCGTACCATAATCTAAGTATAACAAGTTTGTTGTATGGGAGCCCCCCTTAAATATTTATTTTATTTTATTATTAGTATTTGTTGTTATAGCGGCAATAGAAATACCATCATCAGTGAAAATTTCAACTGTCTAGCTATCACCGTTCTTGAGATACAGCCTGGTGACAGACGGACGGACGGACAGCGAAGTCTCAGTAATAGGGTCCCGTTTTTAACCTTTGGGTACGGAACCCTAAAAACTAAAAACGTCATTCGCATCATACTGGTTTTTATTTACGGGATCGCTTACATCACGCCACAGATATAATAAGCTAAAGTCAAAAATGGCGGCCTACGATGGTTGCGTTTATCACGTGATAAATAAGTGACAAAGCATCTGTCACTCACACTAGCATTTTGTCAAAACCTGACGGATACTTTGACACTTATTTATCGCATGATAAGAGCTAAGTACCATCACAGGTCCGCTGGACACATAGTGGAGATATCGTACACCACGTCAACAGAAACGTTGAATTCAGCCTCAGTAGCTCTACCATGAGTTTACAAATACCGTCCTCGCTTGCGAATGCGTGACGCATTTGTATGGAAAACTTGTATGGCGCCTCTAGCGGAAACTTATAGAACTACCAGAAGCGGTCGGCACCATAAGTTGTATTTCCACGCTAACGTTAACTCGATTCGAAAGTGCGTGTAGAAAATACGTCACGCAAATACACCTAACTTCACATCAAATGAATCCGTCTCTTTCTAACTATATTGACATGGCTGAGTAAGAATAATGTTAGCCCTTAGAGTAAGGAAATATCAATAGAGTTCGTGTTATTAAGTCGAAACCTACGATCTTATTGCTATCTCTGTGTAGCACGTCAAGTTTCCGCAAGATAAAACGAGACGACAGTATATTTGTCAACACGTCAAATTCAAGGACGTGTTCAGCACATGTCTTTTTTTTGTTGTAAGCGACGCCCAAATAGATTTATCGATATCGAAAAAACTATCATTATAATTTATAGTTGCTAATAAATTGACAACACTTCATATTTTTAAGACTACAATTTTATTACTTTTCTCTATTGCGCTTAGAAAAAGGACGTAATCACTGTGACACAATGGAAAGGTTACTTTAGTCTAGTGTCTAATTAAAATAAAAGTTATGAGGTTGAGCTTAACATTATTGACAGTTAATTTTTTTCACTATCCGTGTTGAAGACTACAGCTCTATGCATGCATAGTTGTCGTAGATTTCGGTTATTTGATGTATTTTCTTGCATTTCTTCACATACTTACAGAAAAATAAATTCAAGTGTACACGATGCAATACTCTCTCGATGTCTATATTAATTTTCACATTTACAAATATGAAATTTTGACAATTATTATCCATAAAAATTACTTCTTATGCTTAACTTTAATCCTGGAATATAGAATATAATATTAAAATAAATACACTGGTTTTGTATGTATTTTTATTGTTATCGCTTTGGTTCACTTGGATTTTATTACAATTTTCTTAGTGCGGCGTTTTTGTCTGTTCATGAAATTTATATTTTCAATTAATACAATTTTTAGCTTTTATTTTTTAGCCCTATAAAAAATATAATACAGTTTTTTAGTGCTCGTAAGATAATTATTAACCATTTCAAATATATTTCGAATATAGGTGGTAGCCTGTTACTTTTATACAAATCTTTGGTACAAAAAAAGCTCTGTAAGGTACTGTACTGAACCACAGAAACTTATTAATAGTACTACTACGGAACAAAACCTGCTCATCAATCAACCTGCTCATTGTTGAAACTTTCCTTAAACAATGTGCGCGGTACATAAAAGTTGCATTGAGAAAGTTATAATATAATATAAGCATCCAAGTAAAAGTGAAACTTAAGCTTCACTGCGTTTTTGACGGGATATCATAACCGTTGAATTAATTAAATAAGTTTGAATAGAAATTACGAATACTAATATTTCAAATCGATTTTATGACAAATCTGATCAGTATCAGTCACATGGTTTTGGGGAATAGTAACGGACGTAATAGCGCGAGCATACTCCTATAATGTAATAAAAAGCCGATCAACTGCGAGTCGGAATCGCGCACTGAGGGTTCCGTATTAACTATGAAAGCACTGCTCTAACGATAAGATAAACTGTAACTGACCGACAAACCTAAGTTTACCATTAGAAAATTGTTTTTCTCAAACATGCAATGAAATCGTCACAACGTACGTTATGCTACGGTACTTCGAAGCCTGTTATAACGTTACGTTATACCACAGAATAGATAATAGTACAAGTACAGAAGGCACACTACTTTGATCTTTACAAAAGCCGCTTTTTTTAGCCAAAAAAATATGATATATGGCCCTTCTAAAGTCGTCGTCTCCAGCGCAAGCCAAACAGAACGTTGAGGCTGTGTAATAACGGTGAAAATGAATTGGCTCACTTGCCGCATTGACGCTAGCGAGGGTTATCAACGATTAAATTAAATAATAATGTACATAGGTACATTTATTTCTTACATTCAATATAGAGAGCTAATTATATTAATTATACATTATAAATATTATTTAATTATTTATTTAACTACAAAATAATAAATTTCAAAATTTACACAAATTGACTCGACCACCAGGCCACATTTCACTGGCGTTGCTGCGAACCACTGCAATACAAAATCTTGGTTTTTGTATTTTTAAACACTATAATAATACTTATAAAAAGAATAATGCAACGTTACAAATAGAAAAATAGCGATAGTAAGACGTGGTGGTGCTATAAAGTAATAAAAAAAATACTGATTTTGTTTACAAAGGACGATAATAAATTAATAACGCACAATAATACAGGTGTGTGTACACATTACAGTGGTTAACTTCTAAAAACTGTTTTCCCATCTTTAAATTGGTGGCTGTTCAATTTAATAGTGGTATACGAGTATATCCGAATTCGAGCAAACTCCTGCATCCTACGATGCAATATATTTTAGCTATCTTTTTATTCATTTAAACACTAGTATAAAAAGACAAATGCGGCACGTTCACTTGCGACGTAAATCGGAATAGCGTGACAGCACGCGCATACGTTCTGAGACAGAGCGTGGCAGCCACTAAATATACCGTACTAATACGGCGACCGGCATGTACTTGTAGCGGGGAACGTTAATCGCGGAGTGCGCCCCGCCTGGTTATACGAAATGTCGTCATAACGTACAGTCAAGTTCACTTACATCTACACACTTACGAGAACAAAAATATCTGAACACGACCCTATTGTCAGGAGCATAAAGTCGTGTTCAGATATTTTTGTTCTCGTAAGTGTGTAGATGTAAATGAACTCGACTGTACGTTATAACAGGCATCGAAGTATCACATAGGCCGGGAAGTTATTGTTAAACATGGCGTCTGTGTTCTGAATTATATTCTTTTTGAGTGGTGTATTTTTTAATTTCATTGCGTATGTTTGAGAAAATCACTATACATGCCTTAGTCGTGAAAAGGGATTGTCGGCGTCGTATCACTAACCGTCTCTACCTATCCGGCAAGCCCTTATTTCCCAGCGTCTGCAGTAATATACTATTACGTACTTAAATAAGACTATATTTTTTATGATATAAAATAATTACGAACTAATAATTTTCAGTTTTTTTTTCCGGCACTTGTAGAATAAAATGGTATAACTTGCCAACATAGACATACTCGTAGGTCAACAGGAAATACCCTCTAAATTTTGATTCCCTTGAGAGTGTCGCAATATACGTTTTACGACACGGTCGTAGCTTTTTTTACATTAAATTAGAAGTTTTTTTTATCACGTCTTCAAGGGACTGTAGACTAGAGTATTTATGGTTTTAATTTCAACTTGACACCTCCACGCGTTCTCGAGATAAAGGGTCATGACAGACAGACAGACGGACGGACGTACAACAAAGAGATCTTCTAAGGGTTCCGTTTTTTCCTTTTGTGGTACAGAACCCTAAAAACCAAATGAAGTTAATTTGTTTTTCAGGCACCGTTATTATTACGCCTGTATAATAAACCCTCCAAACACGTAATTAAACATTAGGAGTTTAGTTTTTGTCATTTCATTATCATCTGCCAAAATAAAAGGGTTTTTACGAGTTTTACTTATGTTGCAATTTTCGGGCAATGTTCCAAACTTAACGTAAACTGGTGTTACTTTGCTCCCTTTGAGATAACTATGTTCCAATCCCAAAAGCATATTATTTTCGAGCTTTTTTGCTCCTCAAATTCCGTTAATTGTTCAAGAAAATTAAAAATAAACCTAACATATATTTATTATTTCAAGCAAACAGTTTTTTCCATGACTGGTATTTAATGTGAATGTTTTGATCTAATTTTCCTCTGTCTTCTTCTCATACCTATAAAATTATTATTTGATAATGAGATTTCCGAGTAAATCTATTTCACTTTTGTTTTGGTAGATTATATTCAATGAGACATTATGTTTTTAAAATTGTGTACCTAATAGTATTATGATATTTAAATGTATATTATGTTAAAATACAGTTTATTTAACCTACAGTATCAGAAGCTCGTGACTCACTTTGGCGTGGCAGGCGTGAAAATTTGGGTTTACAACTGAACAAATGTTGTTTTGTGTCCTCAAGGTGTTTTGCGTACATGTCGTACATACCGATATACGAACGTTTTTCAAGGCTTTACGAAAGAAATTTAAAAAAAAAATACAAATGTGCTGGTAATCCTAATTTTTTTGTAAAGTTCAAAGACTTAGGGGCAATTCCATATGATTTCAATAAATCGGAATTAAAAAGTGTGCAGCATGAGCTTCAATTTGAATTTAAAAAATTAAGGATTTCCTTTGTAATGCCAGGAGTTCTGAACCACATCAATTTTTTTTACCGTATAACATCCTAGAAGTGTCCATCTAAAGTTTAACATTTTGTCAAATTCATACTTCCACTTGATAAACGCTAACTTCTTATTTAGAATAGGTGTCCAAATTAATAATTATAGTTTTGTTTGATAGAGAAATAAATGTGCATTAAATGTTGTATAGCAAATCTAAAGTATGAGCGAAACTAATAAAAAAATTGGGCAAGTGCGTGCCCGACTCGCGCATGAAGGGTTCCGTACCTATTACATATATATAATCTATAACAAGTTTGTTGTATGGGAGCCCCCCTTAAATATTTAATTTTATTTTATTTTTAGTATTTGTTGTTATAGCGGCAATAGAAATACATCATTTGTGAAAATTTCAACTGTCTAGCTATCACCGTTGTTGAGATACAGCCTGGTGACAGACGGACGGACGGACGGACGGACGGACGGACGGACGGATGGATGGACGGACGGACGGACAGCGAAGTCTCAGTAATAGGGTCCCGTTTTTACCCTTTGGGTACGGAACCCTAAAAACGACATAATGACCATCTGAAATCATACTGAATAGCCCTTAGGTGTACTTATGGTGAACATCGTATCAAAATTGTAATAAATCTCAACAAAATACTTATCAATTTACCTCACACGACGACGAATATTAGCGGTATTATTTTCGTATGTTTTAAATCTTCTTCTTCTCCCTCATTCCTTAGAATCGTGATCACAAGTGCCATAAGGCCTCGGTAATTCGTTCGTCTCCATCTTGACGTATGGAAATAGTATGATGAAGTAATTTTCTCTGATTTGGTCAGTCCATCTGATTGGCGAGCGGCCGCGGCCTCTTTATTTATATTAAAGATTATTTCTGGAGTCCGAATCTACCTACCTTTTTTACCTACAAATAATTCCATTGTCTATATAATATTAATCGTTAACCCTCTGCGACTGATGTGAGGTCTATCAGACACCGTCAAATAAACTTCATCTCGCCATCTCGCCGTATGGTGTGATATAGTTCTGTCTCGCTCAGTACCTTCCTCGACCGACTAGCGGCCTTGGTCAGTGACGCCTGAACGGCGACGCGATGCACATGCTTGAAGATACGAGCTGCGGGTGTCCCTCAGACGTGAGTACAGCAACAAGACCTGAGTCTGGCAGACCTCACATCATAAAAATCATCTACATGTTCATAGTGTCTGTCAGACGTCACCTCACAAAATTATGAATGTTTCTATAGTGTCTCAGAGACCTAACCACATAAGTAATTATGTTTTAGAAGGCCGATCACGGCACTCGGGAGTGCAGACCATCAAAAAGAAATCACAACGTGTTTTGAGTGATTGCTTGTGATCATCGAATTAGTGAATGGCTGGATGAACTAAACGAAGATGGTGATTTTAGCGACTTTGACGACTCAGTCGATAAATTTGATTTCTTCCTCCCATCACGTGAAAAGTACTGATGAATTAACCAATAAACCGACTATGATCATGGACTATAATCACACTAAGGGTGGTGTAGATGAAATCGATAAAAAAATATCGATTTATTCGAGTACCCGAAAGAGACGTCGTTGGCCCATAACAATCTTTTGTAGAATTTTGGATCTTGCTGGAACTAACGCCTATGTGCTATACAAGGGATGTGGAAGACAGGTGACAAATAACGTAGAAGCTAGTTTTTGAGGTCTTTGGCAATATAATTGGTCCTCCCAAGCTTGCAAGAGCTCGTATTAAAACGACAGACTACCAAGGGAACTGCGATTAACGATCAAAAGAGTTTTGGGAAACGATTTGCCTCGACCTCCCCTCAACCAGCACCAGGTCCCTCTGGACGCAAAATATGCACCATATGCCCTGCTAACTCGTCCGTATTCTCAACTCGTCCACATTGCCCACTCGTCTGTGTTCCCAACTTGTTCATTTTGCCAACTCATCCACATTCCCAACTCGTCCATATTCTCAACTCGTCCACATTGCCCACTCAGCCGTGTACCCAACTTGTTCATTTTGCCAACTCATCCACATTCCCAACTCGCCCATATTCTCAACTCGTCCACATTGCCCACTCGTCCGTGTTCCCAACTTGTTCATTTTGCCAACTCATCCACATTCCCAACTCGTCCATATTGCCCACTCGTCCGTGTTCCCAACTTGTTCATTTTGCCTACTCATCCACATTCCCAACTCGTCCATATTCTCAACTCGTCCACATTGCCCACTCGGCCGTGTTCCCAACTTGTTCATTTTGCCAACTCATCCACATTCCCAACTCGTCCATATTCTCAACTCGTCCACATTGCCCACTCGTCCGTGTTCCCAACTTGTTCATTTTGCCAACTCATCCACATTCCCAACTCGTCTATATTCTCAACTCGTCCACATTGCCCACTCGGCCGTGTACCCAACTTGTTCATTTTGCCAACTCATCCACATTCCCAACTCGCCCATATTCTCAACTCGTCCACATTGCCCACTCGTCCGTGTTCCCAACTTGTTCATTTTGCCAACTCATCCACATTCCCAACTCGTCCATATTGCCCACTCGTCCGTGTTCCCAACTTGTTCATTTTGCCAACTCATCCACATTCCCAACTCGCCCATATTCCTAACACGTCTACACTGACAACTCGTCGAATTAACAACTCGTCCATATTCCCAACTCGTCTATATTACCAACTTGTCAATTATACTAACTCATCCACATTCCCAACTCGTCCATATTCCCAAACTCGTCCACATTTCCAACTCGTCCATTTTACCAACTCATCCATATTACCAATGTAGATACATTCCCAACTTAGCTACATTGTCAAGTCGTCCATATTCTCAACTCGACCACATTTCTAAGACTAAGTTTTTTCTTGTAAAATACCATTTAATTTATGACTCATGCTATTATTCTTGAAATTATTTTTTTGATGGACTTATATAAGTAATCATATTTATAATAATCTATCATAAATTTACTTATTTGAATGACGTTTAAATTAGTTTTACTAATTTTTTTCTGCTTTGATTTATTGTAAAACTCGCCTATAAAAATAATCTATTCTTGAATGACGGTCAGTTTTTCTAGTCTTTCGAGCACCAGTCCAACTCGCACTTAACCCGGCTTTTTTCTCCACATTTTTAACAGGTATGCGTTAAAAGTTTCCATATCAACATTTTAAAAAGAAAAACAACCTGGCAATTTAGAGCATTGACATAATAGCCCCCAATAAAAAAGACATTAAAAGTTGTCAGAATATGGTTACTGTCATTCATTGCCAACAAACTGTAAAATTATTTTTGCATATTCGTACATGTTTTAAGTGTTGCGGATATTATGTTGCCGACTCAAAAATAATATTTCATCATGCTGAACAACTTACTACTGGTTTGTGAGCAAATCATGCTTATTTATTATTATTTGGTCATCTTATGTCAAAATAGGGATCACAGGTCACGTGGTCAAAGTCACGTGGTTAGCGCACAGTGGTTTTTTCAAATCCATTTTTCAGTACCTTTTCAGGAAAAAATTAAAATTCCAAGAGTTTTATGCACCTCTCCAGCATGAGACGAATCTAATGACATATCATTTATCAAAATCGGACCATAACTGTAGATCTGATGGGATGTGCAAAAATCGGCCTCGCGTAATATATATATATAGATTTTATCGTTTGCATGTAACAAAAGTAGTTTGTTACGGACTCTAAAAAAAGAATTCTCACTTTAACCTATTTCTGGGCGATATATATATAACATTATATATATCGCCCACATATATATATATATATATATATATATTACAGTATAAATTTTGATCAAAATTGATACTGTAATGGTGACCTCGCGGCTACGGTACTGTTACGATTTTGGTCGCGGCCAAGTAATGTGTGTAGGTCCTTAACTATAATATCTGACCTTGTTACAGGAATTTAAATAGATGGGTGTAGATTAGATATAGTAGTTTATGCAACTGCTACATAATGAGAGGTCTTAAAATACGAGTGTGGTTTTATGAAACAGGGTTGAGTGTTTTAAGACCTAATAATTATCATAGATTTTCTTTTACAAAAATATGAAACACTGAGTCCTGCCAGTCAAAAGTTTAAGTTCGTTACATATCTTAGAGTCAACATTATGTAATTATCCATGTTTTCGCGAAATCCCTAGATTTTTTGCGAAAATCTGATTTATCAAATCCACTTACGACGTGATGCACCCAGCGGGTTAGATTCGAGTTCAATGATTTAGGTCCATTATATTCATATACATATTTATACCTCCGAGACTCTGCGTCTTTCGCATTAAACATTTATAAATTTATGCACTAGTTAATATTCACGAGAAAACATTATGTATCAATTTGTCATAAAGTAATGATATTGCTTTCTTGGATATTTCCCCTGTGTAATAAATACAAACAAACATAGACTATTTTTTTTTTAAAGCTGTACAGTTTATTATAAGCTATGAACAACAATACTGAAAACGCCTCTTACCTAAATTAAGACTATCGGCGGTATTATAACACGTCGCTGTTGAAAAATGTGACCTAGTTTATTTACTTATGTTTTTATTATTTTAATATTTAATATGTATGTTAGATTGTAAGGTATTTATCTGTGGGCCTTTGATGCCTGAAATAAATAAATTATTAATAATAATTTATTATTATTATTTGTTTCTCGTTTTGAGTCTCGGGCTCATACGTCCCGGTCTTTTGAAAGGCTTGCGTGGGGATATGGATCCAACACGTAGAGGCCCCTTGGAGAAATTTGCTGTGGCTGTAGCCCTGCTGGGACCCGTTCCTGATCATATCAATAAGATGATACATCCATGAACAGGTCCCAGCAGGTGATGGAACTATTGCATTGTTATGAAAAAGAAAAAAACGGGCTATTAAAATGGAGTTTGGATGGACTATTTATTTGGGCTATTGCAATAGAAAAAATGTCACCCGACGTAACCATCAATGCGACTGTTACCTTTGGCGGGTGGTGACTCGCCCCTCACTAGGTGGGCCCCGTAATGCCATCGTGCAGACGGCCGGAAGCAACACGAGCGTGAGGGCTCAGGGGTGTCGAGAGGTGTGCTGCGCTTTCTCCGAAGTTACTCGCGGCGTGATGCCCTTTAACACTTCCACCCCTGGAGCATAAAGCTCTAACCCTCCTCTCTGGACGGCCAATGAAGGCAAGCCAGAGCTGAGAGTCCTACGGGTCCTCTTGGGTTTCCACTCCGGCCGATGAAGGCACACCGGAGACGAGGACCCTGACCGACTCTCTGGAGATCTCGGGCCCGTGGGGTCCGTCACTCCCCAACAGCTCGCCACAAGCTGCCCTGCATTATTATTATTATTATTTTCTCATTTAATCATGTGTCTTAGGATAGGTATTTTTTACAATAAATTTATATAAAAAGTAAAATATAAAAAATACATTACAAATATAAACACATTATAAAAAAACCTAACCTAGGGTGCCGCCGGCAACGGGGCAGGGCCCAGGCTACCGGTGGTTAGGGCTGCAGAGACAGGAACCTCCTGACAATGCCAATTTATTATTATTTTTATTATTATGTAGAATAGGCATGACGACAAATTTTGAGAAACTGTTCTATAACATTCGGAAATATATATTGATTACAACAAACATAATATTTTTGCTGAAAATTAAGGTTTGATATTTAAAAATTACTTTTTAATTCATAATTTGAAATTTGCGCCAAAACACTTCAAATTGTCATGGCGTCACTTGTTACGTCAACAAGGATCATTCGACAGTTGTAAACATTCACACACATTCTGGGAATGAATGTGGATAAAACTAAAGTTATGTTCAATTCATTCGTAGACCCAATACCGATCACCGTCGATAATGTTAACATCGAAGTTGTTAAAGAGTACACGTACCTAGGCCAGATGGTCCAGCTAGGTAGAAACAACTTCGACAAGGAAGCTGACAGAAGAATCAGGTTGGGCTGGGCAGCATATGGGAAGTTGCGCCATATTTTTCAGTCATCATCACTGCCCCAGTGCCTTAAGTCCAAAGTCTTCGACCAGTGCGTCCTTCCGGTCCTTATTTATGGGGCCGAGACGTGGACACTAACAAAAGGCCTCGTCCACAAATTCCAAGTTGCTCAACGAGCTATGGAGAGGGCTATGCTCGGAGTTTCTCTGAAGGACAAAATCCGGAACCAGGAGATCCGACGGAGAACCAAAGTGACCGACATAGTCCTTAAGATATGCAAGTTGAAGTGGCAATAGGCGGGGCATATTTGTCGTAGAGCCGATGGTCGATGGGGCAGACGAGTTCTAGAGTGGAGACCACGAACGACACGCCCTGTAGGACGGCCTCCCGCCCGGTGGACCAACGACCTAAAAAGAGTGGCGGGAAGCGGTTGGATGCGGAAAGCTGAGGACCGGGTATGGTGGCGCGAACTGGGGAAGGCCTATGTCCAGCAGTGGACGACTCCGGGCTGATGATGATGAAACATTCACACACTCTCGATTAATCTTGAAATTTTACATGATAAACATGAATTCGAAAGCATATTATAGGTGGTGTGCCGTCCCTCTGTGTACTAACACGTCCATAAAAACTCCTGAGAAGTTATTTATTTTCGTTCCATTCAACAAGACAATACGAAATAAGTGGCTTATACTTGCAAGACGTGATTTGAAAGGAATATTACCCACTCATCATATCAGCCATTAGACCTCCACTGCTGGACAAAGGCCTCTCCTAAAATTCTCCACGACGATCGATCTTGCGCCGCTATCATCCAATTTCTACCCACGATCTTAATCAGGTCGTCGGTCCACCTTGTTGGAGGCCTTCCAACGCTGCGTCTTCCGGTCTGCAGTCGCCACTCAAGAACCTTTTTGCCCCAACGGCCATCGATTCTACGAGCAATGTGCCCCGCCCACTGCCACTTAAGTTTGGCGACTGTCTGAGCATAGCTCGCTCCAATGCCCTTTGAGTAACTGTGAGCCTTCTTATGAGGCCCATTGTAAGCGACCACGTTTCAGTACCGTATGTCATCACTGGCAACACACATTGGTTAATAATGGTATTACCCACTACTCAGCTTTATTTTTGTGAAGATCACATTGACGTAAGTATTTACTTTTTACAGGGTTGGGCACATTAACCCCTCGTATGCGGCGTAAAAAATTTGCTAATCAAATTGAAATTAACTGACATTTATGACATTTAACATAAGGTTCAAATGTCCCGCACGGATCCGTGTCTAAGCATACGAGGGGTTAAGTGTCCTGTTTTGGCAACATTAATTTATAGCCTAGTCGTACATCTTATTTTTTTTCTAACGTAATGGACCTTTTTTACCGTGTATATATGTTTTTAAATAAAGAATTTATTAGTTTTTATGATTTCTAGACTTTATCTTGATTTTTTTCGTTTTTGTTTTTTTTCAACAATGGACGCGAAACGTGAGCTCGTTGTCGATTTGTACAAGAAAAAATTTCGCCCCTGCGAGATATTAAGGAAACTGAAACATTTAAATATCAATATAAGGTTCATATCGCGGACCATCAAGCGATTCAAGGAAACAGGTTCTTCACGAATCAGGCCCAAACCTGGACGTAAACCATCTGTTCGCGTCAAAAAAGTAATCAAAAATGTTCGTGAGCGTATTAGGCGTAATCCAGCCCAAAGTGCAAGTAAACTCGCGAAAGATATGAAAATATCCCGACGATCAATGAGTCATATATTACGACATGATCTTGGATTGAAGGCCTACAAGAAACAATTAACGGAAGCCCAGAAAAAAGCTAGAGTGAAAAAATGTAAGGAGATACTAGCATGGCACGAGGGCGACGACATAATTTTTTCCGATGAAAAAATGTTTCAATTACAGGATAGCCACAATCAACAGAATGATCGTGTGTATGGCGTATTGTTGAGGGACATACCAGTGGACAAATTAGCTATACAACGATTTCAAAGTGCGTCTGCTGTCATGGTGTGGGGTGCGATATCGCCTAGAGGCAAGTTACCACTGCTGTTCACTGATCGAGGAGTCAAAATCAACCAAGAATATTCAGAACATATTGCAGGGTCATTTGCTGGAAAATGCTCGAAAGTTATATGGAAATGGTTATTTTTGTTTCCAGCAAGACTGTGCCCCATCTCACAAAGCCAAACGCACTCAAGACTGGTGTCGAACGAATTTGACAGATTTTATACCTTGGCAAGAATGGCCCTCATCTTCACCCGACTTGAATCCGTTGGATTTTTCAATATGGGGATTTATGCTGAGTAAGATTGGGAGCACGCAGGGCATGAATTTAAATTCATTCAAGCATCGGTTGGAGAAGATATGGGACGATATTCCAGATGAGGTAGTGCGTGCCGCGTGTAATTCCTTCTATGGGAGAATGCGTAAGGTAATTAAAGCAAATGGAGAGAGATTTGAATTTATGAATTAATTTTATAATTTATGGTCTATGTTTAAACTAAATACATAAATACTTTTTTAATCTGGAGAGTTGTTTTAATTTTATGGATATTTTAAAGTAGGACACTTAATCTGCCCAACCCTGTAGTTTGTAGATTTCATGTTGATACTAAATAAATGTGACCATTATTAGATGATGTAAACATTGACAAACAAACTTTTTGGAGGTTAGGAATCTCTTACTTAGTCACATCCTCAATGAGCTAAAATAAACGTATTTTATTTCATTTTCATTTACCAAATTATATGGAAAATTATATGGAGTATCATGTGATGGGGGCCAATGTCGCAGATTCGCATGAAACAAGGGTGCGTTCCCTTAAAATTTGAATGTCAACCCGATAGAAGCAAACGAAGTCCCGACTCAAACGAAAGACAATGCATTGCGAAAAAGCAAAGAAGAGAAGTAATCGAAGAATTTGACCAAGAATTACAAAAAAGAACAACTACAACTATTGCTACAGAACAGCTAGAACTTGAAGACCCTTCACCTGGAACATCGGCCATGCAGGAAAATATTACACAAGATGCATCTAAGATGGCAAATAAATCTATTCAAGTGTACATGACAAATAAGTTCAGAAGTAAAGCTGTTCAAACAGAAATGAATTCAGTAGATCAGATGACATCACCGTTGAGACCCTTTTGTCAGTCTGCTTTTACTTCACCATTTAAAATCAAAAGTGGCAAAACTGCCAAACCATCAACATCCACCTTACAGAAATGTACCAAGAAATTAATAGGTATTCAGGCAGATTCTGACAGTGATATTTCATACACACCGTCTGTGGCGCATAGTGAATCACCATCAGTGACATCTTTAAAAATGAAATTGTCTTCAAACTGCAGCGAATTAATTGAAGATGATAAGAAACAAGAGGCATCAAGAACTTTGGTATATACATTGCAGAAAATAGTGAATAACCCGCGGTTTTACATTGGAGTCCTAACAGTTGATACTATCTAATAGATTTAATTTAAAAAAAAGTTAAATATTCCCGCACACCGCACACCATATAGTAATGTGCTTAAAAAATTAAAGTAAATAAATTAAAATTAAATAGTTTCAAAATCAAAATCAAAATATTTATTTGTCCAACATGGTAAATTTAGGTGTTACATATTTATTGTACCACTATGTGGTGCCATTGGGCATACAAATTAAATAGTTACATGCTTAGCGTACATGCAACACACATTATAAAAAAAAACTAATAATAATAAACTATTTAGGTCACATCTATAACTATTAACTAAGTTTAGGTACGTACAGGAATCACAATAAATAAAGGATGAATAAATAGGATGTCAATTTAATTATTAGGTTTCAGTCAAAAATTCTGTTATTGAATAATATGCTTTTTCTATAAGAAATGCTTTTAAAG
This sequence comes from Apotomis betuletana, assembly GCA_932273695.1. Classification (NCBI taxonomy): domain Eukaryota; kingdom Metazoa; phylum Arthropoda; class Insecta; order Lepidoptera; family Tortricidae; genus Apotomis; species Apotomis betuletana. The sequence goes on along the minus strand of OW026311.1, from coordinate 1,681,330 downwards.
TGCTTTTGAAGTCGATTTCACTTTCCTTTTTTGCTACTATGGCTTGTGGTAGCTTGTTAAATATTTTGTGTGCCATTCCAAGTATACTTTTTTTGCAGCAGTGCTGTGTTACTTGGGCGCGCTTTTATCTTGTTTTGAAGCCGTTGACTTTTAAACTTATTAAATAGGTTTTGGTTAGTAATAACAAAGATAGCTATTTCGTATACCGGGTGATCAATCCGAATGGGTCAGTAGGGAGAAAACGAAAACTAAAAGAGATAGGGAAATCTGTTCTTAGGAACCATGACTTCGATTTTAGATTTATTAAAAACTGCATTCAATTTTTTTCGTATATCTCATGCATAACCCGGAGTCGAACCCGGTCGAAATTGAGTAGAGAAAAAATTAAAAAAATTAAGATGTCAATCGATCCTATTTTTTATTGAGAACAAATGTCTGTATAAGTAGTAGTGTAAACACAAGCATGTCACAGGTTGGAATAGGTATGTCAGTGACGCTCACCGCGAGGCTCGATTTTGGTATTTATGGTGGCTTTCCTACGGTAAACCGGCATATGGTTTTGTCCATGACAAGATGCATGAATCAAAAAAGGTGTTCAAATCGAAACTCAAATACTGCCAAGAGCACGAACTGGATATTAAAATGGATATTTTAGCTAAAAACCATTCGGACAGGGATTTTAACAAATTTTGGAAAAACACCAACAAGTTTAACATAAAGTCGAGTCTCCCCGTGAGCGTTGCTGGCATACACGAACCGCACGGTATTGCAAATGCTTTTAAGGACTATTTTACAGTTACTTCACCGCTAGCCCAGTCAAAGGAGACGCTCGATACTGTGGATCAACCTGAGCCTCCTATCAGATTTGAGGCTAAACAAGTGGCTTTAAAGATTAAAAACATGGTAAGAGGGAAATCCCCAGGGCACGATGGCCTCAGTGTCGAGCATCTCAAGTTGGCTGGAAGTCATCTCCCTAGAGTACTTTCCCTTTTTTTCAATTTGTGTATTAGTCATAGTTATTTACCAGAAGATTTAATGCATACCGTTGTAGTCCCTATTGTAAAGAACAAAACGGGGGACGCTTCAGAGCTATCTAATTACAGGCCAATCTCGCTTGCCACGATCGTGGCTAAGGTGCTGGATGGTCTGCTTGATGACATACTAGGTAAGCACCTAAACCTACATGACGCGCAGTTTGGCTTTAGGCCGGGCTTATCTACCGAAAGCGCTATATTATGTCTCAAGCAAACTGTCCAGTACTACACCACTCGCAAGACACCTGTTTTCGCTTGCTTCTTGGACCTGTCAAAAGCATTTGACATGGTGGTATATGACAAATTGTGGCATAAGTTACAAGAGCAAACAAGCGTACCCCGAGAAGTCACGTTCTTATTTAAGTATTGGTACGGGCACCAATCGAATACTGTTAAATGGGCCGGAGTGCACTCTGACGTGTATAGGATGAACTGCGGAGTGAGGCAGGGGGGATTAAGCTCACCCAAGCTTTTCAACCTATACATGAATCAGCTGATCGAGGAGCTCAGCAGCACATATGCTGGATGTCATATAGGCGGGGTCTGCGTTAATAATCTGAGTTACGCGGATGACATGGTGTTGCTGAGCCCCTCGGTAGGTGCTCTGCAGCGACTGGTGAAAACATGTGAAACATATGCAGGTTCCCATGGGCTGAAGTACAATACTTCAAAAAGTGAGCTACTTCAATTTAAAGCCGGTAAAAAATCGTATAAAATGACACCTGTAACGCTTTGTGGTACCGCTTTAAATGTGGTACAAAAGTTTAAGTACCTAGGGCACTGGGTAACGGAAAGTATGTCAGATAATGATGATATCGAGAGGGAGCGCAGGGCGTTGTGTGTTCGTTGTAACATGCTGGCTCGCAGATTTGCCCGTTGCAGTAATGAAGTGAAGTTAACGCTTTTCAAAGCATACTGCCAATCATTCTACACGTGCAGTTTGTGGGTCAGTTTTACGCAGAGGGCATACAACGCTCTGCGCGTGCAATATAACAACGCGTTTAGGGTGCTGTTTGGGCTGCCACGTTTCTGTAGCGCGTCAGCAATGTTTGCCGAGGCGCACACCGATGGTTTTGATGCTATAATTAGGAAGCGGTGCGCATCGTTACTGAATCGCGCTCTCTTCAGCTCAAACAGCATTGTAAACGCGTTGGCGCAGCGATGGGACTCGCCGCTGCTCGCGCGCTGGGTGCGGCTGCACGCACCGCCGGTCGCCGCACCACGCCGCCTTTAGTATTGTTATAAGTTATGGTTGTTATTGTCCTTAACATAGGTTTATAAGTTTGTGTGTTACTAACAATTATATGGATTGCAATAATTCGAAATAAAGATTTGAATTTGAATTTGAATTTGTATGGGACTACATACATTTAGAGTGCTCTAAGAATCAGAAATCGCTGTTAAAGAGTGACATTCCTTTAAGGTACGAAAATTTAACGTTTTTTTTTTATCCAAAAGCAAATATGAAATTGTTTCCAATATCCTCATAATTCAACAAAACAATAATAACGGAAATTATCATGGTCAAAATGGAAAAAGTTATTTTTCCATACACAGCACGCATACTTATTGTATGGAGCGTTTTCAGCTTTAACAGCAATTTCTGACAATTAGAGCACTCTAAATGTATGTACTCTTATACAAAAATTTGTTGCCAATAAAAAATAGGATCGATTGACATCTTAATTTTTTTTTCTCCTCTTTTTAAATTTTAAGCGGGTTCGATTCCCGGTTATGCATGAGATAAACGAAAAAAAAATTATTCCAGTTTATAATCAATCTAAAATCGAAGCCATGGTTCCTAAGAACAAATTTCCCTATCTCTTATAGTTTTCGTTTTCACCCTACTGACCCATTTGGATTGATCACCCTGTATACAAACTAGGTAGTGTTAGTAGTTTTAGTTTAATAAAATGTGGTTTGCATGAGTCTAGTAAAAACTAACCTAACCTAACCCGGCCGAGTCGGATCTGCTCTGAAAGGTGATCAGGATTAGATGGTTACCTATCTGAAACAAATTTTTTTTTCCCATCTGTAACTTTTCGCCAAATTTTCATTTGTCCGAAAGCTATTTTTTTTCAAAAACTGTTTATTTTTCAGAATAAACAGTTTTCGTCGTATATATTTATGTATGTATCTATTTATATATATGTATGTTTATTATCTATATGTATGTAGCTATAATAGTATGAGTATTTTAATTATGTGTAATTATGTTGTTTGATGCACCGCCTACAATTTCTCTGCTTTGCCCTAAGGTTGACTGGTAGAGAATGCCGCATGGCATTAAGTTCGCCTTTTGTACGTTAAGTTTTTCTTTTGTGCAATAAAGTTTAAATAAATAAATAAATAAATAAATAATTATGAAACAAACCTAACCTACTGGGTTCTTTGAAAGAAGAAAAGTAATGTCGTGCTGATGTGTATTTTCTAATTATCTGCATTACAATTTTTGCTGGGCATTGATTTTATTTGCTGTGCAATAATTAATTTGATGTAAAAAGTATATAATAGATGAAAATAAATTGATACGCGATTATTTGTTTGCTGTGCCATTCATTAATAATATCCCAAAAGCAATGCAAGCAAGTGTTTTAACAGTTGCCCTCTACACTGCTAAAAACTATCCTATAACCATCTTTGTCATGCCCAGCTATACCTGTAATAAAATTGATTGAGATCCGTCCAGCCGTTTTGAAATGCAAAGAAAATGTAGCCAACAGATAGTGCTGATGCTGTACGTCTGGCCCCGCGCCTATAAAAATCCTACATCGCCGTTTTAAGACTTTTCCTGAAATAATGACCCGTCTCCATAGAATTATTTTCTTATTAATATCAATACAACTTTACTTTATGAATGCCGTACAATTTTATAATTTGCCTTCGAAATGTCAACGTCATAGAGTTGTGCACTAAAGTACTAATTACAGCCACGGTATTCCGAAAAGTTAGTACGATTGTGTCCTAAAGTATCGATAATATAGATGTGTCGCTATCTATGGGGGTGTCCGTAGTCGACCATTATTAATTTCGCAATGACACTATGTTTTCTTATCGAGACAGCCGTCGGCGCGGTGTAACCCTAGCATATTATTTAATTGACAACACTTTGGCTTCGATAACGCGCACGCCGTGCCTTCCAAAGTCAGTTATTCGGTATCGTTATTAACCTTTGTGTATGGAACCCTTAAATTGACTGTAACGGTTAACAAAACGAAAAGCTATTTTAATTGGAGTCCAGTCGATCATGTTATAATCGAATCATCATTTACATAGATGATTCGTATGGAAAACCATTATTTATAATTATTGAATAGGCCTTCAAAGTAATTGTTTAATTTGTTTGTTGCGATGTTATGGTAACTAAACAAATTAAAAAAAAAACTCATTCGATGCTATCCTTATTTATCTATTAGACGTAAGTGGTTGATACTGTCTTTTATTTTTTGTATCAGTGTATGTTCAACAAAGACCCCTTCTCGTTTTTGGCGGTAAGACGTTAGCCGGACATGAACGCATATTTTCTTTGTTAGTATTTATACTTCTTTTATAGGTACTCCCCTACTTGACCTAATAACGCAAATGCTAATATTATTACACCTATCAACGTTAGCTCTAATTTTCCTTAGCCCTAATGTCATTTCACCTAATTTTTATACCCTAATTAGTTGTTAGACCTAATAATCCAATACTCTAATAATGATTTGTACTAATTGTCAACAATACTAATATGAAATAACCTAATAATTACCACACCTAATGATTATTAGACCTAATCATTACTGACACTAAATGTCAAGAGTACTAAAGATTATTAAACCAATTTTTACGTTAAAACAGAAAATACGGATTTGGACAAATATCGAATTGGCTGAACCCCGAAAACTGTAGGTTAGGTTAGGTTTCTATTGTGACAATGTATAGCGGAGCGTCAAAAGATTCCCATGTACATCCTGAGTCTATGGCAATTCCGACTCCACGTGGTCTTGGCTGTCCTACCCTAGTGTTATTCCAAAACCGGAGGCGCGGAGGGAGAGCAGCCCTCGCCTTAGGTTTATAGATAAATAAGTTTAATACAATTTAGGTTTTAGCATTATTAGGTATTATAATATTAGTATTTAGTCTAAAAAAATCTGCTAAGTGCAAATTAGGGCTAGTGCGAATTCGGTATGAAGTAATTAGGTATTATGAAAATTCGGAATCCTGAAATTAGGGCTATTCATTAATTAGGATGAATGAAAATTCGGGTTAGTGATTTTAGGGTTACCAAAATTAGGGCCAATGAAATTAGGATGAAAGTATTTCGGGCTAAGGGAGGGGGGAACCTCTTTTATATATTTGTTGAAGAACGGAAAGATAATGAAAGGAAGAAAAGAAAAGGAAAGAAAAATGTGCTCCATCAAGTTTTCAAACTGCAATAACTAAGGTTTTGTCTAAGAAGTCTGGATAAGAAGGTACACATACCTCTGGGGAGGTACGCTAGCGTATTTCAGGCAGAGGTATGCGGCATAATGACATGTGTACAAAAAATAGATGAATGTTCGCAGGAAATGGGATCTGTCGTTATATACACAGACAGCCAGGCTGCACTAAAAGCGTTAGACAAACAGACGGTAAGCTCGTCCTTGGTAAAGGAATGCAGAGAAGCCCTGAACAAACTTGGGAAACACACAAAGATTACGGTAGCATGGGTACCTGGACATCAGGGTGTGACAGGGAATGAAAGGGCAGACGAGATGGCAAGGCAAGGAGCAGAGAGGAAACTCATAGGACCCGAACCTGCACTGCCAATATCGGCAGAAGTCACGAAAGGAGTTATAGCTAGGCTAATGGAGGAAGAGGCCAATAGACAATGGCGAGAGACAACGGACTGTCGACAATCGAAGATGATTCTAGGAGGCATATACAGGAAAAGGACCAGGTATCTCCTGGAACTAGGTAAGAAAACCCTCAGATTATTAACAGGTATAATCACGGGACATAACAGCCTTAACAGGCACCTACACATTATGAGCGTAGTAAGTGATCCATACTGCTTGCACTGTGGCTAGGAGACAAGTAAGCATGTTATAGCAGAGTGTGGCATGTATGCGATAGTACGCTATAGCATCTTTAGAAAAGATAAACTAGAAGAGGAAGAGCTGAGGGATATTAACCTTAAAGATGTCCTTTCCTTCTGCAGGAGAACAAGAAGGTTCGAGGAAGAAGGCTGTATGGGAGCGCCGCCGGGACAGTAACCGTTGGCTCCAATTGGGAATTGGGCTGAATGAACGCAATCAAGCGATCGACAGCCTGCCTGTTTCCGGCCGGACGTCCCTACACCAAATCATCAAGGTATTGTCTGATAACTGGATATACCGCTTCAGTTGGGATTTTTAAGTATTAAAACTGCATGAGATACCTTCGTCGTATCTTTCCAAAAAAAAGTCTGCCAAAACCTGAGGGGGGGAGTGGTAACACACACGTATAAACATTTAAACAATCTGCATACAAATGCAATACTCTCTCTGTACATCACGTACTTGACTCTAAAACACCAAAGCCAACAGCATTGCTGAGCGGAGACCATTTAAAGTGCACAATCTCTAATAATAGTACATTACGGCAGAGACCAGTAAGTAAGCCATACTGGCCGAGTAGGAATTAGACGGACCGAGCCGTAGGCGAGGTCCGGATATAATACGAGGCCAGGATGGCTCTTACGGTCGAAGCAAGTATAGTGCTTTTCTCAAAAATTAAACAAGCTAATTAGAAAATAATATTTTGTAGGTGACATTCATATTCGGCCATTTTCCAATGAATATTTTTGTTATATCCCATTTTTATTATTACACATTGTGATATTCGTCGTCGCAGGCACCATTAACTCCCACGATAACAACCTATAACAAAAATAATTATGTGTTTATACTTGGATAAAAGATATAGTTATATCGTTATCAAATAGTGGCAGCATTTATTTACCTTCATCGCCAAACTGTTTATCATCTAGAGCTTGATTTAAGAACTTTTCTAGGTATATTTTGCTGCTGAATATTTGTGATTTCTTTCCTTTGTAGCCATCCGATTGTCTCAGAAAGATTGTTGAAATATTCAGACCTTATCACACATTATCTGACCAACTATTAACTTGATTTTCTTCCTTCCATTTAATGAATCTCTTGTATTTTTTTATATCTCCTTGGATTTAGTCGGAAGTAAAATAATTTAGCTAACTCTGCCTCCGCTTTTAAGTATGGAGGAGTGCCGTCTATTCGGAATCAGACTCGTCTGAACTCATTTTTGCTGAATTATTGTAATAGATCACACAAACAAATTTGAAATTTTTGTCTTTTAATTTAAATCCCGCCTTAATTTCTTTTTTTATAAATACTACGTTTAATTATTTGCACTGTCTTACAAATCTAAGTCTTAAAGATAAAATTTAATTATTGTATAACATTGTTGTATTTTCTAACTAATTTTCATATCATAAAGCTTACCTTCAATTTTAACTCCGAGGTTTTTTCTAAACGACACAAAAAAGGAAGGAATTCCGAAATATCATTGTCATTTTACACAGCACAATTATGAACTAAACGCTGCATACAAACTTCCGCACTAAATCTTGTCGCTACTTTTTTTTTTTTAAATATGCATCTTGAGTTACGTTTATACTGCCAATAGTACTAACCTCTTTTTATTTTACACTAGCATTAACCCGCGGCTTCGCCCGCGTTCCTATACAATAAACATGATCCTACGGGAACGATGCTCTTTTTTCAGGATAAAAAGTGGGCTATTTGTTAAAGTTAGGGTATAATCTGCTTATCTCTCATGCATATCCGTCTAGCCGTTTTATTGTTGAAAAGTTTGAATGCATTTATTACGGCTGCAGGAGGTTTCCCGATGACTACTCCAGTCTCGCCGCGCCACCCGCACTGGCCTTGACGACAATCGAAATGGCACCAAATACAAATTTAAACATCTATTAGGATAACGGGACTCATTCCATACCTCAAAAGCAAAAATAAATCCCTTATAGGATCACTTGTAGCTGTCTGTGAGTCCGTCTGTTACAACCGATTTGCTGCAAAAGTACTGCACCGATTGAATTGCAATTAGGCACACGTGCTTTCGAGAATTTTCATGTCCACAAATGTCCCAAAAAAACATGAAAATGACACCCATATTCATATCACCCACAATCATAACGTCATCGCACCGCCACAGGGAAATGGTATTTCACGTCCGCTACGTTGAGTTTTAAAATAATTGTTGTACCCGTAATCAGCAACCTGATAAATAATAAAAATAATACCCATGTTGATTTTCAGACTTTGTCAACACATTTCCCCCTTTAAGGGGTTCAATTCTTGAAAGGCCTGAAAAGCGTGTTTACTCATATTCTTAGAAATACTCCTGTGAAGTTTCGAATAAAATAGTCTAATCTTGTGTCCCCATACAAACTTTGGATCTGTATTTCACCCCCTTTAGAAAAATCGTTTATTAGTGCGCCCCTATACCCTATAAGGAACCTACGTTCTAAATTTAGACTCTTTAGAATCAGCGGTTTGGGCTGTGCGTTTAAAAACGACACCCATAATGTTTAGACATATTTAGACATTTCTACCCCATCGCACCCTAACATGAGAGATGGTATTACACGTCCGCCATGTTGAATTTTAAAATCGTTCTTTTTTTAGTAATCAGCGACCCGATAATCCATAGAAACCAACTCTTCCCTCTTCCCCTTCCGGGATACAGGGTACCAAGTTATCTAATCTTGTTTCCCCACACAAACTTTGAATCCCCATTTCACCCCCATAGGGGGTGAATTAAAAAAAAAAACCTTTCTTAGTGCACCCCTACACCTTATAAGCAACCTACGTGCCAAATTTGGACTCTCTAGAACCAGCGGTTTAGTGTTTAGACATTTCAACCCCATTTCACCCCAACGGGGGAGATGGTAATTCACGTCCGCCTCGTTGGATTTTTAATCGTTGCGGTTTTGGAGCGACCCGATAAACCATAAAAACAATACCCATGTTGATTTTCAGACTTTGTCACCACATTTCTCCCTTTATGGGGTTGAATTTTCAAAAATTCTGAAACACGTGTTTACTCATTTATTGTTAGAAATACTCCTGTGAAGTTTCAAATAAAATAGTCTAATCTTATTTCCCCATACAAACTTTGGACCCCCATTTCACCCCTTTAGGGGGTGAGTTTTGAAAAATCCTTTCTTAGTGCACCCCTACACCTTATAAGGAACCTACGTGCCAAATTTGAACTCTCTAGAACCAGCCGTTTAGTATTTAGACATTTCAACCCCATTTCACCCCAACAGGGGAGATGATAATTCACGTCCGCCACGTTGGATTTTAAAATCGTTGCGGTTTTCGTAATCAGCGACCCGATAAACCATAAAAACAATACCCATGCTGATTTTCAGACTTCGTCACCACATTTCTCCCTTTTAGGGGTTGAATTTTCAAAAAACCTGAAACACGTGTTTACTCATTTATCGTTAGAAATACTCCTGTGAAGTTTCGTATAAAATAGTCTAACCAATCTTGTTTCCCCATACAAACTTTGGAACCCCATTTCACCCCTTTAGGGGGTGAGTTTTGAAAAATCCTTTCTTAACGGATGCCTACGTCATAACATCTACCTGCATGCCAAATTTCAGTCCGATCCGTCCAGTGGTTTGGGCTGTGCGTTGATAGATCACTATGTCAGTCAGTCAGTCAGTCAGTCACCTTTGAGTTTTATATATATAGATTTGCTCTTAGTGTAAATTGCAAGTGTATACTGCAATGTCGTCTCTTTCTATTTAATCTATGAAAAAGGGACGCCACTTTTTAATTTCTACAATTTGCTCTCGCACTGTACTTATAATTAAAACAAATTGTGGAATGCATCCTTTTTACATTTATATACGACCTCATCGCCTTCACATCCTTAGTTTTTTTATAGGTCGGTGACGATGTAAATCGTGTTTCGATATTCAAATATCTTGATACGTAATAGGAATTACATACTTACTTACTGGACAAATATTGATTCCAAATTTAAAATCTCGCTGTTTACTGGACACTTCTAAAAGGTCTTCGGTATGTTCCACTTACTGTAGTCTATCTAGCAATGGTAAGGCAACATTACATGCAATTTTTGAGAAATAATATAAATTATGTATCTTAATGTTATATTGGATTGGAATTGTAATGACGCGTTTTCCTAAATGAAGTTTCTCTATTCTATTCTCTATATTAATCATGCCGACAATATTGTTAAATTAAGTAAAATCTTGAAAATATTATGTCATTTTACTTTTATAATAGAATACTTGAAAGCATGTCAATGACACGACAAAGCTATTCATGAAAATATACCTAACAACATCGAACAAATTTCGTATAATAGGTTGACTCTGCTACTTTGCTTATGAATTAGGGGATTTTCAGTTAAAATGATATCGCTGAAAAGGTTTTTATTAAAGGGCTGATCTATTTATCTGCCGTTTCATTAATGCTGAATCAGTGGGTTTATGGCGCGATGGGTACCTAAATAAGAAAAACACTAAGTAATTGGTTTTTGACAAAGTGAGCATTTCTAAAAAAGTTTGTACAAAATTAGGACTTCATTTAAATATAAATAAAAAAAACGTATTTTGTCACCAATTTTAAATGCATACCTATAATTAAATATGGATTTTGTTGCTATGTTTGATAATCAGGTAAGATTCTGTAAACTTCTACTTTCATAATTATAAATAATCTATAAACATATTGGTAACAAAATAGGAATTTCGATTACAATTTTCAACAAAATAGGATAAATTGTAATTGAATGTTCCGTTTTTCTTACCAATGTTGTGTCCACTTTTAGAAATACGAGTAAAGGATGCTCTCGTTTGACGACGCACTTAATAATTGAGTATTATCAGAGGGAAAAGAAGAAAAGAGTTAGTAGGAGCACAATCTGTATTGACAGACAAAAGGCGAGTGACATAAGTCTTTATAAAAATACATGAATACAAATGACAGTGTTCTTATTACAAATCACAATAACCATAAAGGTTTAACAGACACGGTTAACGTAGTAGTAGTACAGCTGCCTACTGAGCCGGCGGTCCTGGGTTTGGCAAGGGCGAATATTTTGTGTGATGAACTCGAATACCTACTTGTTCCTGGGTCGTGGAATTCGTGGATGTTTTATGTATTTAAGTATAATATACTTATCTGTTTGTAAATATGTATATCAATCCTAGTCCAGTGCCCATAATACAAGCTTACGGAGGGACTAGATTGATTTGTGTGAGGTAGTCCGATATTTATTTATCGTTTGTTTATCAAGTGGCGTAAATTATGTAATGTCAGAGTGCAGCCGACCGTGTCGTTCTCACATCGGACTACACAGTCACCAAAAATATCGTCTCCATAGCACCGTTATAAGAGCGCCTGTAGCAGAGGAAACAGCCTATGATGACTATGATCAAGTGACAAAAAGTGATGATGGCCGCCAAGACAACCTGTTCTGTAAGTGAATGAGCATTGTCTTGCGAATATATTTTGATATTGCGAACATCTTTGTTTTAAAAGATTTATTTAATATGTAAGCGAGTTGCTCAAAATATGTTCATTTTGAAAAAGTATCGTAATTCAATGACCGTAAAGTAAGAATAGGGAAGATACGTGAAGTTGGGATTTCTAATTATTTTATTTATACCTAACACTAGATTAACCCAAACAGTATATTTTCACAACAGACGTATTTTTTTTTCTAATTTTCTGCGAAAAATTGACAAAAAAATATTCTATAGATTAATAATATAGGTACCTACTTATTTTATCTACTTATTCCGTTAACACTGAAGGAAAAATACGACTATGTAGTTTAATTTCTCCAACGACCGCTTGTTTTGCAATATCCTTTGTACTTCACTGTGTAAGTAACAAGGCGCCGTGCCGTTTGATGAAATACCGAAAATTATTTACATTAGACTCTTACCGCCAACAAAAGCGCTGCCTGGGGACACCAATACTTCTCTCATCAGAGAAACGGCCAAATCAAATATTTGGGTAGGTCTATACATGTTATTTCAGTCCTAAGTTTGCCTGCTAATATTGCCAAGTTACACAATTTGGTGCGTTATTGACAAACGAGATGTCTATTTGACTAATTATTTTGTTCATTACGACACTGGTAACAAAAAAATGATATGTGGAAATGAAGATTTCATAAAGCTGAGGTTGGACCGAAATCTGAAATATCTCCACAAGCGATATGTTTTTTTATGGATTTTGTGAATTCCCGAATAATTATTTCAAAGGTTCATAATCAACAATTAGTAATAATAAGTTATTATTAATAACGTAAACATTTTTTTCTTGAATGTAAATATTCGTTTAATATCAGTGATGAAACGGATTCTCATAAATTATAATTCCAGTCACAACAGCAGCGACGTGATCGGAAAACAAACCATTTATGTTGACTATGCTGCTACTCGAATTATATTGAATCCTACAAGAGGGCGTCAAACTTCCCCTGGGCAGGAAAAATGACACACCTCTCTTTTTTAGGGTTCCGTACCCAAAGGGTAAAAACGGGACCCTATTACTGAGACTTCGCCGTCCGTCTCCGTCCGTGTGTCACCAAGCTGTATCCCAAGAACGGTGACAGCTACCTAGACAGTTGAAATTTTCACAGATGATGTATTTCTATTGCCGCTATAACAACAAATACTAAAAATAAAATAAAATAGATATTTAAGGGGGGCTCCCATACAAAAAACGTGTTATAGATTATGGTACGGAACCCTTCATGCGCGAGTCGGACTCTCACTTGCCCAATTTTTTAAGTTAGACGTAGTCAGAAAGTGAAAAGTTTCCTTTATTACGACGTTTCGAACGAAAACCTGAACTGAAAAAACCGGCCATCAACGTCTTCTTGTCGCGCGAAAACGTTGATGCCTGCCTCTTTTTCTGTCCGTTAGAGACCACATCACATTCGAAACGTCTAGGTAATGAAATTAACACTTTTTGCAGGCGATTAAGTTCCGTTTTGTTATAATAATATGTGGAATTCGTGTAAGTTCAAATCAATTTCATGTCTAACGGCATTTTGTGAGCCATTTTGGCAACATGACTTTTCCGATTTAAAAAAGCCTGCTGAATTCGATTCTGAATGTTGCCAAACCGAATTTTGCTTGGATGCCGCGTTTTTTTGAATTTCGTAAATAGGTAGAGCCTGATATTTTTTATCGCTTACACTTTGTGACTTGAAATAATGTAATGAAAAATATTGTTACTATTAATTAAATTAATTAAATTTAAGCTCTGGTGCCGTCTGAACAGGTAAAGAACTGGGCACGGTCGTTGCAAATATCACCAACACAAATGGGGATGGAAAGACTCTCCACTCTGCGAGTGCGGCGAGGAAGAGCAGACTACCGAACATATCATCCAGCGCTGCCCCCTTCACTCCTACCCCGGCCCTGCTGAGGACCTGGACGACTTGACGCCTGACGCAGCTGCCTGGCTGAAAGATCTTAGAGCCATAATTTGATTGCTTTACTTGGAATGCCATACGATTAATAATAATAATTAATTAAATCGTAATGACAACGCAAGGGCCTATTAATGACAAGTTTAGTAATGTAATAATGAACGTGTTTATGTTTAAATGTAGTTAAACCAAAGTATTCTTATAGGGGGAGAATTACAGTGAAATGCTTAATCAATTTGGGAGACCTTACATGGCTAGGGCCTGATATTTGGAGTAAGTGGGTTACAAAATTAAATGGACTTTATAATACCACCGCGTATATCCAAATATTGGATAAAATCAATATAAATATGTGAAAATTGTTGCTAACACCAAGTTAACCAAATTTTGGAGAACCCACCATATAGATATACCTATCTGTATATCTTCTCCTGCAAATTGAGCCATAGTGTGTATTTATTTTAAACGGCTTACAAATTCATGTAAAGTGCTACTGAATATCTTATGTCAAAGATAGCCTTTCAAATAGGTAAATGAAAGATATTTTAACCAATCAATTAATTTAATGAATGTAAGCTTATATTATAACGTAATCTTTTACCAGTGTAAGGATTTGTAAACGAGGAATTCAGAAAAGCTGAACTGGTCTTGTGATTTCTTGTGAATGACTCAAACCTAAAACTACGTATAGTTAGAAGTCTTTGAAATTCGTTATCAATAAAAATATCGAAGCAAAAACAAGCACCGAGGATAAAAATTCTGTATTTATTAAATTAATGTACTTATCTACAAATTTGCCTTTCGATTATGTTAATGAAATGAACTAAAAGAACTGTAAACCTGAAAATGAAAAAAAGAATTATAATAATTATTATCCATTAGCATCATTATCCTAACGTATGAAGTAATGTAATAGTATTTTATGCAATCGATGCACAAAGAAGGTTCTTAAAGTCGAGTACCGCGTTTAGGTCACGAGGCTTGCCGTGTGATCTACGTTAGGTACGAGATTTTAAGACTTAATTGTATAACTATTGCATACAATACTTTTTGTACGAGCAAAACACAGAAAATCATTTTTTGACTTTAATCGTCATTCCCCACTATCATTTTTTTAAGGTTCCGTAGTCAACTATGAACCCTTATAGTTTCGCCATGTCCGTCTGTCCGTCTGTCCGTCTGTCCGTCTGTCCGTCTGTCCGTCTGTCCGTCTGTCCGTCTGTCCGTCTGTCCGTCCGCGGCTTAACTCCGTGATCATTAGTACTAGAAAGCTGAAATTTGGTATGAGTATGTATGTATTACGCCGACAAAACGGAAAAATAAATTTTTTTTCGGGTACCTCTCGAACACCTAAAGTGGGGGTGATTTTTTTTTTCATTTCAACAGTAGTGTGTGGGGTGTCGTTTAATAGGTCTTTTGAAAATAATAGGGGTCTCCAAACATAATTTATTGATAAAGTCAGCAGTTTTGTAAATATTAGCTCCGAAAATAAAAAAAATAGCGTCCCCCCCACTAGCTTTTCAACCATAGGTCAAAAAATTATGGAAAAATTGAACATGAGGCCTTATAAGTACTTTCAATGAAAATTATACTGAACAAAATCGGTCGAGGCGTTTTTGAGTTATCGCAATATATCATAATTTTCTTAAAAGGACGTAAGTTGACTTCCAGAAGGTAATCAGTAGTTACAGTTACTTAGGCGTTTATGACCTTTTTATAGAGCTTGAAATCTTCCTCGTAACTTAAGTCTATTGTGAAGGATTAGCAACTACGGAACCCTACACTGAGCGTGGCCCGACATGCTCTTGGCCGGTTTTTATTTTTGATGTAACCTTTATCGTTCAACTAAAACTGACCTATTAAAAAAAAATAGGGGCAAGTGCTGTACCTGTGGACGGTTTTACCTGTGGACACTACTCATACCAAGAAAACGAATAACCATAGACCAATAGCAATCACTTATTTGAAAAGCATTTTTTTCATATGGCAACACTAGCTAGTCGCCATCTTTAAGGATGGCAGAAACTGAGTGTTTTATGGCTGCCGAAAGTTTTTGTGACAAAAAGTAAGTTTTTTTCCTTCTTTTTAAGTATGTTTAATGAAAAATCTGCAAATGTTACGGGTGTCTTTGCAGTGGCATATTAATTTATGTGGTGTAAACGTTATTTCTACAAGATTTCGTTAGTCGTAGGTAGCATTAATAGTGACCGGTATGAATTCAAAATAAAAACCGCCGAAATTGTACCTGTGGACACCTCCGTAAATGTACCTGTGGACTGTCCATAGGTACAATTATACTGAATGTTCCTGTGGACAGTAAAATTAATATTTTTGTTTTATTTAGTGCCTCGTAGTAAAACTGGGAAAAAAGAGACAAGATATTCCTGGACAGTAAGGAAAGCCATAGAGACGTTTAAAATCCCAAATTCGATAATTTTTCAATACAAAAAAATTCATTACTGTCGAAATATTGGTGAAGAAGGCTTGGAACTCCTCAAAAATGATATCAGGAGGATCTTTAGCAATACTGAGGAGCAGCAGCTGTATGATTACTTAACATTATGTTGTTATTGATTGTTGATTATTTTTCATAAAGAAAATGAGGTTTTCCTTAAGAATGTAAAGTGTCAAACGATGAGTATGCTAAATCTGCTGACTATGGAGGCTTTTTAAAGTCCCATAATTATACTTGAGATTCTGCTAAGAATATTACATTCCAAGAAGAAAAAAAAGTAATTATGATATGCAGAACAACTTATAATTACATGTTGATTAATTGTATGTTGTTAATTACGTTATTTTAGAAGTTTATTCTGTTTCAAAGAATGTTGTTGATTATTGTCCATAGGTACGTTACCGTCCACAGGTACGTTGTTAGTGTCCATAGGTACAAACAAGAGATGTACCTATGGACAAAATGAGTATTTTTTTATTTTATTTTTTATCCGCCATCTCCGGATAGCTAGCGTAGAAAACATATGTGGACTCTAAAGATTGTTTAACTGTGATTCAAACAAAATAAATAATTTATTGGTAATACGCGTAGTTTTTGTCTAACAACTGATTAAAGGTCAAATTCTGGAAAGTGTCCACAGGTACAGCACTTGCCCCTACATGATCGCGATGGTCATGGCGGGTGCCTGATGATTGGTTAAAATTTTTGACAATTAATTTCAACCAATCAGTGAACGGTAGCGTGCTTTTTTAGGGTTCCATACCCAAAGGGTAAAAACGGGACCCTATTACTGAGACTTCGCTGTCCGTCCGTTCGTCCGTCCGTCCGTCCGTCTGTCACCAGGCTGTATCTCAAGAACGGTGACAGCTAGACAGTTGAAATTTTCACAGATGATGTATTTCTATTGCCGCTATAACAACAAATACTAAAAATAAAATAAAATAGATATTTAAGGGGGGCTCCCACACAAAAAACTGACATTCCCGCCGAGGCTTGTATAGTGCTTTTCTCCAAATATGCTTGGAAATAATCACCAATCTACATTTTAATTTAATATATCAGTGCCATGTTGTTCGTTTGGTACTTATTTTTTTAGGAATAGGAATAAAAATTCGGGTCCGAATCATATGTTTGATTTAAAACAAAATATATTAATAAAAATTAAAATTATATGAAAACACAATAATAAAAAATATGCACATAATTATTAATTTTAGTTAAATCAACAACTTCTAAACGCACTGTTTTTTTATAAACCATACCATATTTATCATTCGGAGAAGATCATAAGTTCAAAATAACTTTTATATTGATTTGGACACAATCATTTCTGTTTTATTTGTTTACGTTTGGTACACTTATTAATTTTCAACTCACTCATTAAATACCATCATATTATTAAAATTAAAACTTTCGTGAGATATCTCTAATAAATAACTAAGAATCAAGAAAATAAATTAACCGCATATATTATTACTGCCGAGGCCGGGAAAAGTCAGTTCGTGGATGAGTATGATTTTGAAGGACGAGGCGTAGCCGAGTCCTTCAATAATACGAATCTGCGAACTGACATTCCCGCCGAGGCTTGTATAGTGCTTTTCTCCAAATATGCTTGGAAATAATCACCAATCTACATTTTAATTTAATATATCAGAACCATGAAGTTCAATTGGTACTTATTTTTTTAGGAATAGGAATAACATTTCGGGTCCGAATCATATGTTTGATTTAAAACAAAATATATGAATAAGAATTAAATATATATGAAAAAACAATAACAAAAAATATGCACATAGGTAATTATAAATTTTAGTTAAATTAACAACTTCTAAACACACTGTTTTTTTTTAGAAACCATACCATATTTATCATTCGGAGAAGATCATAAGTTCAAAATAACTTTTACATTGATTTGGACACAATCATTTCTGTTTTATTTTTTATTTGTTTACGTTTGGTACACTCATTAATTTTCAACTCACTCATTAAATACCATCATATTATTAAAATTAAAACTTTCGTGAGATATCTCTAATAAATAACTAAGAATCAAGAAAATAAATTAACCGCATATAAGATTATTATTTAAATTGTTTGTCCGTTATTCGAAGTGTGTCGACATTTAAAATACATTGACAGTAGCAGAGCAGTTGTGTTCAGTGCAAGAACTAAACGCAGAGAACAATTAAAAAGTTTATACTAGTTTTTATTTTTTAAATTTAGTGGAAAATTGGCTGTATGGTGAATTATCAAAGTCTTTGAAAAAATTCAAAGTAAAAATGCAGTAACCGGCCAAATTAAGAGTACCTTCATTAGTATGAGACGTCATAAACGGAAGGTGTGTTTTTTACTTAATCGTCTTATTTAAATAATATTGATTTCCCGGCTAAGGCCAATAATATTTTTTTCACCTCACTCGCTCGGAAAACCTCCGTTTATAGGGCGAAATCTGCGTGCAAAAGTCCATTTTATCCGCTAGCGTGCAAAAGTCATTTGAATTTCGAACACGACGATTTTGATTCTCTGTGGTGCGTGTAACTTTTTTATATTTAAGACTCCTTCAACGCGTAACTGATTCATCAGTCGATAAATCTTCAAATAACCAATCAACGCACGCTAAATAAAGGGCGATCTGGTCAGGCCGGCTAAAATCATATGTACGTTTGAATACTTCTTTTATTAAAAAAAAATACACCTACAATATCACGTCCAGAAACCTGGTTTGTGGTTACAGATTTTTAAGTTTTTATTTTTTCTACAGTTTATTTTATGTTGAATATGTATATATATATTAAAAGCAAGTATTTCAATTTCATTTACATATTTTGACTAGTAATTATATTAAATACAACACAAAGTTTAATATTTATTTGTTATAAAAGTTGGAACATAAGAGTGTAATTTCTGAACGCACCCGAGAAAAAAAAACTAATTAAAAAGTTGGAAGTTTTCACAATAATTCACGTAAACAACGTACATTTGTTCTGTGGAGAATACATACTGTTGTCTTACTTTACTGAAATATCGAAAACAAGGAAGTTAAGAGGCCTTATTCCTTTTAAAATTTATTTTTTTCATATTATGACAAATATATTGATAATTTCAACCAACTTTTTGAAGTGAATAATACTTTTCCCCGAGTTCTAGGTAGTAACATAGTTATTTCACGCTTTCATTGCGTACAGTCGAAAATAAGTTGAAAAAACTAATTTTCCGCGTGAATTTTGTCAATTTCGAGTAGTTTTTGAAACAAAAATTATCAATGAAAAATTCAAACTGTAGGTTTCAAATATATACCAATAAATCCCAATAGCCCTGTTCTAGAAAGTAACATCAATAGTATGTTAAGAAACATGTTTAATCATAGAGAAAAATGTCTAAACAATCAGCATTTTAAAAGGAATAAGGCCTCTTAAGCCCAATTTGGAGTATTTATTCAATGCTAAAAGCCTGCATTAAAACGAAAAAAGATTTGTTACAAATATTTGGAGACGATATAGTACATTACGGCAGAGACCAGTAAGTAAGCCATACTGGCCGAGTAGGAATTAGACGGACCGAGCCGTAGGCGAGGTCCGGATATAATACGAGGCCAGGATGGCTCTTACGGTCGAAGCAAGTATAGTGCTTTTCTCAAAAATTAAACAAGAAAATTAGATTAAAATTATATTTTATAGGTGACATTCATATTCGGCCATTTTCCGATGAATATTTTTGTTATATCCCATTTTTATTATTACACATTGTGATATTCGTCGTCGCAGGCACCATTAACTCCCACGATAACAACCTATAACAAAAATAATTATGAGTTTATACTTGGATAAAAGATATACCTAGTTATATCGTTATCAAATAGTGGCAGCATTTATTTACCTTCATCGCCAAACTGTTTATTATCTAGAGCTTGATTTAGGAATTTTTCTATATTTTGCTGCTGAATATTTGTGATTTCATTCCTTTGTAGCCATCCGATTGTCTCAGAAAGATTGTTGAAATATTCAGACCTTATCACACATTATCTGACCAACTATTAACTTGATTTTCTTCCTTCCATTTAATGAATCTCTTGTATTTTTTATATCTCCTTGGATTTAGTCGGAAGTAAAAATTATTTTAGCTAACTCTGCCTCCGCTTTTAAGTATGGAGGAGTGCCGTCTATTCGGAATCAGACTCGTCTGAACTCATTTTTGCTGAATTATTGTAATAGATCACACAAACAAATTTGAAATTTTTGTCTTTTAATTTAAATCCCGCCTTAATTTCTTTTTTTATAAATACTGCGTTTAATTATTTGCACTGTCTTACAAATCTAAGTCTTAAAGATAAAATTTAATTATTGTTATACATTGTTGTATTTTCTAACTAATTTTCATATCATAAAGCTTACCTTCAATTTTAACTCCGAGGTTTTTTCTAAACGACACAAAAAAGGAAGGAATTCCGAAATATCATTGTCATTTTACACAGCACAATTATGAACTAAACGCTGCATACAAACTTCCGCACTAAACCTTGTCGCTACTTTTTTTTTTTAAATATGCATCTTGAGTTACGTTTATACTGCCAATAGTACCTACTAACCTCTTTTTATTTTACATTTGCTCTTAGTGTAAATTGCAAGTGTATACTGCAATGTCGTCTCTTTCTATTTAATCTATGAAAAAGGGACGCCACTTTTTAATTTCTACAATTTGCTCTCGCACTGTACTTACTTATAATTAAAACAATTTGTGGAATGCATCCTTTTTACATTTATATACGACCTCATCGCCTTCACATCCTTAGTTTTTTTATAGGTCGGTGACGATGTAAATCGTGTTTCGATATTCAAATATCTTGATACGTAATAGGAATTACATACTTACTTACTGGAGAAATATTGATTCCAAATTTAAAATCTCGCTGTTTACTGGACACTTCTAAAAAGTCTTCGGTATGTTCCACTTACTGTAGTCTATCTAGCGATGGTAAGGCAACATTACATGCAATTTTTGAGAAAAGTAATTTACCGAAACTATTGGCGTTTTTAAAGAAGATAAAGCCGAAATAATCTTGTTCGGATCCCATCGTCCAATAACTTCTAAAGCAAGTGTTATGGAAAATACTTCCGAGTGGCCAACTAATCCTTCCCAGAATGCCATTCTCCCACATTCACAACGAATGTGTCAAGTAGTTTCAAATACAAATATAATATAACAGTGCTTAAGAAAAACACAACGATAAAATATAGGTACACGACGATAATACAAATTACGGCCATATTACTTTTTAATGTTTAATAATTATGTGCGCTTCTCTCGTATTTTTTTGGTTTGGATTTGAGTGTGTTATGTTTTAAATTTGGTGTGTTAAATAGAAGGCAAAATTAAATATGAATATTTTTATGTTTTAATTGTTTTTCTTGAATCTTGCACTTTCCTCGCTGTAGTGAGGTGAAAAGTTATGTGTTCCGCATGGCTGCAAAATTATTTAGCTTCTCGTGTCTTGAAAGCCTCGCTACGCTCAGGAATCTATCTTTGAACCATTCGCTTCGCTCATGGTTCAATCTTAGATTCCTTCGCTCGCTCAGCTTTCAATTTCAACACTCGCGCCAAATAACAACTTTGCAGCCTTGCATAACAAATAACTATTTCTTTTTAATTTGTATTAACGCCTTGTAATAATAACGAACGATTTCGTGGTCCAGTTTTACTACATTAATGGGAACATTTCCAAGCAAGTTGGAGAAAAATGCGTTATTGTGATTTTGTCTGTGAAATTATAATTGACAGATTAAAGTACACCAGTATAAAAAGTAATGTAGGTATTTGCATATATACTTCCTGTACTTGTTATATGAACGTTACAATACTGGTGTAGATAAAAATATGTGTTGCATTTGTGTCACCCCAACAATAATGTTCAATAATAACTTAATAAGTAATAACTTATTGATCAAAATTTCATTCCAGCAATTAATATTACGCTGTTTCTACCCATCTATATATATATATATATATATATATATAAATATTACGCGAGGCCATTTTTTTTACATCGCATCAGATCTACAGTTATGGTCCGATTTTGATAACTGATATGTCATTAGATTCGTCTCATGCTGGAGAGGTGCATAAAACTCTTGGAATTTTATTTTTTTCCTGAAAAGGTACTGAAAAATGGATTTGAAAAAACTACTGTGCGCTTACCACGTGATTTTGACCACGTGACCTGTGATCCCTATTTTGACATTTAAGATGACCAAATAATAATAAGCATGATTTGCTCACAAACCTGTAGTAAGTTGTTCAGCATGATGAAATATTATATTTGACTCGGCAACATAATATCCGCAACACTTAAAACATGTACGTATATGCAAAAATAATTTTACAGTTTGTTGACAATGAATGACAAGGTAGCTTTCAAGTGTATGCTGCGTAAGCATCTGCTGGAACAAGAGCTCGAATAGTTCATCCATCATCCCATGTTGTAGACTTTCGTATATATTTATATATATATATTATGTTATGTATATATCTGTATATATATTATATTATAGTGTGTAGGTATATGTATCTTTGTATAAACAGTAATATAATTAATATTTTGTATTTACTTGTACTCTAGATCCTCTCTGTACCATCAGATTTCTAATTTGCACCCACTTCTAGTATCTCTGTTTGGCCCTTTGGTTGACTGGTAGAGAATGCCATTTGGCATTAAGTCCGCCATTTGTACTGACTTGTTTTGTGCAATAAAGTTTAAATAAATAAATAAATAAATGACAGTATCCATATTCTGACAACGTTTAATAATGTCTTTTTTATTGGCGGCTATTATGTCAATGATCCAAATTGCCAGGTTGTTTTTCTTTTTAAAATGTTGATATGGAAACTTTTTTTGCAACCTGTTAAAAATGTGGAGAAAAAATAAAAGGTTAAAAAACTTAAACCCGACTACGGAGAAACAAACTAAAAAGTTAAAAACAAGGTAGAAAAATCGGGTATCCTCGCCTTATTCCACAAGACAAGTCATTTGACATGTTTAATTTTCTTGTATATTTTTCTCTACTGAAATCTTCTGTTAGTTAACAACAATAACATTATAATTTAATTCAAATGCCGTAGTCGTGCGTTGTGGCATTAACTACTAACTTTAGTTTTCTTAGTTTTTTAATAACATGGTACCTATTTTGTGAAAAAACCTACCTATAATGTCAAGTTATTGAGAATATAACGGACGTACAGCATTATTACACGGCTACACATCGTTATCATATTGATATTAAAAGAAGAGTTTTACTAGACTTATTTTAGGTACTCAATCAGATGATGATGGCGATCTACCTAAAACTACGGAAATTTCGTTGTATAGTTGCAGTTTTTAGGGTTCCGTACCTCAAAAGGAAAAAACGGAACCCTTATAGGATCACTTTGTTGTCCGTCTGTCCGTCTGTCCGTCCGTCCGTCCGTCTGTCAAGACCCTTTTTCTCAGGAACGCGTGGAGGTATGAAGCTGAAATTTATATCAATTACTCAGGTCTACTGTCCCTTGAAGCTGTGAAAAAATCAAACTTCTAAGCCAACGCAATCAAAAGATACAGCCGTTTATGCCGCAAATTTTCGACACTTGCAAGGGAATCAAAACCTACAGGGTGCTTCCCGTGAACTCAGAATCTTGAAATTTGGTACGAAGCAACGTCTTATAGCATAGATAAAGGAAAAATTACGAAAACCATAAATTTTTAGTTACATCACATAATATATATTTTTTTAATAATTTTATTTTTTAATACCTAACTTTACACCTAATTAATATGGGGCGCTATACATACCAGGTGCAAACTTAACTTAACCACTTAGGGATGGAAAGTGTTTGTACGGAACCCTTGGTGCGCGAGTCCGACTCGCACTTGGCCGGTTTTTTTATAATAGTCGACAACGCACGACTACGGCATTTGAATTAAATTATAATGTTATTGTTGTTAACTAACAGAAGATTTCAGTAGAGAAAAATATACAAGAACATTTTTTAACATGTCAAATGACTTGTCTTGTGGAATAAGGCGATGATACCCGATTTTTCTACCTTGTTTTTAACTTTTTAGTTTGTTTCTCCGTAGTCGGGTTTAAGTTTTTTAACCTTTTATTTTATTTCAATATTTTCAGTTTTTACATGTAATGGAGTAAAGAATATGTAAATGCATATGTAAGCTTAAAAAATGTCGCTGTATCGCTACATCCTCCTTCGAAGTCTGTTAAAAATGTGGCCTATGTCACACAATATACTCAGTCATCAAAATCTGTCGAGTTGGAACATACTTAACATAACTAAATACTCTTCCTTTTGACTTTAAGAGTACCACAGTCGGGCAAAACTAAGAATAATTTATACGCAATCGTTGAATACCAACGTCGAATTTCAGCTATCGAGACCAACCAGTACCTCTATCGTATTGTGGACCAGTAGACGACTGAAACCTTATGATAGAAAACAAACGATAAAAAAAAAACAATTTCATACACCTCTAATATTTTTACGCTAAAAGAGATTATTCGTTTGTATGTTTTTTTCAATGCAACAATATCTAAATAGACGATAGTAGACGAGTTGGGTGTATCGTCGAGTTGGGAATATGGACGAGTTGGAAATGTGGATGAGTTGGCAATGTAAATGAGTTGGTAAAATTGACAAGTTGGGAACAAGGACAAGAGGGCAATGTGGACGAGTTCGTATTATGGACGAGTTGGCAATGAAGACGAGTTGGTAATATGGACGAGTTGTCAATGTGGACGAGTTGGGAATATGGACGAGTTGGGAATGTGGATGAGTTGGCAAAATGAACAAGTTGGGTACAGTAAAATTGACAAGTTGGTAATATAGACGAGTTGGGAATATGGACGAGTTGTTAATATGGGCGAGTTGTTAATTGGACGAATTGTCTATGTAGACGTGTTGGGAATTTGGACGAGTTGAGAATGTGGATGAGTTGGCAAAATTAACAAGTTGGGAACACGGACGAGTTGTATTTGTGGACCGAGTTAGCAATATGGACGAGTTGGCATTGTTGATGAGTTGGAAAGGAAGACGAGTTGGCATTGTAGATGAGTGTGGTTGGTGTATGGACGAGTTGGTAATGTGGACGACTTGGCATTGTGGACGAGGTGGGAATATGGACGAGTTGGAAATGTGGACGAGTTGTATTTGTGGACGAGTTGGCATTGTGGACGAGCAAGTAATATGGACGCCTTGGCATCGTGGATAAGTTGGGAATATAAACGAGTTGGCAATGAAGACTCGTTGGTAATACGGACGAGTTGATAATATGGACGATATTTTTGGCAATAGAGACGAGTTAATAATAAGGAAGAGTTGGTATTGTAGACGAGTTGGGTGTATGGACGAGTTGGAAATGTGGACGAGTTAGCAATATGGATGAGTAGGCATTATGGACGAGTTGGGAATATGGATGAGTTGGCAATAAAGACGAGTTGGTAATATGAACGAGTTGGCAATGTAGATGAGTTGGGTGTATGGACGAGTGGGCAATGTGGACGATTCGGCATTGTGTACAAGTTGGGAATGTGGACAAGTTGGGAATATGGACGAGTTGGAAATGTGGACGAGTTGTATTTGTGGACGAGTAAGCAATATGGACGCGCTGGAATTGTGGTTGAGTTGGGAATATGGACGAGTTAGCAATATGGTCGAGTTGGCATTGTGGACGAATTGGGAATATGGACGAGTTGCCAATGGAAACGAATTGGTAATATAGAAGAGTTGGCAATGCAGATGAGTTGGGTGTATGAACGAGTTGGCAATGTGGACGTGTTGGGTGTGTGGACAAGTTGGCATTGTGACCCAGATGGGAATATAGACGAGCTCACATTGTGGGCGAGTTGGCAATGTGGAATAATTAACATGTTACCCTAACATGTGAAACTTGATGGTAGAAATAAGCTACATATATTATGATGCAAATTTC
This sequence comes from Apotomis betuletana, assembly GCA_932273695.1. Taxonomy (NCBI): domain Eukaryota; kingdom Metazoa; phylum Arthropoda; class Insecta; order Lepidoptera; family Tortricidae; genus Apotomis; species Apotomis betuletana. The sequence goes on along the minus strand of OW026311.1, from coordinate 1,655,379 downwards.
AAAAAATCGACGCTCTCAAGAATAAATCATATTTGAATTAATGACGTCTGGCTGATCATTCTTACTCTCATTCAAAATAAAATTTGTCAAATTCTGCTGTCAAGAAAACAAATTGATTTTATAAGGTTTCCGTTTTTACCGACTATGGTAAGGAACCCTAAAATTAGGTTTATATTATAGACTTGAGAGTATCACACTAGTCAGACACTATTTCAATGAGAGGAAAGACACGAAAGTTTGAATTTGGAATTCGGGTATTAGGCCTTCAGCTCTAAATTTATTGAAAAAATATATATCTTATATTCTTTTTTCAAACATATTTAGCTGTTTTATATATTGTTTTTTTTTTATTACATGTACATATTTGACATACTTATTCTTTTTTTTATGGTGGAGTATTGTTGGTCAGTAATTTATTTAGATTAGTTGATTAAGTATAACTAGCGTAAGAATTTCAAACACAATGTGTGATTGTTATTGAATAAATGATTGATGATGATGACAATATGGCAGCACCCATATTAAGAAAATTTGCACGATCTATTGAATTTCATAAAAAAAAAGCATTGATAATAGTGGTTTTTCGTGTATCTATAAACGTTTTGTACTCTGTATTTCATACAATTGAGTTTATGTAACATTTATTATTATCAATATTTTGAAGTATTTACGATTATAAATGAATACATAAACAGTTACGCACTCCATGATTTCCTTTTAAAACCTGCGTAGTGAGTGACCAAATCTGTCGTTTCGATTCATGTGCTATTTCTGGAAATTGATAGAAATCGATAAATTTATGTCCTGAAGAAAGAACAACAAATTAAAATTCTACCAATCGTATGTTCGGTCCTATGAAAATATGTCAATTATTTTTTTAAGATATGGGACTATTGTCATGAATTATATTTTTCCATAAATCGAATAATATGCATTTTATTTGTGAAACAGATCAGCAGATCACAGAATCTAATGAAGACGTGAATGACATGTCATTAATGCACAAGTTCTTTTTACAAAATTTTTAACAAAAAAAAGAACCGACTTCAGTAAAACTAAAAAAGCCAACAATAACCCGTTCAAGTACAGATTACATTTGACTCACCCTTCGAAGTCGATCCCAAACCAGTTCTTATATTTATATATTATAGTTTACGCGAGGTTTGGCACCGACTTCGAAGGGTGAGTCAAATGTAATCTGTACTTGAACGGGTTATTGTTGGCTTTTTTAGTTTTACTGAAGTCGGTTCTTTTTTTTGTTAAAATTTTTTTTTTTGCTTTTTAGTGATTGGTATGTGTTCATCATCAGTTTCCTTACACCAAATCCTATTTACTGAATGTAAATTCTTGACCTTATCAATAAATTACCGAAAGCGCCGTACATGTCCCTATAACATTTGAAGAGTTCCCTCGATTTCTCCAAGATTCCATCATCAGATCCCGACTTAGTGCCAACGGGACCAACTCGGAGTTATACCCTTTTGATAAAAAAAAAATGAAAATCGGTTCACGGTTCTCGGAGATATCGAGTAACAAACATACAAAAAAAAAATTAGTTCGAATTGAGAACCTGCTCCTTTTTTGAAGTCGGTTAAAAAGAGTTGAAAAAGTTGTCACGATGAAGCTGGCAGTTGGCTATCAGGCTTAAACTGCGCTTAGTAATAAATGTTTTTGTGGCTTGTGGTACGTACGATATCACTTGCAAAACTAATCTCATCCTCCTAGCCTTTGTCCCATTTTTTGAGAATGAATTCTCAATCGGGGTCGGCTACCAAAATCCCAAGATGTGGCGTAGGCACTAGTTTTTACGCAAGCGACTGCCATCTGACCTTCCAACCCAGAGGGGAAACTAGGCCTTATTTGGGCTTAGGTGGTTTCCTCACGATGTTTTCCTTCACCGAAAAGCGAGTGGTAAATATCAAATGACATTCCGTACATAAGTTCCGAAAAACTCATTGGTACGGGCCGGGTTCGAACCCGCGACCTCCGGATTGAAAGTCGCATGCCCTAACCACTAGGCTACCACCGCTTCTTGCAAAACTAATCACTCTCTGAAATTGCCAATATTAACGCAATACAGTTCCCAGAAATGTGGATTGCAAGAATCTAACCTATCTTGCTTTAATTGGCACATAACAAGCAGAAACCCTTGACACCTTATTAATACATAAACCCGCCTCCGCACTCAAGCGGAAGGCCAATTTTGAAACATATTCCGACGAGTTAATTATAGTTTAAATTAGGTAAATCCACTCACTGTTATTATTGCTTTTACCAAAGAGATGATGACAGATAAAGAAAGTTATTCATATTGTGATGTAGCTTAAATGGGACTAGTTTTCAATAGGATACTTTGCTTTCAGCGGCTGGTAAGATCTTGGCCCACATAATAAACAAGCGGCTCAATACGCTAGCTGAAACCTTCCTTCCGGAGAGTCAATGCGGCTTCCGCTCTTATAGAGGCACGGTTGATGCCATCTTCGCTGTCAAGCAACTTCAAAAATAAAGTCTGGAACAACTCCGTGACCTTAATATGTGCTTTGGCGACCTGGAAAAAGCCTTTGACCGCGTACCAAGAACCGCCTTGTGGAAGGTTCTTGAGAAAATCGGCTGTCCTGTCCTGTGAAGTTTGTAAATTTAATTCGTCAGTTCCATGAGGGCATGAAGGCCCGAGTCCGACACGACCACAACTTCACAAACCAATTTCCGGTTACTAGCGGAGTTAAGCAAGGCTGTGTCATGGCTCTAACATTATTTGCCACCTATTTCGCTGTGGTAATGAAGGATGCACTAAAGATCTGTGGTGATCACGCTCAATGTTAGATCTGACAGGAGCGTCTTTGACTTAGCTTGGTTCAAAGCGAAGAGGAAGACTCTTAAGGTGCTTGAAGTCCTCTATGCTGATGATGTTTGCCTTATGGCTGACAACCCAGAATCATCATCATCCTCCTAGCCTTTGTCCCATATCTTTGTAGAGAATGAATTCTCAATCGGGGTCGGCTACCTATATCCCAAGATGTGGCGTAGGCACTAGTTTTTACGCAAGCGACTGCCATCTGACCTTCCAACGCAGAGGGGAAACTAGGCCTTATTGGGCTTAGGTGGTTTCCTCACGATGTTTTCCTTCACCGAAAAGCGAGTGGTAAATATCAAATGACATTCCGTACATAAGTTCCGAAAAACTCATTGGTACGGGCCGAGTTCGAACCCGCGACCTCCGGATTGAAAGTCACATGCCCTAACCGGTATTCCCTTGTTTTGTCTAAAAATTATTTGCCTAATTTCAGTTTGCCTAACAACTTTTAGTATAACCAACGGTTTGCCTAATTTCAGTTTTCATAATTATTGTTTCAATACATGATCACTTTATCGAAACTCGTTTAGCCTAATCATCATTTCAAATAAAGTTTGTTTCGTTTAATATTAGTTTAACTAATTCTTATATTGCCGAAAGTTATTTTAACTAATGATTGTATTGCCGAATGTTATTTTAACTAATGATTATATTGCCGAATGTTATTTTAACTGATGATTATTTTGCCGAATGTTATTCTAACTAACGACCATCACGTTGACACTCAATTTATGAACATAACATTTAAGGCACATCCGACTTGGCTTAGGTTAGGTACGACGACGAGCGAAGCGAGGAGGAGTGTTAGGTTGAACTACGACCCTAACGAGCGAGCGAAGCGAGCGAGCCGCGCAGGTCCGACTTGGCTTACGATTCCTAACAATACGTATTTCACCTTAAGGCAGATCCGACTTGGCTTAGGTTAGGTACGACGACGACCGAATTAAAACCGAACTTAATGGTTTAGGTTAGGTTAGAACTGCGACCACAACAGAACCGAACTGCTGCCAGTAAAGTAGGTTAGGTTAGAACCGAACTTAATGGGTTAGGTTAGGTTAGAACTGCGACCACAACAGAACCGAACTGCTGCCAGTAAAGTAGGTTAGGTTAGAACCGAACTTAATGGGTTAGGTTAGGTTAGAACTGCGACCACAACAGAACCAAACTGCTGCCAGTAAAGTAGGTTAGGTTAAAACCGAACTTAATGGGTTAGGTTAGGTTAGAACTGTGACCACAACAGAAACGAACTGCTGCCAGTAAAGTAGGTTAGATTAGAACCGAACTTAATGGGTTAGATTAGGTTAGAACTGCGACCATAACAGAATCGAACTATAAATATTATGAGATATAAATTTCTTCGAAATAAACAATATACTGTGCAAATTAGGCAAACTGAAATTATACAAAAATTGTAGTAGGCAAAATAGCGTTTATAGGAAATGTAATTATATTAGTTGAATAATAGATAAAATGAAATTATATGTACAAAAATTAGGCAATATGAAAATTCGGCGAAACAAGATTATGCAAAATATTCATTAAGCGAAATGACTATAGACTAAACGAATATTAAGCAAACTGAATAAATATGCAAAGTAATTTTAGACAAAATGAAATTAGGCAAATCAAAATTAGGCAAAAAATTATTAGACCAAACAAGGGTAAACCGCCCTAACCACTAGGCTACAACCCAGAATGTCTCCAGCAATATTTAAACCATCTTGACAGCTCTTGTCGGAAGTTTGGTTTGGTGATTAGTACATCAAAACCTCAGGTCATGAAACAGCCTTTCAAGGGTAGCTCCCGTTGTGGCAGAGCTATAACTTTAAGTGGGATGCCTCTAAGCGAAGTGAAGTCATTTCGCTACTTTGGATGCATTCGTCGTGATGACAATCGCCTAGAGATCGAACTTTCGGCACGAATTGCCAGTGCTGCCGCAGCCTTTGGTAAACTAAACCAGCGAGTTTGGAAATCCCACGACCTAAAGCGGCACACTAAACTTTCTGTGTACAGAGACATAATTGTACCTTTGCTTGTGTACGCCTCTGAGACGTGGTGTTTATTACAAAGGCGATATTCAGCGCCTCGACACCTTCCATATCAGGGCAATACTGCGGATACGCTGACAAGATCGGGTACCAAACTCGGAGGTTCTTCGTCGCACTGCGTCTGCAGGTATCGGAAATCTGCTCATGAAGGGCTAGTTGCGGTGGGGTGGACACCTTGTGCGCATGGAATCCATTAGGCTACCCAAAACGATGTTCTACTCAGAACTAGAGCGTGGGAAGCACAAGCCTGGAGGGCAGTATTTGCGCTACAAAGACGTCTTGAAACACCATCTTATTGGATGCAGGATACCGTGTGGTTCGTGGGAGGAGCTTGCAACGCATAGGCCGGAATGGCGGAAGGCTGTGAAGACAGGCGTGGAAGGCTATGAATGCCTTCACCTTAAAGACCCAGGCCTTCCTACAGCTACACGTACAACGCTGACGGACAGCTTTACTGTCCCTCTTGTGATCGTGTGTTCGTGAACAAACTGGGATTCACGAGCCACGTGCGCGCACACGCCAGAAACAATTGACAGGATGTCGCCGTTGACGGATACGTCAAGGAGGGCATTATCATCAATTCATTACTATCCCAGACTTGATTTTGCTAGGCGACGGCGGGAACTATTAGGGTCGAAAAAAAAAGTGGTGTTAATTTACCCACATTAAAAAAACATTTCGCAAAACATAATAAAATTGCGTTTAGAAAATAAAATATAATATTGATCACGTGAAGAAAGAGTCAGATCGGTTACGTCATTGTCACCCTTCCTGTACCGCTCACCTGCCTACAAACGAGTTTTAAGAGTAATTTCCAGTTTTTTAAATGGAGCGGCAGCCACTTTGATGACGACCTACCGTACAAAAAGAGATCAGGTATCTAAAAGTGAACTATTCTTGCTCGACCCGGCTCATAAAGCAAATCATTAAATCGTTTTCTGAAAAACATAGAAGAGACGTGATTGTGTACTGGCCAAGGATCATTGATCAGCAGCGATCACCTATTGAGGAGTGAAAGAAAATGCTGTTGGAACTTTAGAATCCTAGGCTCATAACGCATTATAGTAATGTGCTTTGACTTGAAGCTGTTACTTCTTATCGGAAATTTTTAAAAGTTTTTCTAACATGCTGCCGAAATTTCATAGCACTAAAACAGTTACTGTTAATAAACTCTACAAGATATGAACCGAATGATGTCCACTACTCGTACTTACATAAGGGCTTCCCACAAGAATTTCACATTAACCAGCCAGCTGTGCCTTGTCCCTTATCCTAAACGTTACTTGAACTAATAACCCGCTAATGGGATTATCTCCGCGCCACAGACTTAACTCAACCAACAGCCACCTCGAGATCTTGATTGAATTAAACGTCGAAATACATAAAAAACCTTGTAATGCGGCTAAATGAAACTACCTACTTCGGTACGGAATCAAGTTCATTTTCTTATACTTAAAAATAAATCAAGCAAAAAATACTCATGTATTAAGTGACACATTTATTTATAATCGGTAAAACAATACGCGACATCATTAAATCGATAGAAAATAAATGTTTTTGATCACTGCTAACAATAATTCTGTGATTGTGATATGTCAATTGGGAATAGAATGGAGAATCCTAAATGTCTTGCACAAAAATCATGAATTTACTCAATCGCCAATGTCGCGATTTGGTAAAAATACATTTTGCTATTCCAGTACTTTTTTTGTCATTTAGGTATATAGTTCTCCAACTCTAATATATATATATTTTTTATTTATTTATTCAAAACAAGGAACTTATGATAGTTACCTATGATCTAGTACATAAAATACGATGAGCGAAAACCGCGCACGGTTTATATGTCACCGCGTTATCTCTCGCTTACAGCCTATTAGTTCGGTGAATAGAGACTAAAGTACTAAATATGGGTGACCTTAAAACGGTCCGGTAGTTTCGAATTTTTGATATGTTGTCTAGGATGGTTAGTCAGTGTTTAAAATGCAAAATGCACATTTCCCCCCCGACCGAGCCCGCCGCCATATTAAAAAACCGGCACTTTCTTCATATTTTTGCTCATATCTCCCTTTAGGAGCATTTTAGCCAGAAGAAAGCTTAGACAATGTTATCGAGAGTTAAATTTACTATATTTTGCACTTTATATGCATAGATCTCTAGTATATAGTGAATACTGTTAGGTATGCGTTCATATATTATTGGCCGACGGACGTCAATAAAAAAAAATCATCATAGTCTAGAATTTATTTATTTATTTTGACGATTCCGAGCGGGAAAATGTTAATTTTTCTTTGTTGATTATTTGCATTTTATTTAAAAAAAATAGAGTCGTAGAAAACATATTGTATGCAACGTTGTTCAAAAAATGCTCGTGGCATATTCTCTTACGATGTGAGCATAGAGCATAGCGGCATTGCGTTTTTGACCCCACTTATACAACTATAGCATAAAGTACTATTATAAGGCTGTGTTTCTATTGACGCTGGGCTGGGCGGGATAAAGCACAACGAAGCGTGATTTGACTTATCACACTGCATCTATTGTTGTGTAAGCGTGATTTCTAACTATTTTAGAAAAAGACGCCGTAAAAATTAAAGTACTGAGTTACAGTTAATAGAACATTTTAAGACAAAAAACAAACAATGGATAAGATAAATAGTTGTTACTTAAGAGCCATAGTCAAAAAAAAATCTGATTGCATAATTGCATAACGATCTCCATATTGGTTTGAATAATGAGCTGGACCCGCCCTACTTACAAACATCTAAAGAGATCTCAATAGGGAATCCCTTCACATATACTTCACCTTTATAAGGACCCATTCGACTAGTCTTCAATGTGCCCAAACTGCCCAATTTAGCAACATCTTTGCATTGTTGCGACCATATAACGGACATAAGGTCGAATGATATAAAAAGGGAACGACCAAAAATCAGGTAAATTCCTAAATAAAGTACGAATATTATTTTACGACCATCCATAATATCGTTCGATAGCCTCTCGTACGTTAGGTGAACTGAAATTATACAAAAATAGTACACATATATTAAAAATGTCATGACAAACGAGTATTTGTAGGAAATTAAATTACATTAGTTGAATAAAATAAATAAAATGAAATACTAAAAATAGTAAGTACACTTACTATATTAAAATACAATAATGAAGCGAGTTTACTCACCTCACCTGAAGGAGTTAAGTTTGCACTCATTTATATGCGACACCATAGGTGCCAGGTGCAAACTTATCATAACCGGGAAGAAAGGTCGATAACTTTAATTTAGGACTCATTTTAAACATTGTGTCAATATGACAAGGTTCAAAGTGGGTTCTAAATTAAAGGTTTTCGACGGTCTCTCTCTGATTTTTTTCGTAACATTAAATGTACATATTTATACGTATATTGCTTCGTGGAGCGGAACCCTCGCAGCGCGAGTTTGACTCGCATACACTCTAGTGTTAGCTTCAAAACCTGCGTGTTTAAAATAGGTATATTGTCTATTGTCATCAACAGGGGTCGGACTTTCATTCGCACGGTAAGACTAATGGAGAACTATGGAGCCGTTATTAACATTAAAATACAATTCATACTCATACTCATACTCATTCATCTATTTCATTCCAAACTGCCTTTGTGGTTATTATGGTTAACATTCCCAAGCATTAAATGACTAAAATTATGAATAAAATATTTCTTTTTCAATATTTAAAACTCCTAATTTAACTCAATTTATTGTCAATATCATGAACTTTCTATTCTAGTCATAAATGGATATTCGATCAATATAGAACCCATTTTACTCCAGAAAACATAGGATAAAGTTGCAAATATTTACGTATTTTATGGTGGCGAAAAAAACAATGCCTACACAAATCAGGTCTTTGACTATAAAAATAAAATTGCGAATGAAATACACTTATGAGTATGAGTATGAATAGTATTTTAATGTTAATATCGGCACCATAGCTCTCCATTAGTCTTACCGTGCGAAAGAAAGTTCGACCCCTGATGGTCATCAAATTAAATCCCTAAGATTTATGGATAGCTACCAAACAGTTTGATTCATTTTGAGAATGATTCAGAACTAACCTTGCTTATAACATTGGCATTTGTCCCACATATCTGTGTAATAAATATTTTAGCACATGCAGTAAATATAAGAGTTATCTATCCTGATACGTATCTATCAAAATATAACGACTTTGGTTATAAACAGGTTATAAATCTATTTCAGGAGAGTGTATACTTTTTCACTGGAAATTAATCTACTAGTCAACATACAACAATACAGAATTAGGATAAAAAAACCCGGCCAAGAGTATGTCGGGCCACGCTCAGTGTAGGGTTCCGTAGTTGCCAATCCTTCACAATAGACGGGCTTTTCAGGTTAAAATTACGAGAAAGATTTCAAGCTCTATAAAAAAGGTCGTAAACGCCAAAGTAGCTGTAATTATTTATTACCTTCTGGAACTTATCGATTATACGCGACAGATTGAGCGGAATGTTTGAATGCAGTATGTCACTTAACTAATATGTGTAAGGTTCGAAGCATAAGGACACCACGCGGCACATACGTCGTTTTAAAGAAAATTATGAAATTTTGCGTTAACTCAAAAAACGGCTCGACCGATTTTATTCAATAAAGTTTTTATTGAAAGTACCATGATTTTTTGACCCGTGGTTGAAAAGTTAGAGGAGGGGGACGCAATTTTTTTTAATTTTCGGAGCGAATATTTACAAATCTGCTGACTTTTATCAAAAAGTAATGCTGTGAGACCCCTATTATTTTTAAAATACCTATTCAACGACACCCCACACACTAGTGTTGGATCGAAAAAAAATCACCCCCACTTTAGGTGTACGGGAGGTACCCGAAAAAAAGTTTTTTTTTAGTTTTAATTTTACCGTTTTGTCGGCGTGATACATACACATACTCATACCAAATTTCAGCTTTCTAGTACTAATTATCACGGAGCTAAGCCGCGGATAGACAGACAGACGGGCAGACGGACATGGCGAAACTATAAGGGTTCCTAGTTGACTACGGAACCCTAAAAAATAGGCATTACAAACTTTTTTAATGTCACTTGACTTGTGTGAAGGCCTTCTATCATGCCATTTGCTCGAGCAACCCTCATCTATCTCTAACGGTTTTCGAGAGACAGGAGAAACCAAAAAAAAACCATACAATTTTATCAATTCTGAAAATAAAAATATTTTATTGAAATTCGGAATCAAGGATAAATAAATTTCACCTCGCTACAACCATTTTGAAATTTTGTTGTTCGCTAAAGACGACTTGTTAGATTGCTCCAAGACCTGAATCGATCACGACACCATGGACCTCATATTATAAAATATCGATCTGATAATCAACTATTGACGACCTCATGGGATCTTTGGGCCACATTCAGGTCAGAACATAGATATATATATTACTCGATATCATTGGGTCAGAAGTAATAAGAAAACCACGATCAGTATTCATCTAAGCCGGAACCCCACTGCTGCACACGGTCGAGCTACACTACACACGTGGGTACAAAAACGCTTTCTATGAAAATGTAGGTGGATACTTCCACAGTAGTGCACGAGCACGCTGCGCACGAAATGACGTCACTGATACACGCGTGGTCTGTTCCGAAGTGCCTACCACGCACACACGAGTACGCGTGGCAAGCAAAGCCCCACTGCGACCCATGCCACGCTGTCCACGCTACGGACGAACGCCGTACATTAGAGCATAGACAAATGGAGATGTCATAACATAACGTAAACTCTTCGAACAATTTTTTTCGCCAATTTTAGCGGGGTGCGAGGTAAACACGTACAGCACATCACCAAAAGATGAATAACTCAACAGACAAAATTTTTTCTGTTGCGATAAACACACACTACAGAAAAATACAACACATCAAAAATTACACGCACGCATACACAGTTTTCACGTAACTATGCAGCATACATACGAACAAAATATGTTGTGAGTTTTATATTATTACGTGCTTGACCAGTTGACAATTATTTTTCCGGAGGGGGTCGCCCGTGCATGGCATCTCCTGTCTAAATACTCAAAGATCTGGACACACGCAGCTGACCAATGTACCCACGTGGCCCACACGTTTTACGTGTGCGTGCATTGGTTGCTGTGAAAATGTTGACACACGCAGCCAGACCAATGGAGCCACGTGGGCGTCGTGTATAGCGTGTCCGTGCGTAGCGTGCGTAGCAGTGGGGTTTCGGCTTAAACTTAAGAACGATGAGTTCGGATAAACTTGGTATCTATTAAATAAAGTATCTTGATGTTTCAATCGCACTATGCTATGCAGCACATTCTTGCTTGGGACGGACGGAAAAAACTGACGTAGGTCCGACCTCTGAGAGCGCTGCGGCCCGACTGAATTTCTAGACGTGGGCGTTATTTCACGTCACTAGTTACAGTAACTAGTTACGCGACATGTAACCGAATCACTAGTTTCGCGTCAAATAACAAGTAGTGATTTTTGTAAATGCGTTATTTTATTATTACTGCTATCTGTGAGTCGAGTAATCGAGCGAGAGAGAGCTCACCTACTGCACCGGCCACAGCCAGCCGAGCGAGCGAGATGTAAAACGCGCGCGTGCCGTCGCCGTCCCGGCCAGCCGAGCGAGCGGGATGGCGATCGCGCGCGAGTCAAGTTTTGCAAACAATCACAGTAGCAGAATAAAAATAACCAGTTACAAAAATCACTAGTTATGAAACGGGTGACGGCGACCGAGTCACTGGTTTCGTTACGTTTCTTGAAAACGACGTAACGACCCACGTCTATGAATTTCTCGGCCCGGTGCTGCGTAATTTATAGGAATTATAGTCAATGTTTAGAAATATATACCTTGGGTAATATAAGCCCTGGGTGATGTTTTTTTTTATGGGTCGAAATATAGTTAAATTTTGCAATTATATAGTTTTTAAGAGGCCTTATTCCTTTTAAAATGCTGATTGTTTAGACATTTTTCTCTATGATCAAACATGTTTCTTAACATATTATTGATGTTACTACCTGGTTACTACCTAGAACAGGGCTATTGGTATTTATTGGTATATATTTGAAACATACAGTTTGAATTTTTCATTGATAATTTTTGTTCGAAAAACTACTCGAAATTGACAAAAATCATGTGGAAAATTCGTTTTTTTCAACTTATTTTCGACTGCACGCAATGAAAGCATGAAATAGCTACGTTACTACCTAGAACTCGGGAAAAAGTATTATTCACTTCAAAAAGTTGGTTGAAATTATCAATATATTCGTCATAATATGAAAAAAAATCAATTTTAAAAGGAATAAGGCCTCTTAAGCCAAAATATTATTACCCTTTGCGAGAAAATAAATAAATATAACCCTGTTTTTATGTCAAAACTAGCGAACATTCAGAGGGTAATATCTCGATTTTGGAAAATGAATTTTGAATTTTCAGCACGTTACTACCTAGATAAAGATATGAAGAATAGAAATATGATAGTTCTTGGCCCAAATAATTCTTAAATACTGCAAAATCACGATTTAAAAAGACACATCAAGCTGCGAAATACGAAAAGTTCTGTCAAGAAAACTTATTATTTTTTTATTTTTGGCTTGAAAATCGCAATTTTTTCACTCTTACTTCCTAGTTTATGAAGTAATCTATCTGATGCGTCAATATTTCTCACATAAATACAAATATTTTTGCCATTATCTTGAATCAAAAATGGAGCATTTTGCGAAATACGCTCGGTAGAAGGCATAAGGGCTCTTAAGAAACGCATCAACGTGTAACACGGAGTTACGTATCTTAATTTACATGGAGCCTAATAACACGTGGCGAACGGTCCGGATCTCCGTTGTTGGGTTACACGGCTACACAGACACGACCGAGAACCCTACTTAAAACACTTAACAGGTTATCTTCAAGACGAAGGTACTTTACGTTCAACATAACTACTTCCCGTAGAAATTTAGATTAAATAAATAAATATTAAGGGACAATCTTACACAAATTTGTCCCAAATTAAGCAAAGCTTGTACTATGGTTACTAGACGACGATATACATACATAATATATAAATACATATATAGAGATAACATCCATGACCCAAGCACAAATATTCGAGTTCATCATCATCACACAAATATTTGCCCTGGCCGGGATTCGAACCCAGGACCGCTGACTCAGTAGGCAAGTGCTTACAAACCAAGCCAACCGCGTCATTAGGTAATGGAATGCTGATGCCTCTTGCTGCTGTGCTGCCCTAGATATTGTAACAGAACATACTTACCTCGGGCTAAAAATTGACAATAAATTTAACTGGGCTCCTCATATCGAGTATAGTTATATATGTAGCAAACTAGTCCCTACCTCCTACTTCTGTAAACTTACAATCAACAACGGGCCCCGCTGGCACAAAATCATTTTTTTTTCATTAATTTGCAAAGGTAGGAATTTTAAAGTACATAATTCGACAGGTAGAAGCGCCATACGCTTTGTCAGAATTAACTAAATGTGGGTAGGAGTCATACTGTTTAACTTCCTCGTTTACCTCCAAATCCATGTAGCCCGGAGACCGACTATACGTTTTTTGTGTCTCAGAATAACGAATGTCGTTCCAGCCCTTGCTGTTGAGCCGCTGTACTTCGCACAGCAACTTAAGTTGTTCTTCTGTAGCATCCGGAATTGTTGGTTCTTTTAATTTAGTTTCGAGACCCAAAACAAAAGGCTTTGAAAATCCCGGCTGGGGTTCTGTTTCGTCGTAAAGATCTCGACTAACAGTGTCCGAGACAATGGAAAATGCATCACATTCTGGGTTACGGTTATAACGATCGTTAGGGGCTGCTAGGTTTGCACGTATCTTGCTTACCTCCTTTGTTAGTTTGTGTAACTTGCGAGCAGATTTTTTCCTGTTCTTTTTCTTGTTATGACGATAGCGCTTGTTCTTTTGATCACTACTCGATGAATCCGAGGAACTGGGGCCTAATTCGAGTGTCGATCGCCAAACGTCAGATCACCGTTAGATAACAGTCATCTCTCCGTGATCTCGCCTTTGAACTGTCATTAAAACGCGATGATGAAGCTCATCGCGTTTTAATGACACATGTGACATATCTCATCTCAGTTTTGGAAATACGAAGGCGATAATGATTGTCAAAAATATTATTCATGCATATGAATTTCTGTTTTGAAAGAAACGTAACGGACTAATTTCACGTACTACGCGGTCAGTTTAAAGTATGCGCCTGTTATTTATGCCGTCACATACAAAGGAAACGAAAATTTTGCGCGTCCGAATTGACGAAGTTGCGATGATCTAGGGATATCGCCACTTGTCAAGTAGGCACACGTCAAAAATGACGGATGGCGATGAAAAGGAGAGATCTCCATTATATCTCTAAAATTGGTCGAATACCCCCCCTGGAGCTACTATCGCTGCTGCTGCTGCTCTAGCTGCTATATGAACGCTTACGTGTCCGGGTTTCCTTCGATTCCATATTGGTATTTTCCTGCATTTCATCCACCTCATCCATAATTCTACAAATCAAATTAACAATAAATATCGAACGGTAACCGTTAATTTACATTCACAAAAAATATGTGGGTAGATTTGTGCAGTGATAAGTAACCCTTTGTTTGACGACGCAGATAATTAGTTTTTAGTGTTACAGTTACGTGAATATGTTGTCACAAATAACTTACGATAGGAAATCAACAACTCGTATGAATTTGTGTAACCCAATGATATCGTATTTAGTAACGTAAGTATTTCCTCACTCAGCGGACGGAACTTAGTTTTAAAAAGGGTTCGCTCAAAATATGATTAAAATTTGAATAGTCATAATGGGCACTAGACCTTACGACTGATCGCGGCGGGAAATCAGACGCCAATGACGAAACTAATTGGGATTTCATCAGACCCCAGATTCGTCCCCACTGCCAGGTGGTGGTAGGAAAAGACTAGTAGAGGGGATATAATTTAGAAAGAGATAGCAATACAAGGCGGGAAACGACATGCCTATCTCAATTAAATAAGCTTCGAATAACGGTGAAGTCAAATTAATGATTCGTTTTCGAAACTTTCCTTTTGCGATAAAAAACGATTAATGGAGAAAGGCCGGTACACCCGATTTAGAAATAGTACAAATTAAAACTCAAGTACATAGGGAATTTTATAAAAAGCCGTGTGATACGTATTATTGGCTAACAGGTTGCTGACACAGCAGTCGGTTGTTTTGTTTTCCGTGTTTATTGTTTGCAGTCGTCAGTTAATAGAGGAAATTTAAAAATAACTCTATAGCCTTATAGAGGAGATTAGTTTAGAGATGGTCGATTTGCTTGATATTTGAGGTGGCAAATGAAATTCAACATCAGTAAATTGATAAAACGAAGAAATAAAAACTGTCACGCAGTGTTTTTTTTAAGTTATTAGTATCTCAAAATGTTGTGTCTATCCTATCGTAAAACTCTGTGCATGCCACTGCAAGAAAACCGGCCAAGAGCATGTCGGGCCACGCTCAGTGTAGGGTTCCGTAGTTGCTCATCCTTCACAAGAGACGGTCAAAGACGGAAAGACGGAAAAAGGTCGTAAACGCCAAAGTAACTGTAATTACTTATTACCTTCTGGAAGTCAACTTACGTCCTTTTAAAGAAAATTATGGAATTTTGCGATAACTCAAAAACGGATGTACCGATTTTGTTCAATATAGTTTTCATTGAAAGTACTTATAAGTCCTCATTTTCATGAATTTTTCCATATTTTTGTGACCCGTGGTTGAAAAGTTAGAGGGGGGGGGGACACTATTTTTTTTATTTTCGGAGCGAATATTTACAAAAGTACTGACTTCAAAAAGTAATGTTTGGGGACCCCTATTATTTTTAGCAGACCTATTTAACGACACCCCACACACTAGGGTTGGAACGAAAAAAAAAAAATCACCCCCACTTTAGGTGTACGAGAGGTACCCGAAAAAAACATTTTTTTTTAGTTTTTATTTTACCATTTTGTCGGCGTGATACATACACATACTCATACTAAATTTCAGCTTTCTAGTACTAATGATCACCGAGCTAAGCCGCGGACGGACGGACAGACGGACAGACGGACATGGCGAAACTATAAGGGTTTTTAGTTGACTACGGAACCCTAAAAAAGCAAAAATACCTCGCCGCAAATAACGAATAAGTTCAACGTTTACCTCACGCACGAGCATCGTCTGAGAATAAATCTTGAGTTTTTCTTGGGATTAAAGTATGTAATTGTATAAACCGTGTTTTTCCACACGACAGAATACAGCGCAGATGCACACTGCGCAACTTTAGTAGGTATACTAGCTTAAAATATAAAACGGTTTAAGAATAAATAATTTCTGTATTTATAGTTACGTTCATGACTCAGATTTGATCTAAATTGACCGTATTATTCACAATTTGTCCTATAATCTTTAATGTTTTCGTGACGTCATGTAGGTATTTAATTCAAATAAAGCAATTGCAAACAATGTGTAGAAAACTTCTCGACACAATCCGTTTTAATTATTTCACAATTCATGTGCTCGAAAAGAGTGTTACCTATCTAACCAGTCAAACTGTGTGTAAATTATAATTTTTCCGCACTAGCATGCGCGGCTCACTCCGCGATTTACGTTCCCCGCTACAAGTACATGCCAGTCGCCCCTGCGCAGGGGTATATTCAGTGGCTGCCACGCTCTGTCTCGGAACGCACGCGCACGATACTCGCGCGCTCACGCTCTCTCGATTTACGTCGCAAGTCAAAAGATAGCGAAAAAATATTGTATCTCAACGGGTTTATTATTATTTATTTATTTTATTTATTTATTAGGAACTACAATTTCCTTAAATCTAGATTCATTGTCCCATTAAACCAGTAGCTGGTTTGACTGTGGGATCTTTGTGGAATTTCTAGTTTTGGTACAATGTATTACGGTAGCATTACGGTAGCAGTGTGAAGAAGTGTTTTTTTAACATTCTTTTGAACTTGTTTTTGTTTGGCTCTCGTCGTATTTCCTTCGGTAAACTATTGATTAGGTACGGGATGCGTTTTTCGAAATTCGAATCACACGTTTTTCTTTCTCCCGGCATGTTCGAAGGATGCCGAAAGGTTAGAAAATGAACATAAAAGATAATAAATAGTTACTGATTAATAATAAAAGAGATTTTACAGGTGTATCTATTTGTGAATTTAAATTCTAGCTTAGTAAGTATATCTACTTACTAAATCAACAACCATAGAGGTGTTTATACTAATATTAGATATCACGTTTGTAAAATTACTACTATACTAACTATTATACTACTAGTGATGAATAAGTGATTGAGTGATAGTTTGATAGGTATATGTAATATATAGATGAGTTAAAAGAAATGTATGGCAGAGATCCCTAATAGGGATAAGTTCGCCTTTGTTGTAAATGTTTTATTTGTTATGAATATATATGAATGTATATATAACCAGTGTACAGTAAAGTGTTTACAGACATACGTTAATCACATTCAATAAATTAAATTGCTAACAATACCCGCGCCACCACGCCGTACTATCCCTAATTTTATACTCGCTACGTTGCATGTGAACGTAACGCATTCGTTGCATTATTTTATTCTATATTATACGTATTAAAATGTTTATAAATAAAGCAAAAAGTGGTGGTCATCATAGTGGGCTGCAGCAACGTCAATAAAATGTGGCCTGGTGGTGGGTTCAATTCGTCCAAATTGTGAGATTTATTATTTCATAGTTAAATAATGATATAATAAATATAATGTCTACAGAATAATCTATCTCTATATTGAATGCAAAAAATAAATGGGAAATACAATTTTTTTTTATTTCTAGTCGTTGACAGCCCTCGCTATCGGCGACGCGGCAAGCGAGCAAATTCATTTTCACCGTTGGTACACAGCCTTAACGATTCGTTTAGCTTGCGCTCGAGACGACGACTTTAGAAGGGCCATGGATCATCATGTTTAGGCTAATAAAAAAGCGGCTTTTGAAATGATCAAAGTAGTGTGCCTTCTGTAGTTGTACTATTATCTATTCTGTGGCACTAGTGCATTTAACTTTTTTTGTTGCTCTTTTAATTTTTAGCTCCGTCTGACAGCACGACGCAAAGAGGTTTTATTATTGAAAAAAAAATGATAATCACTCAAATAGCGATTATTAATAATATAAAAAGTGCAATATAACGAATACTAAATTAAATACCTACGTTATTAATTACTTTATAGTTATAAATTGGTCAATAAACTAACTTTACGTACTAAACTAATACATTTGGTGCTTGTGAAAAAAACTGCTTTTTGCACATGTGCAGTAGTGGGACATGTATGTCGAGCGCGCATCTATAAATAACCCCGCAATTTTCACTCGTGGTATTGTTGTTTTTGACGTCGATCTGTGCAAATCTGCTAAAATGATGTCGAGTTCAAGTGACGAATCAATAAAATTAAAAGCCAGAAAATATTATCAATAAATTAAAAATGTTAACAACAGCCCCTTACTGGATAAATTAGTAGCAAAATAACTTTTTAAAATATTTTTGTTATAATGCAAAAAGTACGTGTTTTTGTACAAAACAAATTTGTATACAACAAACTGTAGAAGTGAACTGATCCAATCAGTTCGAGTTTTTTATTTTGGAAAAAAGAAGTAAACCCTTTTTTGGGGCCGTTGGCATAAAAACAAAAATAGAATATAATGCTAAAGAAAAAATCTATGCATTGTCAAGGTCTAAAACGTAAAGTAGATGTAAATTAGCGGTATTGTCTACTATGTTCTTAAACATACCTACTCGTAACTGGCGGAAAAGGTCAAAACGCATTATAAATATTTATAAACCAAAATAATACATTAAAATGGAGCACACGTTACTTATATATCACCCTAGAAGATAACGTAATCTCATCTTTTTAATAAAGTAAGTAGTGTTAAAATAACCCTTTCTTATGTTTGCCTCACACATTAATGTATGGGTCTGTATGTCTGCCCTACATGCCGGACTTACTATTATCTCAAGCATTTTAAGCTATGATTGAATTTTACCCAATTTTAAACGTTATCGATACAAATACTCATAAATTATATATGTCCGAAGCATACTAAATCAAAACAGTGATTGAATTAGTAAAATATCGGCCAAGTGCGAGTGGGACTCGCGCACGAAGAGTTCCGTACCATTATCTGTAAGTTTGTTGTATGGGAGCCCCCCTTAAATATTTATTTTATTTTATTTTTAGTATTTGTTGTTATAGCGGCAATAGAAATACATCATCTGTGAAAATTTCAACTGTCTAGCTATCACCGTTCTTGAGATATAGCCTGGTGACAGACGGACGGACGGACGGACGGACGGACAGCGAAGTCTCAGTAATAGGGTCCCGTTTTTACCCTTTGGGTACGGAACCCTAAAAACGACCTCACCATACTAATTTTAAATTTAGTTTCGACAACAATTTTTCGTTAGTAGAGTACGTATTGTAAAAAATTGGGCAAGTGCGAGTCCGACTCGCGCATGAAGGGTTCCGTACCTATATATATATGTATATATAGGTATAACAAGTTTGTTGTATGGGAGCCCCCCTTAAATATTTATTTTATTTCATTTTTAGTATTTGTTGTTATAGCGGCAATAGAAATACATCATCTGTGAAAATTTCAAGTGTCTAGCTATCACCGTTCTTGAGATACAGCCTGGTGACAGACGGACGGACGGACGGACGGACGGACGGACGGATGGACGGACGGACGGACAGCGAAGTCTCAGTAATAGGGTCCCGTTTTTACCCTTTGGGTACGGAACCCTAAAAAAGTCTTCAAATAACGATTTTTGTGGGCCTCAGCTCCGGTATACGGAACCTACTGGTATTTATTCGGTATGTTTTCCCTAATACAAAAAGTGCGGTAATGATTTCATATACTTACATATAGAGATTGGTAAACAAGGTATTAAAGGCACCCATTTCGCTTGAGATACTTACTTTGGCTCTCGAGCGGGTGAGAGTGTCAATAGTTCGAGAGTAAAATTGGTGCCTTTTATTCCGCGTTGAACATACTACTTTTCATTTCGAATATGAGGAAAGAAATCCTAGATTACAGTAGAAAACACATTTTTAAAAATAATACACTACACGCGCAACTGGGGTTGATGTTTATTTTTTATTTAATCCGTATTTAGATACGTTAGTGTGCCATTTAATTCAGTAAGATTAGCTGAAAATTTGGCAAAATGAAAGGACAACTTTTATCTATCAGGATATGTAGGTTATAGAGCCAAGTTTAATTTTATCTACTCTCCCCCCCTCTCAGGGGTGAGCGTCACCCCCCCGCGCCCTCGAATGTGTCCCGGAGCGCGGTATTTTCCACTTTAGAAGAAAACCGTGTACGATACATACAAAGTGTATAAGAACGAAATAATTCTGAATAAATTTACTATAAACCTTTCATACATACAAAAGCGATAGCACTTATACAATCAGCGCAATCTGTTACCAAATACTAACGTTTTTAATTATTGATCTTTTTTTTCTGCTAAAAGGTTAGTTATCTCAAAAACTGCACACTTCTCGGCCAAAATATGTATAACAAAAGTAAAGAATGGAAAATGTTCTTTCTAAAAATGTATAATTTATTTCTGTTACTCATTAATTTACCGTTGCAATGTTATTTTTAAAATTTAAGTCATTTGGCCATTATGCGAAATATAAATATTCGTACTAGTTAATAAACGGTGTTACTTGCAATACCATAGACTTCTTATATGTTTTTCTGTAATCTACAAATATTGAACTATATCCTGTATTTTTTTTTTTTTAGATCTACTATTTTAGGAAATAAGGGATGTGTGGGGAAATCGTCAAGTATTGCTCATTTTCGTAAATAACTTCAAAACCGTTTAATTTAGAATGATGAAATATATATATTTAAGATGTTCATAATGTACCCTTTCATATTTTGATATGTCACACGATATACTTTGCCATTTTTTTTTCTAATTTGGCCCCTATAACTGGCCCTCATGTCAAAATTTATTAATTTGCGTTACGTTACGTTACACGTCCATGTTTGGGTCATCAATTTACATATGTGTACCAAATTTCAACTCAATCGGTCCAGTAGTTTCGGAGAAAATTCGCTATGATTATAGTAGGATCCCTCGTGTGTCTGTGTCAGTCCGTCCGTCTGTCATAGCCAATTTGCTCCGAAACTACTGGACCGATTGAGTTGAAATTTGGTACACGCATGTAAATTGATGACCCAAACATGGACGTGTAACGTAACGTAACGCAAATTAATAAATTTTGACATGAGGGCCAGTTATAGGGGGCAAATTAGAAAAAAAAATGGCAAAGTATATCGTGTGACATATCAAATGAAAGGGTACATTATGAACATCTCAAATATATATATTTCATCATTCTAAATTAAACGGTTTTGAAGTTATTTACGAAAATGAGCAATACTTGACGATTTCCCCACACATCCCTTATTTCCTAGAATAGGTCTAAAAAAAAAAAAAAAAACATGATAATAAGTAGTTTAATATTTGTACATTACAGAAAAACATATAAGAAGTCTATGGTATTGCAAGTAACACCGTTTAACTAGTACGAATATTTATATTTCGCATAATGGCCAAATGACTTAAATTTAAAAAATAGCATTGCA
Organism: Apotomis betuletana; assembly: GCA_932273695.1. Taxonomy (NCBI): domain Eukaryota; kingdom Metazoa; phylum Arthropoda; class Insecta; order Lepidoptera; family Tortricidae; genus Apotomis; species Apotomis betuletana. Next base: position 1,633,786 of record OW026311.1, on the reverse strand, counting down.
ACGGTAAATTAAAGAGTAACATAAATAAATTATACATTTTTAGAAAGAACATTTTCCATTCTTTACTTTTGTGATACATATTTTGGCCGAGAAGTGTGCAGTTTTTGAGATAACTAACCTTTTAGCAGAAAAAAAAGATCAATAATTTAAAACGTTAGTATTTGGTAACAGATTGCGCTGATTGTATAAGTGCTATCGCTTTTGTATGTATGAAAGGTTTATAGTAAATTTATTCAGAATTATTTCGTTTTTATTTACTTTGTATGTATTGTACACGGTTTTCTTTTAAAGTGGAAAATACCGCGCTCCGGGACACATTCGAGGGCGCGGGGGGGTGACGCTCACCCCTGAGAGGGGGGGAGAGTAGATAAAATTAAACTTGGCTCTATAACCTACATATCCTGATAGATAAAAGTTGTCCTTTAATTTTGCCAAATTTTCCATATATTGCAATCTAATTTTCTTGGATTAATTGGAGTACCCAATCAAAATGTTACGTGTAAAAAAAACGCCTGATTTTAGTTTTCTACGAACCTTCTAAAGAATAAGGTTCTTTACGTCACTTTAGGCCGTAACTGGTATTTTCTGAAAATAAAGTCTCTCTTCCTGGCCAAGGCAAGACGTAAAACTTTAGACAAACCGCGGGCAGTAATTCGTAAAGCCCCAGATCGCAGTTGTTTGTGGCCCGAACCGAAGGTGAGGAATTCACATTCACGAATTCATCGCCCTAGGTACAGCCCGACACAAAAGAGTAGAAAACGGATGATAAAGGAACTAAAATTTTTCATACAAAATTGTTACCATATTCAAGCACTTTACGTCAAAAATGTGACAGTTGCGAAGGAAGTGGCGCCCTCATTTATTTTCTACTCTTTTGTGTCGCACTGTATGTAATGTACTATTTTAATGTAATATTAATCAATTTAAGAATTAACGTTTTTGATTTTCGAATCACAGTAATCAGATTGTTAAAAAAAAAAATTAGACTTCGTATTTTTTAAATTTGAACTAGGATCCAATATATTTATTGGCTTTTAATGAAAACCTAGTTATTATATTATATAAAAAAAGAAAATGGTTTGTTGTTTTTACGCGTTTACATCATCCACACTATAACATAAATGCTTAGTGTTTTTTTTTCATGGCATTACAGGTTAGTTCCATTGCCGTGAAGCAGATTTGGATTGCAAGCAGTGTTTCACGGTCACGGTTAGGCGGACGGCGCGGCGGCGGACGCGCGGGAGCGGATCTAAATCGATAAATACAGCTGTCTCGGCGCCCAATATGACTTCATCGCTTTTGGCGTCGAGACACTTGGTCCGTGGGGCCAGGGTGCGCGTGGGCTCCACAAAGAGCTCGGTAAGCGCCTAAGGGAGGCAACAGGAGACCCACGCGGAGCTATAATTAATATTTTTTCTACTCCAGTACTTTTTTCTGTCATTTATATAGTTACTAACTCTAATATAAAGACATAAATTATGAAAGTCTGTAAAAGTCTATACTCTACTGCCCAAAAATACACTGCTAACCAATGTTATAATGTCGCCAAAAAAGCATCACTTAGTACCACAGATTACAAGATGAACAGAGCTGCATTCACACAATTTGCAAATTAAAAAAAAACTTATTATGCAAAGACATTGCTGCCAACTTTAAAAAAAGTTTTATCTTTAGTGCATGGATGTTTAGTATAGTGAACGTATACCTTTATGTATAAGTTTAATTTTTTTGACAGATGTTTAGTATAGTGAACGTATACCTTTATGTATAAGTTCATATTTTTTTGACAGATGGACGTCAATAAAAAAAAAGTTTATTAGAGACAATTATTTTTTTAATTTTGTTGATTCCGAGCGGGAACATGGAATTATTTTCTTTTTTGTTTATTTGCATTTTATTTATGAAATGTCGAGTCGTAGAAAAAGTATTGTATGCAACGTTGTATAAGTAGGTCAAAAAACGCTCGTGGCATCTTTCTTACGATGTTCGCTACGCTCACATCGTAACCCATGCCACTCGCGTTTTTAGCCCCCTCTTATACAACGATTGCATAAAATATTATTATCACCGTGATAAAGTAGAGAATTTGATATGTTGGGGACATCGCAAAGCCTCGTCGTCGTCGTCGAATTAAGGCAACTGGGAACTTTGTTGATAATTATAAACGGTTTAAACTACCACCAAACCCTCTCCCTTTGATACTTTAATATAACTGCAATTATTTTATATCTCTCGCTAATGGTTACCAATAAATTATTGATCCTTTCCCAAAATATGGTTGTCATGGTGATAACCCGAAATTATGCGGCGGTCCTTTCTCCCAGGCAGGCCTTATATTGAACCGCTGGTATATATTTTTGAAATACAGTATTTAATCCCCTTCTGGCACTATCTTTACACACTAATCTGACATGTCGGAACACCTTAATTTTTAAATTCATATTTTATAAAATGGGTAGTTTGGTACAAATATAGCTTTGACTGAGAACAATTGTGTTTTTCTCAGTCAACCTTTGACAACGGTAACTGTAAAGTTGCTGAGATGTCAGGAAGGCTCAAAATGATGAATACATGCGATACAATCTGTTTAAATTGTTTTATTTAAATCAAAAGTCCGTTGTTTTCATGTATGTAACGCTTTGGGGACTAGGTACTATATAAAAGTTTTCTGAATACACCACACTACACCTAATAATTATTACCCTTTGAAGTTTGGATATTAGGGTGAACCTACTGTTGTATGGAGAAAAAAAAGGACATAAAATCTTAGCTCCAACTGGCTATTTAAGAATCAAGTAATAATTAATGTACCATATTAAAATTTATTTAGCAATTATTTATTGATCGATCTAATGTGAGAAAGGTTTCTGATTATTATTATTATTTATAATTAAAATAAGTTACACAGAATTACAGTAAAAACCAAGGCACTGTGAACTACAGAAATACATATAAACAAAGACCTAAAACTAGTTAGATTTAGGCGACACAATGGCGTGGCTCCGTTGCGTCGCCTGATTTGGTGTAGAATACGGCAGATTGCCCTGGAACTGCCGAAACACGACACCCTTCGGCCAGAAGTCTGCACTTGCGATAGTGTCCTGCCGCGGCCGCGGCACGCGCACCACAAACGAGCTGAAGTGCACGTAGTGGCGGGACTGCAGCTGGTGCACCCCAGCGAGAAGCCGGTCTTCCGGCGGAGTGATGCAAGTGCGACACATAGAGCGCCTTACTCGGTGTAGCAATCCGAAGACCAGAACCAACCGGCTCGGCAGTGCCACTCAGAGTCTTGCGGGGCACCCTACGCGCCCTGCTCTTCCTTTCCACCAGTGTGAATCCCTCCTTATCCACATTGATGATTGATTATCTGATGTTCATACCTATAAAGTGGATTTTAAAAACAAAATCAAACGATGATAATAAAGAATGTTTACACAATCTATTGCCATAGTTGACGAAAAGAGTATTTTTAACTTTTCAATTTTCTTTCCCCTACATAATTATAAAGCTTGTTGAAAGTTGTTACAAACTATTATTTTTACAAAAATTGCTACATTTAGAGCAACCTCGAAATGTCGCCGGATTTATTTGAAAAAATAGTTGAATGAATGAAAAGCATTTTAATGGGTTTTGGACACAAAAGAACCCTTTGGAAAAATTAAATTCAGTTTTTTGTTCGGACCACGGATAATTGTAAAGAATTTCCAGTTTCTTTCTTGTGCTATAACGCTTAATTAAATAATTTTGATTTGACGAATAATCACTAAGATGTTTTATTGTATATTAATAGTACCTATTTACATTACTCCAGAGGCCGGGAAGATTGGGATTGCCGGCTGGGTAGTTATAGGTGAATAGAAATAAGAAGCTGGCAATCCCTCTTCTCGCCAAGGTATGGGTAGTAATTTTCTCAAAATTATGCAATGAAATAGATCTCAACGAACAATGAAATTGAATCACAACATGTTTTTTTAATCTAAATAACGGTTGAATGGTAATAGATACACACTTGGCTTTTAGTCCATATTTGACACCCATACAAGTCATTATACAAAAGCAGCTTTTGCTAATCCTATCCTTGTATTGACGCTACTAAAAGTAATTTTTAGGGTACCGTACCCAAAGGGTAAAAACGGGACCCTATTAATGGAGACTTCGCTGTTCGTCCGTCCGACCGTCCGTCCGTCCGTCCGTCCGTCTGTCACCAGGCTGTATCTCAGAACGGTGATAGCTAGACAGTTGAAATTTTCACAGATGATGTATTTCTATTGCCGCTATAACAACAAATACTAAAAATAAAATAAAATAAATTATTTAAGGGGGGCTCCCATACAACAACCTTGTTATAGATTATGGTACGGAACCCTTCATGCTCGAGTCGGACTCGCACTTGTTATGGATCTATTTTTAAGCCCGCCTTTTTTTTGTCATGTGCAATACAGTTATTACTCAATAAACTCTGTTTCCTATCAAAGCCCTTGGTCTTTTGCCAGAGAGATGATAAGATTTAAGACAGCAAAAAGGATATGGCAGCTCCTCTTGGTATACCGAATAATAATAATAATAATTAATTATTAGTTCCTCTCCCTGCAGCCCTAACCACCGGTAGCCTGGGCCCTGCCCCGCTGCCGGCGGCACCCTAGGTTAGGTTTTAAGATGTTTATATTTTGTAATTTCTATATTGTATTTTACTTTTTATATAAATGTATTGTAAAGAAACCTATCCTAAGAAACATGAGTAAATGAGTGAATAATAATAAAATTTATTTAAAACATATTACAGCTGTAATGACTATGAACTAAACATATCGATAATTGAACAATAATATTACGCGTGTGAGCTAGGATTACCCTGTGTTTCCCGCAGAAAAGTACAAATAATTATATAACGTAACAAGAATGCAACGTTGCTTTAAGTAATATTTGCTAATTAATCACTAAAATATTCAATTCAAACGTAAAAAGACAACTCATCAGTCTCATCACTGACATCCAACGCAAAATAGGAAACATTAATCATAACTGAGATGGATAATTTTTATGGCTACATACCCATTGATTGGGTACCAATGAAAACTAACCCCCCACTGTATGTCTGTTAGGCTAGCCTTACACAGTTTGAATTCATTTTAAGGGGGTTTATAATAAAAGTAACCGTTAAAAAAACAGAAAACTGAGGCAAAAAAAACATAGGTGCGTAACTCCGAAACCTTGTTTCCCATGAAAAACGTTTCGCCAAATTTTCATTTTTCCGAAAGCTATTTTTTACTGAATCCCGTGATATTTTCAGGATTTTATAAACATCATTTTAAAGAACCCATTAGGTTTGGTTAGTCATATAATTATTGTCAAAAATTAACAGTTTTGGAAAATAATGGTTTTTGGAAAAAACAAAAAGTAATTTTTGTTTCTCATCTGTGGCGAACCGTTACAGATGAGAAACAAAAATTACTTAGTGTTTCAGATGGTTACCGTTCATATCCTATATGCATACACGACAGTGCCCCCGCCCAAGATGAGCCAAGCGAAGCACAAGCTTCGTCGTTTTTTGAACCCTAATAACTTGGATTTGGATTTTATCAGATGAACAAAATTCTCGGGATATGTTTTCAATAAAGGACTTAGTAAATATATACGTATAAAGTTTTAATTGCATAGCTCCTTTACTTTAGATTTTATTGATATCTTAAAAAACCCTGATTTCGTCACTGACTCACTGATGATCATCAACATTCTTAGGGTACTTCCTAATGTCGTAGATAGCTGAAATTTGGTATGCAAGCTAGTATTCGAACACAAATAACAAATAAAATTCTAAAACTTGGGACTTTTATCGTCCAACCCCAACCCCTTAAACTAGGGGATGGAAGTTTGTATGAGACATCCGCAAATTTTGAAGCCAGAGGACTAAAAATAGATAGATTAGATTAGATTAGATTATTTATTTCACGATAAAAATTACATTACAAATTTGCTTAGTGTCAAAATTATACGAATTAATATCATGATCGTCAAAAATGAGGCAAAATTAATAATAAAGAGAAAATATTGTTTACAATGTCAAAATAAGTTTAAAATAAAAGGGGAAGTCAACAGGTAAATGAAATTTAAATAAATAAATCTAGTATCTCCCAATAAGGATCGTCATCACAAGCTTAAAATAATATGAAAACAAATTAATAATGCTAAGAATAAAATAAAAAAAATTAATTAGTTTTCACAATGTCATAATAATAGCGATCCTTGTTATAAATAATGAAAAAAATATATATATAAAAACCATGTAGCCACAGTATAAAGACAATACAGTAGTTAATCTCAGGCCATTTAGACGCGGTAAACTCGATACCTCCACGCGTTCTCGGGATAAGGGGTCTTGACAGACAGACAGACGGACGGACGGACAACAAAGTGATCTTGTAAGGGTTCCGTTTTTTCCGATTGAGGTACGGAACCCTAAAAACTAGCCATATGAATTTATCTAGTCTTCCACTATAGTTCGTAAACCTAACTCAGCTTAAATTCGCAAATTTCAACTATTTCGTTCTGTCTGGGAGCATGAAATCCTGTCACAAACATATTATGTCATTCATCTTAACGTTAAATAGAATCCCTTTTCCAAAGTTAATTGACATCGAAGACCGACCCTACCCACACTACATAATGCTAAGTTGCTGCGTTTGTTATGCTCACTTGTAATTAATGAGGCGGTGTTAAACTAATACTGTTGTGTTTGTTTAGTAATAAATAAATCTGGTGTATTTAAAAATTGCTGTCATATGTTACTAACAGTAGTTTATAAGTACTTATTTCATTTAATTACTAACAAAACTGATCCATGTTGGTCGAGAAATAAATGATTTAATTTAATTTTAATTTAATTAACTGCCGGCCGTATTCTTGCAAATCCTTTTTTTTATTCTATAAAATAGAAAAAAAATCTTCCAGATTTTTACTGATTTGGTATATAGGTACATGATTTTTTATTGATTTTTAAAAATGTAGTATGGGTTAAATGCTCAAAAATCGAATCGTTTAAAAAGTCTTATGTTGGAATTTATTAATTTAAAAACTATGTGAATTAGTTAGTAAATATTATATTTTAAGAAAATATTAGTAGGTAACTTTAATTAAATATTTTAAATAACATTAATTTAAAAATGGCTAACAGGTAGAACTCGTATCTCATTAATTTGCAAATATTTTTCCAAATATGTTGAAAATATCTATAAACACTCACCTTTTTCCAAATATGTTGAAAATATCCGAAATACTTTATAATTTCACCCACTGTTTCTCACAAAGTTGCACTTGATATACAACCAGTAACTCACAGTCAACTGATCAAACTTTTATCCGAGTGCCCCCGGCGCGAGGCGTCGTTTCCGCTCTGTCTCCCGCACAAGACTGGCGTACTAGCATGCATCTACGTCTAATTTTCCGAGACTCTTCTGTAGTACACATTCTACAGTAGGTATTGAAACGTCTACAATATTTTTTCAGCTGCATTTGAGATTCTTTCCATTAATTCATGCACCATTACTAGTATAATTTCTCCAACTGCGTATAATGTAATTGTTATAAACAGAGATACTTTAAGTTATTTTCAATTTGTTATTATTCTGCATTTATACATAATATAATAAGTATGGGAGGTTGGTGAAACGCTAGGGAATCTCTAATAGTTAATATGCGCGATATAATCCATTTAAATCGTTTCATTTATGGTTTATGGTTTAAGATATTTATTCCTCATAAGATTTTACAAAATCACTTACTGAGAAAATAGTTATTTACGATACAAGTGTGGAAGGTAGGTGATTTCAGACGAGTGTGATTTTTAGTCACGAGCGAGGTACGAGCGAGTGATTAAACAAACACGAGTCGGAAATCATCTTACACACGAGTTCCGTACAAAACTTTACTATGCATGTACGAGAAAATAGAAAATACTTTAATACTCACAAAGACTGTTTACATTGGAAAAAAAGTATTTGGTTTCATTTATCCAACAAGAAGCCGTCGTTCACATTTTTTAATTCTTCAATAACATTTTACGGGTTTAAATTCATGATTCGTCCCTTTATCTCGCCATTATTTCAGCAGATTTGCACAAAACAACTTCAAAATAAACTAGACATCAATAAAAAATGGCGAAATTATTTGAAAACCGCGCTTGACATATCTACTACTGCGCATGTGCAAAAGTTTTTTTTAATATTCGTCTTATGTCAAAATGGCACAAGCGCGTGTACATTCAGCCAAATTCATTTAATGAATAACGATTTAAAGTTCGTTTATTAATCAAATTTTATATGTAATTAATGTAATTAATGACGTGTTAAATGAATTAATTAATGAAATATTGGTTTTATTGTACTTTTATACGTGATAATAATCGGTATTTGACTTTTTTATCAAACTTTTTGTAAATAATAAAACCTCTTTGTGTCAGGCTGTCAGATACGGCTATAAATTAAAAAAAAATTGAAAAGTAAAAAGCACTAGTGCGGAAAAGTAGTACTTTCCGCACAGTTTGAATGCCTAGAATACGCTCTTTTCGAGCACATGCATTGTAAATACATTATTGACTTAAATCTAGGTAAGAGAGGGTATATAAAGTGACCGAACATAATCTCGTCAGAAAACTGGGTAAACGCACAAAGTATGGTAAACGGCAGCAACTAATTCAACATTGTAATGAATGCATGCTAAGGGCTAGTAGAACCAAACTATTCTACAACATTAATTAACCGTCGGTTACAAGTATGCGACCGAGAAAACTACTTAATTCTAAAATTACATAGTTTAAGAGGAACCATGAAAGATTTTATTTGTGTATTTATTTTAGGTATAGGTTAATTATTTAGATTGAATTTTTATAAGTATGTACATGTGTGTTTGGAGTAGAATATCTTGATTTTATCTGTGGAATAACTAATTTTGTCTGTGGAATAATTGTTTGGTTAATGTTTATTTATAACATACTGTTTTAAAGTTTTCTTAAAAAGCACTTTCGATTTTATATCTTTAATGTCTTTTGGCAGTCTGTTATACATTTGAGCTCCTTCATACACTATAATATTCTTCTTGCCGTACAGTGTTCGAGGGGGGCGAAGTATTATATTGCTAGCTTGTCGAGTCATTTTCTTGTATACTTGTGATCTTTTAGAGAATGTTATGTGGCTACGTATGTCCTTATTTATTATCTTTCTTATCAAAATGCATGTACAATATACATACGTTTGTTTTATGTTTAATATTTTTGTTTCTTTGTACACAGTTTTAGTACAGGTGAAGTATTTATATTTATTTATTTATTTATTCGGCAAGGTTACAAAATGTAAATTGTCATTAACCTAATAGGATGTAGTTATAGTTAGACTGTACTAAATTTACATTTCTATGACTACCATGCACAACTTTCATTTAATGGGTACATACTAAATTTAAATGTTAAACTTATCTAAGAGGAATACATAATACCAACTAAACAATGATTTGACAAGCTTATTTTGTGCGGTTTGTAAAGCTTTCAAATTAGTCTTAGCAGCGGAGCCCCATATTTCGATCAAGTATTCTATGTGTGGCTTTACAAGAGAGTTGTAAATAGTGTAACGAACTCCATTTGGTAAGCAACGAACAATCCCTCTTATTGCACCTGCTAATTTAAATCAGTATACATCAAAAATAGTGATTTTCCCACATGTTTGTCTCTAATTAGTATTAATTACCCTCCTGAAGTCGGTGCCTGAATGCCTGTCGTGAATCCCGAAACCCTGTTTCTTCCAGAACTTAACGTTTTTGGGTTCATCGTACTCAGAATCGATAGCATTTTCATTGTAAAGAATAAATAAAAGTGTCCCAAAATTCGTAATGGATGTCTTATCACATTAATATTATATAGACGAAAGTTGTTGTTACTTCTTCTTCTTCAAACAAGTGGACCAATTTTGTTAAAATTTTATGTGGAGGTTTAACTGACGGCATACACATAGGAGTAGGAAATAAAGACACTAACGTAGGATAAACATGACACTTCGTATTAATCTCATAAATAAAAATAAACGTTAATATTTGTTAACCTCTAGCTCAGCCTGTGGCACGCGACTGACTGTTTCGACGTGTACACACTTTTTTTTTATAAATATCGGACAACCTCACACAAATCGATCTAGTCCCACAGTAAGCTCTAGTAGGCTTATGTTATGGACACTAGACGACGATAAACATACTTATATAGATAAATACATACTTAAATACAAATAACATCCATGACCCAGGCACAAATATTCGAGTTAATCACACAAATATTTGCCCTTGCCGGGTTTCGAACCCAGGATCGTCGGCTCAGTAGGCAGTTGCTTAACCACTGCGCCAACCGCATCGTCGAACACTTACTCGTACACAGTACTTCAAGAGCCCCTGTTTTGTTTTACAACGCCGGTTTTTTTTTAATCACGAATATCAGACTAAAACTCCCACACCGATAGGTCATGTAGTTTTATTTATTGAATCATCTAAGTTTGCTTATATCCGGCTTTCATTTTATTGCTTAAGAACAGGTCTACTTATAACAGTTTTGATTAAACCACATTAACTTGCGTATGATTCCCCACAGTTTGCATTTTGTACACTTACCGTAATTGCTTTCGGAGATAATATTCTTTATAGACTTTTCTGTTTTCATTTTTTTTATTCCATATTTACCCCGTATTAGGCGGAGATATTTTATTACACGATTGCTCAAATATACATTTTTGTCAACAGTATTAAAATCCCGATCTAATTCCACGGAAGATAGAAGATTAAATTATAGAAGTTACATCAGGTTTTGGTTTCGTTTTGTAGCTAGGGCTGTCACTTCGGGTGAAAATATATCCGGGTCCCGATATTTAGATTTGTTGTTACGTTTCGATGAAATGCTTCAAGTGATAAGTGCGTTTAACTGATGTCCCACACTCCACAGTCATCTGAGAAGAGTGACCTCGATGCAAGAAGTTGTTATTCAATTTCAGAAAACCATCATTCTCTTATTTCACAATGAATATTCAAATTTCATATAGTTGTATCCAATATATGATTTATCAATTTATTTAACGAGAACTAAATTATTTTATAATGTGTTCATGATAGTTATTCCATTTTATGCCTGAAATACAGGGAATGTTAGTCCAGGCGCGCGTCATATTTTGTCAAATAGAATGACTTAGTTTATAGTCATTCTTACTGTAAAATAAGTTATTAAGAAAATACGAGTAATTAACTCAAAGTTAAGTATTAAAATTAATATTGTTTCGGAATGTGTCGTGATTTACATTTAGTTTCTGCTCACTGCTTATATCTTTATTATTTTAATACACATACCTTCATTATTATTATTATATTGTTAATTAGTGTTATAATAAAGTCAACATAATAACTAACCTAATTACAAAAGTCAAACCCGCTCGTTATCGTTTCCGGTGCGAAAGTGCCCATAATGCTCACGGCATTACCCCGCTGGATGGCTATGGACAGCCTCTGCACCAGAAACGATTCGGAGCGGGGGTCCTCCCCCTTTTGTCTAAGTCGACGGCCTATGTCACGCACAAATTGCTTCGCATCAGCACCCCAGCAGCCCGCCGTTTCCACCGCAAAAGGGACGAAAATATACCCCGAGCCCAAAGGAGCATACTTTTGGCGCTTCGCCGCCGCCTGCGACTCGGCCGCCGCTCCGCCCGCACGTACTGTGCGACTGATATGAGAGGCGGCGAAGGTGCTGACGCACGTAGCGTCCCAGATCAAGCACCGCCCTCTCTCCCATGGCACCAACGTTAGGCCATCCGGCCGCTTGCCGTCCGTGCGACTAAGACCCGGAGGCTCGAGCACAGACGGAACACCTGCCGACCTGAGCTATATCAGTTATTAAGTATTACTTATTATTAAATAAATACCTTATCTTATCACAAATTGTTTATAAATGATACACGAGCCGCTTAGGGTTCCCTCAGGGATTACTGGGTTACTTGTAACTGTCACTTAATATCAAATAATAATTTGTAGGTATTGGCGTGGGACGAGAGAATTTAAACTATTTGAAGCGTAGGTGGAGATAATTTTCTAATCACGCACGGATGTAAATAATTTACCTGAATATAGAAATAATGGAAAATAATAGGATATTTTGAAATTTACTTTGGTATTCCTAATACTAAGCGTGAAAATATCTTTTAAAAAGTTTTATTTTTCAGATTTTTCATACCAATAGTTAAGGTTTTAGGGTACACCTAATTCCATGAAGAAGCGCAGGTAAAATCAAGAACTACTAAAATTAGCATTTAAAGTTTAATATTTGACAAATTGTGTGCGCAACCCCCCAAACATTTAAGAGGAACCCATCGAACAATAACCCACACTTATTATTGAGCAATATGTATACATAAGTAAAAAGAGTTTGCGACGTCAGACCGAGCTGATTTCTATGGGCAATTATTTGCACAAGGCAAAGCAGAATCGCGTCCGTTGCAGAATCTAAACCAACGTAGTTCCGTGGGTCTGAACATGACGCATACAAACGAGTTGCAGTCCTAATATTGAAAGTTTGGATGGATGAATGGATGTATGGACGTGCGTTCCACTTAATCTCAAAAAATACTGACATATTTTTTATGAAAGTTTCCAGTTATGTACCTTATATATCAGAATAGGACATAGGCCATCATTTCTATCAAATTTTATCCATTTTAGGGACGAACAACGGGATGAAACTTTGTATGGAGAGCAAATAATTGTAGTTGCAACAATTCCCTACATGTCATAGATTTGACGTAAACTAATCAATGTATTCCTGATTTTGTCTGGGCCTATGGTAGACCTTCACGAAACGTATACCAAGCTTTTCTTTGTAAAAAAACAATAAATTCTGATATGGGAACAGGTATTCGCAAAATTCGATTAATCGCGTAATTTCAAAAATATAAGGGCTCATAGGGTCATAATATCCTAATAATATTATAAACGTGAAAGTTTGGATGGATGTATGTATGTACGTTCCACTTAATTTCAAAAACTACTGGACGAACCATGATGAAACTTTCCAGTTATGTACCTTATATATCAGAATAGGACATAGGCTATAATTTAAATCAAGTTTTATCCCTTTTATGGACGAAAAACGGGATTAAACGTTGTATGGAGAGCAAATCATTGTAGTTACAACAACTCCATACATGTCATCGTTTTGACGTAAACTAATTAATATATTAAACATTTCGCCTGGACCTACGATACGATAGACCTTCACGAAACGCATACCAAAATATTCTTTGTAAAAAAACAATTAATTCTGATATGGGAACACGTAACCGCAAAATTCGATTAATCGCGTAATTTCAAGAATCAAATACATACAATTTTACAAATTTGAAATAATCACATTTGATTTGACAAACGTCACACACTCATCTGGCAAGACATGTCAAACCAGTGATGCCAGAAGGACTACTCTGATATTCGTAATTCAACTGTCGAATAGTGCCATCCCTCTCGATCTCCTGTCAAAGTATATTTAAGTGAGTGGAATGGCACTATACGACGGTCAAATTTCGAACATCGAAGTAGCCCTTCAGGTAGGTATCACGTTCCAATACGCACATCATCTTAAAATATTACGAGCTTTGATTATTTACCCCCGCTTGGTAACTGAGTATAAATAAAGTAGTAAATAACTGAGTGTGCAAAGATAGAATAATCAAAATTATATTTTAAATAATCCTAATAATGTTATAAACGTGGAAGTATTTACGTTCGTTGCTCTTTAATTTTAAACGATGATTGATGGACGGTCGCCAGTGTTCGGAAATCGTCGTAAACAGCCAATTGTTGAATCGTCTCTTCCTAAACTTTGATAGAGAAGGATAGCCTTATTGCCATGATTATAAGAGGAAATAGAAAAGAGTGCCATCTTTTGGCTCTATCACCGACCGAGCATTTTTACATGGACGGTTTATAGGCACTTATATTCATGACGAAAACTATTCATGACAGAACCATATTGTCACCAAAAATGATAGGTATTGTTTTAAAATCAACAAAAAGGTACCAGTTTTGTTAATGTGCAACTTAGACGCACCCAAATTTTGCAACGGCGCTAGATTGAGAATCACCTAATTAAGGAAGTACATTGTGAAGGGCACGATTTTAACGGGAGAAGCCAGGGGACAAAGTGACCACGTATTCCAATTATACCGAATAATTTACTATTTAATTTTAAACGTCAGTCTCCATTAAAAGTTTTTTGCATGTTCTATGACTGTTAATAAATCACAGGGGCAAACGTTAAAAGTAGCAGGAATACATTTGGGCACGCCATGTTTTTCTCATGAACAGTATGTAGCTTGCTCACGTGTCTCCAAATCAAAAAAATTACATGTTTTTACTGACCGAAATAAGTCATTTAAGATAATGTATTGAACTATATTTCAATAAACTAAATTGTAAAAACAAAGTTAGAAAAAATAATAGTACCCACCTAATAATTATTTTGTCCCAATTTCATAATGTGACAAAATTCTTTGGTGAATAGAACCATACCTTCTTCGTCAGTTGATTGTGTACCGTCACCATCTCGAACCATGTCTGAGCATAGCTTATTGCATCGAGTGGGACTTAGCCTATCAACTCCGCAAAGATTCAAAAAGGATGTTTTGTATTTTGTCCATCATTTTCATCCAATACCCCAGAACTAAACTACTAACTAGATTCCATTCAAGTATTGAATACCTGAAGTCCAATTTCTTTTATTTTATTGTCAACATCAATTACCGAGTTCTACGCGTACGAAGTCGCGGGCAAAAGCTAGTATAATACTAAAGAAATTAAAATACTAACTATAAACTAAGAACTTAACTAACTAAAATAAAAGGATAAAACAGATTTTAAAAATAAAAAAAGACTTTACCATCTAATACATAAACAATGACATTTGATTTGACGAACGTGACACACCCATCTGGCAAGACATTTCAAACCAGTGATGCCAGAAGGGCTACTCCGATGTTCGTAATTCGACTGTCGAGTAGTACCATCCCTCTCGATCTCCTGTCAAAGTATATTTGGGTGAGTGGAATGGCACTAGTTACTATACGAAGGTAAAATTTCGAACATCGGGGTAGCTCTTCAGGTAGGTATCATATAGGTACATAGGGTAATCAACATATATAAATAATCCTAATAAAAGTATTTACCTCTCTTAAATTTAAACGATGATTGATGGACGGTCGCCTCTGTTCGGCAATCGTCGTAAACAGCCAAATATTGAATTGTCTCTTTCTAAAGATCGATGTGCAATATTTATTGCCGAGTACAGTATTAGTGCATAAAGTTTTTGTAATACTCGGATACTCGACAATACCCGAATTGTCAATCTGGTTTAAGAATTTTATTACTCATAAAGAATTTACAAAATTCACTTATATGAGCTAAGTTATATAAAAATAATCAATTATGCTACTACGTAATCGACGTGTTTAAGTCGAGGGCCGAACACGCTTTGAGAGAGAAAGATAGCCTTATTGCGATTCTTATAAGAGGAAATAAAAAAGAGTGTAATTTTTTGTCTCTATCAACGACCGAGCATTTTTAGGGTGCCATAGTCAACTAGGAACCCTTATAGTTTCGCCATGTCCGTCTGTCTGTTAGTCTGTCTGTCCGTCCGCGGCTTAGCTCCGTGATCATTAGTACTAGGAAGCTGAAATTTGGCATGAGTAATTGAGTATGTGTATGTATCACGCTGACAAAACGGTAAAATAAAAACTAAAAAAAAACAGTTCAGGTACCTTACACCTAAAGCGGGGGTGATTTTTTTTATTCGATCCAACACTAGTGTGTTGGGTGTCTTTGAATAGGTCTTTTAAAAATAATAGGGGTCTGCAAACATTATTTTTTGATAAAGAGCAGTTAAGTAAATATTCGCTCCGAAAATAAAACCTTTTTTTTCCGATTTACCGTTTTTCGGCGTGATACATACACATACTCATACGATATTTCAGCTTTCTAGTACTAATGATCACGGAGCTAAGCCACGGACGGACACAGACAGACAGACAGACAGACAGACGGACAGATGGACATGGCGAAACTATAAGGGTTCCTAGTTGACTACGGAACCCTAAACATGGGAAAGATTGTATTTCACTTTATTTAACAAAAAACTTAGTTTGGGGGCTGAAATTGTTCATACTTGTTACCAATAAAAAACCAAATCATCAAAAAAAAATACAGGCCAAAACTTGCTGGTGGTAGATTCACTTAGCTTATCACGGCATGGTCAAAATGATACTTTACGAGTAGGTATATGAGGTATTAAAGGAACTGTACAAATTTCACTAAAAGTTTTCGACATAGATACAAATATCTTAAAAATTGGGCAAGTGCGAGTCCGACTAGCGCATGAAGGGTTCCGTACCATAATCTATAACAAGTTTGTTGTATGGGAGCCCCCTTAAATATTTATTTTATTTTATTTTTAGTATTTGTTGTTATAGCGGCAATATAAATACATCATCTGTGAAAATTTCAACTGTCTAGCTATCACCGTTCTTGAGATACAGCCTGGTGACAGACGGACGGACGGACGGACAGCGAAGTCTCAGTAATAGGGTCCCGTTTTTACCCTTTGGGTACGGAACCCTAAAAAGGGACATTTAAACCAAAATCCCCATGCTTGCCTCACACGCGGAAATGTTTCGAGTTATGTACATATTGTAAAACATCCCAAATAAATCCTTTAACAATTTCAAGTACTTAAACGATTCCGATTTTTCAAAATAATTTTAACTAAATACATAAGTAGTTAATAATATTAATAATACATAGTTAATAATCTAGAATATGTTTAACTCAGAGTAAGAAAGCGTATACATACTGTTCATAACGGTCGTATCCCTTAAGGTTTTGCTTGTAACAATTCAAATAAAAAAGTAAGTATTACGGATTTGTTCAAAAAGTAAGTATGACTATTATTGATAAGGGTTCATTTCGCTCTTCGGGGTTCGGAATAGTTACGAATCAAATGAAAAACTTTAAGGACAATGAGACAAATTTACAGGGCCACTTCGTATAGAGATAAAAGGTTTCATGCTAGCAGAAATTTCTGCGAATATTTTAACAGTCAGAGCGGTAACTTTAAATTGGTAACGAACTTTGTTCATCATTCTGGTGACTGAATATGACTCGAGCTGTTTTACCCGAATTCAGAATTAGATTGTCAGTCAAGGCGACGAAAAGATGTATCCTAACACAAATGTATAATATCAACATCATAGTACAGTCGCCATCAGACATATCGCAGCATATAAGGCGTTCATAAAATATGTGAACATGTACCTACTGTAACGCCCAGTCAATAAGAGTCGTGTTCACATATTTATGAACGCCTTATATGCTACGATATATCTGATGGCGACTGTACTAACAGTACTAACAACCCAAGGTCTAGGAAACCTATGTAGTAGGGTGTTTCTTATTTTCGCAAATAGCTCATCGTACATTCGTTATTTTGTAGAGTTCCCGATTACGTGCAAGACAGCCGCGCGTTTGTAGCAATGCTGAATCAATACAGTCGCACGTCTGCATCGATGCAGAAGCGATGCTGAATCAAAACAGCGCGACAGCATTGCGACAGTCGCGTTTGTGTCGCTAGTGCATCGCATATTTTCTGTCGCCGGTTGAAAATTCGAAAAATGGTCAAGATGTCGCGATGCAGTCGCGCGACTCGTGGACGCGCGACTGCGTCGCTACGAAAAGTCGCCGTATGCCTTTATAATAAAATGCAGTCCAAGGAAGTATACCTATTGTCTCACTCTCATCTAGGTTTCCGTTTCTTATGCTACATTTTTTATTGGTACATACGTCTTTCTTGCAGTCGGGTATTACACGTTGAAATTACGTCAGTTTTATTATGCAAATAAATAGGTATATCATTAAAGCTCACAAAGGCCTCACGATCCTGCGAATACAATTGTCTAAGGTCACAAATGCCCTGCTTATAAATGGCTTACAATTTCAACGAATTATTTTGTAAACATTATTTTGAATAAATATCATTATTAGGTTAATAAATTACGAACAATACAAGCAGTGTTAGCGTCTTTACAATTTAGTTCGTATTCGTATTTAGTTTAAAGTAACAAAGAGGACAATGCGTAACGACGACCTGTGGAGGATATGCCACCAGTCATCCATAAGTGTGGACATCGCGACGCGAAAATGGAGATGGATAGGCCACACCTTTCGGCGTGGAGGAGCGAACAACGCAAGCATTGCTTTCGAGTGGAAGCCGCCGGACGGAAGGCGGAGACGCGGACGGCCGGTACACTCATGGCGGCGCACCGTGGAGAGCGAACTGCGAGCCGTTGGAATGAGCTGGAGCGAGGCCAAAAAAGTTGCTGAGGATAGAAAGGCGTGGCGCGAGCTGATGAAGGCCCTCTGCACCTCCGGGGTGCCTTAGGACAACAACAACAACAACAACAACAAAGACAAAACCGTCACGTAAAAGGTGTTATAAATAGCCTTCGGGCAAATTTCTACCTGTAGGTACTCGTGCGCATTTGATATACTTCCCTACTTTAATAGATTTTTTAAAGAAGAGTTAATCATTTTGGGAAATCTTTTCTAAGTGCAGTTACGACTTTCTCGACTCTTCGGTTAAAGTACCAAACAATAATTTATTGTAAAGCTAGGTGATCCACATACTGCTTTTTGTTCCGTAGTTGGCCAGTCGTCGATGTCATGGGGTACAACTTCTTGAGTAGACACCATCGGCGTGGCGGCCCAAGAACTTGATTCTGGCTTGACAATTTTGAAGAAAAAGTCCCAAATTGGTGGGGTCTAATGAGGATATAAAACGTTTCATATAATTTCACTAGATATATCAACATTTTATATAGGTAATGTTGCGTTTGATGTATAAACAATAAATATAATTTCATTGGGTATTATTTCTTTATTAGTAAAAAATACATGTACCTACTTAATAAAATTTTAATAAATAAATAAATATCAGACAACCTCACACAAATCGATCTAGTCCCAAATGACGCTCAAGAAGGCTTGTGTTGTGGGACTTGTGGGTACTAGACTACGACATACATACTTATATAGATAAACTAGCATTAACCCGCGGCTTCGCTCGCGTGCCTATGTAATATACATCATCATACGGGAACAATGCTCTTTTTTTTTCAGGATTAAAAGTAGGCTATTTGTTAAGTTAGGGTATAATCTGCAATCTGCATTTCCCTCAACATAACTATTGAAAAGCTTGAATGTATTTATTACGGATGCAGGAAGTTTCCCGATCATTACTCCTCCCGTCCCAACGCGCCGCCCGCCTATAGGTACCGATTGACGACGATCGAGATGCCACCAAATACTATTTTTTTTATCTATTAGGATAACGCGGGTCTCTATCCATACCTCAAAAGCAAAAACAGAACCCCCTTATAGGATCACATGTAGCTGTCTGTCAGCCCGTCTGTTACAACCGATTTGCTGCAAAACTACTGGACCGATTAAATTGCAATTTGGCGCAAATGGTTTCAAGAATTTTCATGACCACAAATAAAATTTCAAAATCGGTGGCATTTTCGTAATTAACGTCCCAAGAAACCATAAAAATTACACCCATACTCATATTTAGTAATTTCAACCCCATCGCACCCCAACAGGCGAGACGGTATTTCACGTCCACCACGTTTGTTTTTAAAATCGTTGTTGTTTTGGTAATCAGCGACCCGATAAACCATAGAAACATTACCCTTGTTAATTTTCGGACTTTGTCACCGTATTCTCCTCCTTTAGGGGTTGAATTCTCAAAAAACATGAAACATATGCTTACTCATTTATCGTTAGAAATAATCCTTGGAAGTTTTCAATAAAATAGTCTAAGTAATCTTTTTTCCCTATACAAACTTATGACCCCCATTTCACCCCAACAGGGGAGATAGTAACTCACGTCCGCCACGTTGGATTTTGAAATCGTTGCGGTTTTCGTAATCAGCGACCCGATAAACCATAAAAACAATACCCATGCTGATTTTCAGGCTTTGTCAACACATTTCTCCCTTATAGGGGTTGAATTTTCAAAAAACTTGAAACACGTATTTACTCATTTATTGTTAGAAATACTCCTGTGAAGTTTCGAATAAAATAGTCTAACTAATCTTGTTTCCCCATACATACTCTGGAACCCCATTTCACCCCTTTAGGGGATGAGTTTTGAAAAATCCTTTCTTAGTGCACCCCTACACCTTATAAGGAACCTACATGCCAAATTTGAACTCTCTAGAACCAGCAGTTTAGTATTTAGACATTTCAACCCCATTTCACCCCAACAGGGGAGATGGTAACTCACGTCCGCCACGTTCGTTGGATTTTAAAATCGTTGTGGTTTTCGTAATCAGCGATCCGATAAACCATAAAAACAATACCCATGCTGATTTTCAGACTTTGTCACCACATTTCTCCCTTTTAGGGGTTGAATTTTCAAAAAACCTGAAACACGTGTTTACTCATTTATCGTTAGAAATACTCCTGTGAAGTTTCGAATAAAATAGTCTAACTAATCTTGTTTCCCCATACAAAATTTGGAACCCCATTTCACCCCTTTAGGGGGTGAGTTTTGAAAAATCCTTTCTTAGCGGATGCTTACGTCATAACATCTACTTGCATGCCAAATTTCAGCCCGATCCGTCCAGTGGTTTGGGCTGTGCGTTGATAGATCACTATGTCAGTCAGTCAGTCACCTTTGAGTTTTATATATATATATAGATATATACTAAAATACATAGAACAACCATGACCCAAGCACAAATATTCGAGTTCATCACACAAATATTTGCCCTGGCTGGGATTCGAACCCGGGACTGCCGGCTCAGTAGGCAGGTGCTCTGAGCCAGCCGCGTCGTCAAAATCGTTTAATGTGCCGCGTCGTTTAATGGCATTTGAAATTAAGTAAATAAATAAAAATGTATTTATTCAATATTACAACTGCAGTTACATTACAGCGTATGTTGTCTCTTTTTCAGTATTAGAATACTTGTGCTAAGAGGCATCGCTCTTCCTTATTATGGTAGAAAGCAAATATTGTATTACTGTTTAAAATAACATAAAATCATATTTTTAATTACGTGGTATTACTAATTTAGTGACATGACATGAAGTATACGAAATGTTATTATTTTATTAGTTTATTAAGTCGCTTGACTGTTATATTGCCCAATATATCATAAGGTTTTACAACGGCCGTTACGCACCCGCTCGCGGGGGCTGCACCACAAAAGAACAAACATAAATATGTATGTGCCTACAATAGGTACATACATATTGTAATAAGTGATGATTATAATTACTCACTAACTTCCTTTGCATTGCGCCCTAAGCTAATTGGAACCCTTACTATGCAAATCCAATTTGCATTTAATTACCTAGTTTTTATGGTGTCCTTGCAATTGTATCATTTCACCTTATATATACGAAGCTTCGTCGCTTCGGTCTTCAGTCACTATAGGATTAAGTCTTCTTACCCCGCCCGGCCCCACATTGGCTTAACTGTAAATGTCACCCAGGGTCTAACGTATTACGAGTATTTTAGTTACGGATCTGACATCACATGCTTTGGGAAATTTGTTACAATAATAATAATAATAAACTTAACCTAAGAAATTAAATAAATATACGAAATAATAATAAAAATAGTAATTTATTTCAGATAACAACGATCCATATTTTCTGTTAGTAATTAAATAAAATTAGGCTTAAATACTAAATGTTAATAGGCATTTTAGAAACAAATTACTTATACACACACGCTGGACAAATAAAACTAATTAATTTTGATAAGGATTGTCAACATTATTAGAAATAATCAAAAATAAAATGTCATTTTTATACAATATTTTTCTATTTGTTTACGATTTTATATTGAATATTTTTTTATAATAATGTTTGCAGTCTCAGTGGAGTGGTTGGAATGCCCAATTTGTCAAGATGGAAAACTATACAAAGGTAACCTTGGACTAAACGTTCATCTCGGCAAATCACATGTTCCCCGAATACTTCCCTCATCGACAGAGCCGTCCACGTCCCGCCTACCCGGGGCCGCACTTCCCTCAACAGCCTCTTTATCCGCACGCCTGGCTTCGTTAAAAGGGAACATTAAAACAGTTAAGAGGATACCAAGGGGAGCACGAGTGGCTGTAGCGCGGAGCCTTATAGACTGCTTATCAAATGTCGTTAAAAATAATGATTTTGCTGCATGGGAATCCTTATTATTACAAACGTAAGTTTGTCTACAAAAATTTGCCATATCCCACGTGGCCGGTCAAACCGCTCCCTATCAGCAATTATTAAAGATAATGTTCTCCATCCAGCGCTACCGATAGACACTGAAGAGCCAACCATACAGCGTTGCAACTCCAATATTAATTACAAAATTAAAGCAATTGAAAATAAAATTTCAGATGGAAACGTCAACAGTGCCGCAAATATTTTATTTTCTAGTGACACGTTAGCCCCCCGTACTTCTGAAGTTTTTAGTGCTCTTAAAGGTAAACACCCAATCCTGACGTCGCCGGTGCAGTTCCCTATATCAGCGGCTGCCACCCAACCGCCACTTCAGGTTTCCGAGTACGCAACTTTGCAAGCGATCCGCTCCTTCCCCAACGGGTCTGCTGGAGACTTTATATGGTCTGACGCCGCAGTTCTTGAAGGACTTGACTAGCCCGCTAATTGATGACACAGGGGAGTCTCTAATTAAAGAGTTGACTGCCTTAATGAACCTCATGCTCTCCGGAAAAGTGTGCAGTGAAATCACTCCTATTTTGTATGGAGCAAATCTAATAGCCTTGAAGAAAAAAGATGGTGGTATACGCCCGATAGCTGTAGGCAGCTCTTTGCGTCGGTTGGAATCTAAATTATGTTGCCATGAGTTCCACTCACGTCTCACCGATCTTTTTAAACCCAAGCAACTTGGTTTTGGCGTTAGGGGCGGATGCGAAGCCGCGGTACACGCCACCCGCACTTTCCTCAATAATTCAGACTTCGAAGTTTTGGTAAAACTGGATGTAAAGAATGCTTTTAATTCTATCGATAGGGGTATTCTCTTAAATGAAATTCTTGAGATTTTGGGATACCTATGGCAGTGCTACGGTACTCCATCGAAATTAATGTTTGGCGATAATGAAATTGCCTCCTGCGTTGGCTGCCAGCAAGGAGACCCGCTCGGCCCCGCTATTTTCAGCTTAGCCATCAACCCCATTATCACACAACTCTCTTCTGAACTCAATGTCTGGTATCTGGATGACGGCACCTTAGGTGGAAATGCATCTGCAGTTCTAGATTACCTGAACTGTATCATCAATCGTTTCTCCGAGGTGGGCCTTTCATTAAACTTTGACAAGTGTGAAATGTTCATCTCTGAGAAGCTATCACCCAGTTCCCGATCTGAGATCATAAACAATTTTAACCATGTTGCGCCCAACATAACCATACTAGCCCCCGACACCCTTTCCCTACTTGGTGCTCCCATTTTTGACGACGCCATCCCCCCAACCATATTTTCAAAATTAAATATTTTTAATAGTACCTCGGATTTATTTTTCAAAATTAATCCTCATGTCGCCATCTACATTCTACGATTGTGTCTTTTCTCACCAAAATTTTTGTATATTTTACGCTGTAGCCCAGTTTGAAAACACCAAAACCTTACTGAAATTATAGATGAAACTTTAAAAGTAACCACTGAGAGAATTCTTAATATAGGTAGCACATAATTCTGTGAGCTGGTCCCAGGCAACTCTTCCAATCAAGTATGGCGGCCTAGGTATTCGCACCACGGGTGACCTAGCTCTCCCTGCTTTTCTGTCATCCGTCAATAGTACGGCCACCCTCATCAGTGGAATCCTTAATGTCCCTAATCCCACTGATGTCGAGGTGGCTGGCTTGGCGGATGCTGAGACGGCATGGAGGGCTAGCAACCCAGGTGAAAGCTTGCCAACTGAAAAAGCCAGCCAAGCTGCCTGGGACCAGTTAAAAATCAAAGCCATCCATCAAAGCATTTTGGATGACTGCCACAACCGAGAGGAGCGGGCCCGATTGCTGGCGGTTTCAGAGCCGGAGGCGGGACACTGGCTTCATGCTCTGCCTTCGCAGAAGCTTGGAACCCTCCTGGATCCAGGCTCTCTGCGAATCGCCGTGTGTCTCCGCTACGGGTTAAGATCCTGCGAACCGCACCCCTGCAGCCGCTGTGGAGCCTCAGTAGACGTCCTCGGGCGCCACGGCCTTCACTGCCAACAGAGCGCTGGCCGATGTTTCAGACATGCGGCGCTCAACGACATCGTCCGCAGGGCCCTCGGCACTGTATCCATCCCGGCCACCTTAGAGCCAGTCGGCTTGTCTGCCGCGGACGGGAAGAGACCCGACGGCTGCACCCTGGTACCTTAGTCCCGTGGACTTCCCTTAGCATGCGTCGCGTGCGTGACAGCTCCAACACCCTCGTAAGACTTGTTTGGGAGAATCCTACTTGCTCACTGTGGAGGCACTGGAACTCCTTACACATGGGCTCTCGAGGCATCGTATATGACATTTTGTAAGTTATTTTATTTTTATTCTTTGTTTTGTTATTTATTTGCATACTAACATAGATTGTAAGACCTTTGTAACTAACACTCTATGGACATTGTCTGAAATAAATATTTTGAATTTGAATTTGAATTTGAATTTAGCATGGGATGCCACTTGCGTGGATACGCTGGCTCCGTGACACGTCCGCCGCTCCGCACGAATGCCAGGGTCTGCCGCTGACGACGCCCAAACCATCAAATGCCGCAAATACGCATTTCTAAAAAATAATTACGTATTTGCCGCTCTTGCGGTTGAAACCTTCGGGCCGTGGTCGTCAGACACTAAATTTTTTGTAAAGGAAGTGTCGGGCAAGCTCATCGGCGCCTCTGGCGACCCGCGAGCGGGGTCTTACTTTGCGCAGCGGCTGGGGTTGGCGATTCAAAGAGGAAACGCGGCCAGCGTTTTGGGGACAATGCCCCGGGCGGCTCCACTGGTTGAGGGTATCCAATTTTTGTAAGTGTTATGTTATCTTTTTTTCTTTTATATAAGTTATATACCTATATTGTTAAATTGTCTGTAATCCGTCGCTATAAGATATTAAGTAAGTTTTTATACCCTTAAATATAGATTATAAAACATCATTATATATACCGGGTGGATTGGCACGAGGATCCTTTGCGGAAATATAGCATCATTTAAGTGATACACTGTCCATTTATAATGTTTAGAAACTTAAAAGAAGTAAAAAAAAAAAATACAAATTTTGTTCATTTTCAACTGTGGTGATAACCCTATATTGCATCTACACATCACGGCAAGGTGGCTAGATTAAGGAATCGCCGTCGGAAAAACTCGAGATATTACGTTTATTTCCGTGAGTTGTTGTCATCGTACCTACTGATGTAAGAATGACACATAAATGACAAATGAACCAAATAAAATGCGAAAATATCAATATCAGTTACTTTATTACAATTGTTACACACGCTGCAGCACGCTGCTTCTGTTTTGAGTTGGAGGCAAAAACACTGGTCCTATAATTGTTTCCCCGTGAATCGTTAACTGACCAACGACACTGGTGTGCTGTAAATCGGTAGGCGACACGATTGTCTTCGGCAAATACACATGTTCCTTCCGTCTATTCCACACCACATACCGTTGCGAGTAAACAAGCTTTCATCGCTTCAAATAACATGCCTGATAAAATCACGCTCTTTCACTGTTTTTTGCAATAGCCACCGGCAGTAAGCTTCACGGATAGGTCAGTCTCTAGGAAATAAAGCTTGAACCCTCTGAACGGGTCCCCAACGTTGATCGTTCTAAGTTGTTCGTGGTTCAACGGGCTGATTGTTGGCGACACGATCAAAAGCACGTAAAATTGTCCAACGACCTGTTGGGTGTGGTGGTGGATATGTTTCACTCACGTCGTAAAGCTTCAGCCGCATTATAATTGTACCTCGCGCATAACATGAGCAAATATAAATATCCACGTGCTTTTAACAAAGGCATTTTCATTTAAAGGTAAAGCAAATTGAAATTAACTTAAATGTCTTTTTCATTTCAAACATCATATTTATGATTAATGTTAAATCGTGCAAAGAAGTTCGATAGTTGTAAAAAATGCGTTAATTTTATCTTGCGTCGGCGATTGAAGAGCCGTGTTACTTTAGTGCAATATCCAAACGACGATATTTGACGATAACCAAAATAAAATAAATAACAAGGACGGCCTATTGTATGAATTGCAGATTAAACAGGGAACAATTTCAATTTACTCGAAAATAATTTTATAAAGCGTGTTAACGAACTAAAACCTTTTTATTATCAGTTTAGGTAGGTAAACAGAGACGTTTTATTTACGATGAAAGAGGTTACAACATCGGTAATTGTTTATGATGATTTGAGTACATTCGAGTGGTTGTCAGTGTCAAGTCATGTCATGTGAGATTTGTTGGGAATAAAATTATTAACTAACAAATTACATAAATACTCCACTAGAAAATTTAATAAGTAAGTAGAATAACAGAGACAATTACCTCTGCAAATCCTGCAATGATTTTTTTAGCGTTTCACACAGACCTAAGAATGGAAAAAAGCAACATATTAACGTAATATCCTAACGTCTAAGGATTGTTTACAAGTAAGTTCATTGACCCAGCCACCTGATTAGGGTTGGCACAAAGTAGCTTTTGGTATGAATGTTTCAAAGGCTATAACTTGAAAACGGTAACATATATTTCCATAGTTTCTATGGAGGAAATATAGTGCTAAGGTTGAACTATCTGCCAGTTCCGCAAAGGATCGTCGTCACGTTCCACCCTGTATAGTAATTAGTGAAATTCAACCTTAAAGCTTAAAATACTAAAGCCAATTTCAGTTATTTAAATACAAATAAACTTTCAACATTAGTGACAAAGTTATTTGTCTGCACGTAAGGATCATTTTGATGGATGTGGGCCCTGAGATCACTCTCGGGTACGCTCAACGTCATAAATATTTATACGTTCCCAGCGCTCCATATATATCTATACTATTTATTAGCCATAACCACCATACAACAAGCCGTTCAGAAGTAAATCATACATAATAATATAATTAGAAGTATTGTGAGACATCTTTAATAATTATAAAAACTGTTTAAACTCAGGTAAAAATTATCCCACTCAGTGGGCCGCGAGTCGCGTAGCAGCACGGATAGCTGCCCCTGGTGAAAAGCTCCATATGAGTTCGAAACATGACAACTTTTGCGTTTAAACCATTTTTATACCTGTGCTAACTCGGGACACGTTGTATTTATACATGTGCTTATTGAAAATTCTCGATTAATATTAGAAAGTTCGATATCATGTGATTAAGCAGATATTTTCATCTAGACGGCAATCTTCAATACCGATGAATATGGAAAAAATATATACTATAGGTATACTATGAAAACTATTTTAAATATAAGTTTAAATACACGTTTTAATTTGTTTATTGTTTTTATTTTAAAATCAAGAGAAAAAAAATATTTATTAATGTTGAACAACATTAATAAATAAATATTAGATGTTGACAGTAACATCGATAACATATTTTATATCTGTGCCCCGAGTTAGCACAGGTATGTATCAAGTCATACATAATGGTCTGTACGCTTATAAGTCCATAAATATCTATACAGCCATCGGCAAAAATAATGTAATAAATAATAATAATGAAATAATGAACTTTATTCTGCTGTAGGTATGCCAACACGCCACGCAATCACATAATGTGTACCAATAGTTTTTTGAACTATAATGCGTTCCATTGAAATAAGTAAAAGGAATCAAAAGTACCTGTATTTATAAATATCTTTTACGTTAAAAAAATACATATGACAGATTATTATTTTGAATACATGTTAGGGTAGACTGGGTACGGTTGTAACAATTTTTCTTTTATCGCTCATATCATCGCTAAAACAGCTCTAAGAACTAAATACAACGTTACAAATTGAAGAATACTCTTTTGAGTTAAAAATACATTTAAAATAAATATCATATATGCCGTAGTTTTTTGTCAGCAAGGCATTGTTCAGTTCGTGTGCCACTGTTACAATCGTCCCCATGCCGTGGACGGTTGTAACAGTGATGGGGGACGGTTGTAACATACCCAAAATAAACAAAAACAAGTGATATTAATGAGCTTTATTACAAAAACAATCAAATTTAACAAAGTTAACACCGTACTTATTATTATCATCAACACCAATTAAAAGATATTTAACAACAAATCAACAAAGTTGTCATAAACTTAATCAAAATCTTTGTCATTGCAGTTAAGTCGTCATCCTCTGAAGATTCAGCATTATAATATAATTTGTATCAGCCTTTCTCTTCTTTCCCTTCCCTTCTCCCTTCCTGGCTCCTTTAGCTGTCCCTTTTCTTATATTTCTGCTGTTTGCCGCAAAGACTTCCCTTTTTTCACTTCATCGTAAGCATGTTTAAAGCACTCTTGATCATTTTCGCGTCTAGATGTCTTCCTGACACGTTTTTTTGGCATCTATAATGAAAATAAACTCTTGTTATATCCGAAACACAAAACAAAGATTTCAAAAAATACTACAACCTTACCCACAAAAATTGTTACAACCGTACCCAACCCCCTCCTGTGCCAGTAAAATAAATCCACATTCGAAACAGCATAGCCTACACTCAAACTAACACTTGATTACACACCGTAAACGTCTAGCAAATACCAAGAAAAATCAACGAAACGTAACATGCATTATTAATAAAGATAATTTGAAAAGAAATCGACCAAAAATACTTACTTTTGATGCACAAAACACAATATACCCTCCTGAACGCGTATTAACCACGCCGACGGCGCAGAGACACTGGTAATCGTGTTCCTGCCTGTCCGCCGCGTCCCTTTCCCCTTGTACCCCTCACTCTCCTGTAGATAGTTTCGGAAATATTCGAGCTGTTACAACCGTACCCTGTTACAACCGTACCCAGTCTACCTAAAGAAAACTTTACAAATCTTAAACACGCCAAACTATGTTTGTATTGTAATCTACTTAAGATGTTGTGTAGTTTTCTAAAATATTGTCTCCGTTAACTCTGTTTTAAAGTTCCGGAGATACTTGGTCTATGACAGATTATTAATTTGAATATGTTACTAAAGAAAGCTTTACGAATCTTATTTACTACTTAAACAAGCCAAACTATGTTTGTATTACAATCTACTTATATGTTGTGTAATTTTCTAAAATATTGTCTCACTCTGTTTTAAAGTTCCGGAGATACTTAGTCTATATAATATTAAATAAAATATATATAAATAAATAAATATTATGGGACAATCATACACAAATCGACCTAGTCCCAAACTAAGCAAAGCTTGTACTATGGGTACTAGACGACGATATACATAATATATAAATACATACCTATATAGATAACATCCATGACCATGACCCAAGAACAAATATTCGAGTTCATCACACAAATATTTGCCCCAGCCGGGATTTAAACCCGGGAGCGCGGGCTCAGTAGGCAGGTGTCTACAAACTGCGCCAACCGCGTCGTCAAATAAAATATATAATTAAATTCGTCTTTAATGGAAAACTTCGGTTATTTTTTAGAATTAATATATTTGAATAGTCACAATTAGTGACAGTACTATGGCTGAGAGCATGCTGAGAAAAGTTGGTTTTATATTGAGAAACCGTCCGTCCTCCGAACGTTACGTGACACGTCGTCGCGACGTTCTACCGCGACGTAGACGTCACGATAATGCAACGCATCAATGTGACGTAAGTTCTCATCGCTCTTCAAATGTCATGAAAATAACGGCAGTCGAGCGACATGCATAATTATATTTGATATGCATAACACAAAGGTCGTTACCTCGGTTTTCGCTTCAAAACACGCCATATTTACATTAAAATCTTTTGATCTGCTTTCCTGGCAAGGTTCATAATCTAATATTATATGAATATTTCATAATAACTGATTCGTGGTAGTATTACTTTATTTGTCTGTAAGCGTTGATCCTACCTACACTGACTACATAATTCTGTTTAAAACTCAGCGGCAAATTTCACTATTTTCAAGTAACCACTTGGTTCCTCTTCATGCAATCCCCGTAAAAATTAAACGCAATATATCTTGGTATTTGGTCTATATTTGTGTCTAATTGAAATTTATAAATACCTACCTCATATAGTAGGAGGTTATAAAGTCTGCCATGTAACGCGACGCTTAGACATGGAACATATACCAATAAGTGAGTTATGATGTTTACTTTAATCATGTCTGCTGGATTTTCAATAGGTTTGATACTTTTTGAGCAAGAGATGTTACTCGAAATTGCGCATATTTTTTAGTGCCGGGACCTCGGCCTCTAGAATTGCGACAGTACGGTAACGATGCGTATATAAGATGTCGCTAATCACTTTGACATAGTACGAGCGGCGCCACCAAGATGATGCTGCATAACTACTTGACGCCATAAAAACCGTAAAATTGTACAAGCTAGCGGGAACGAAATAAGTTCGAATGCCTAGGGTAAAATAAATATATGCCAGCAGTGCCAGCTACCAACCACTTTGTTAAAGGGGTTAGTCACTTTTTTCTGTTGCTCGTTACTTCGTCGTCGGGCACTCTTTAAAACTAATATTTAATATTACGATTTCGGCGGTTATATTTACCGAAAACGTTGTAATTGTAACAGTTATACCTAAGCCCATTCATACGTACCCTATCCCCTGACAATACCAGTAATATAAATTATCAACACTTTTCTTAGATGTTTACTCGTATTGTCCCCAGGGCCATGGGACAGAAAAAAAAATTGGGCAAGTGCGAGTCCGACTCGCGCATGAAGGGTTCCGTACCTATATATATATAATCTATAACAAGTTTGTAAGGTTCTCGGGAGCCCCCCTTAAATATTTATTTTATTTTATTTTTAGTATTTGTTGTTAAAGCGGCAATAGAAATACATCATCTGTGTAAATTTCAACTGTCCAGACAGCGTCACCGTTCTTGAGATACAGCCTGGTGACAGACGGAAGGACGGACGGACGGAGTGACGGACGGACGGACGGACGGACGGACGGACGGACGGACGGACGGACGGACGGACGGACGGAGGGACGGAAGGACGAACGGACGGACAGCGAAGTCTCAGTAATAGGGTCCCGTTTTTACCCTTTGGGTACGGAACCCTAACAACAAGAAAAAAGTTGATCCACCCAATGACGCTAATGACGCGTCCCTCCCGCAATTTTCACTTATAGATGTTCCAACTCGTTTCTCCAGTTGTAATCAACAAGAAAACTCGAAAAATATTCGTGTAGCTCCCGAGGTACGAGTTGCTTTGCGACATGTAGGTACATCAAACAATAGACATTGATGATCTTGTAGTTCAATTTTGTTCCTCATATTAGCCATGGGTCATTCCATATGAAATCATCTGAAGGCGTGTGCCACATGGTCACGGATTCTAATGAAAAATATTGAGGGGGTAGTACGAGGTATAAAATGCAAGTTTAAAGTGGTGCCATTTTATTACTCTCTTAATCAAGTTTAGACTTTGCTTATAAATTATACAGGAAAGGAAAGGAAAGATACAGGAAAGTCTGAAACTTTAAGACATACTCGTACGAAGATCTGTTCTTAGGAACCATGTCATCGATTTTAGAAACAAGGAAAACTGCATTCGGACATTTTAAAAAACTTGTACTCAGTTCGGGAATGAAACCCGGACGTTTTCGAAAAATAAAACTAACACTAATTCTATTTAGATATCGATTGTGTAGGTTTTAAGCTGTTACCATGAAACCGGAGGGCTAAAATTTATAAAATGCATACGACGGGTTAAAATACATTATGTTTATCACTATCCATCGCCTAACCTTCCATTAACGATTGTGCTTTTAGGGCTAATCTATTTGCAACTACGAGTAAATCTGTAAAACAAACGACCGTCATGAACAGTTATTAGTTTGTTTGCTTTTATCCCCTAGCCTCGTGATTGCTCACTAGGAAAGTTTTAAGGTACCTCTGGAGATGGGTAAAAGCGCTACGGTTTATTAAGTAAGTATAAGTAAATCTCGGAAATCGTCGTTCTTATAGTTCCAATTGTTCCAAATAACGGTGACACATATTGCCTTGTTAAGCCCGTGACCACGTCGTGTCGACGTCACTTCTATGCAAAGCTCTAAATTACTGAAAACCAATTGTCTATGGGGAAAGGTTGCACGATGCATTCTGTTTAGTTTTTTTTTTCATTGATGACAACGTTATGTTCGTTATATCTTTGTGGCGTCGCTTCGCTTAAGGACCAATTTGGCAAAAATATAATGTTGATGTTATAGCAACCCCGCCCTCGCAGGAAGCGTTCCCTCATTCATTCCACCGCTCCGCGGGAGTAACTGGTAGTCATTCCCGGGATATAAATATGATGTAGCCTAGTGATTAGGGCATGCGACTTTCAATCCGGAGGTCGCGGGTTCGAACCCGGCCCGTACCAATGAGTTTCTCGGAACTTATGTACGGAATGTCAATTGATATTTACTCGCTTTTCGGTGAAGAAAAACATCGTGAGGAAACCACCTAAGCCCAATAAGGCCTAGTTTCCCCTCTGGGTTGGAAGGTCAGATGGCAGTCGCTTGCGTAAAAACTAGTGCCTACGCCACATCTTGGGATTTAGGTAGCCGACCCCGATTGAGAATTCATTCTCAAAAAATGGGACAAAGGCTAGGAGGATGATGATGATGATGCATAAATAATATGCACATAATTCAAATTCAAAACTTTATTCTGCAAGTAGGCTATGAGAACTCTTTTACATGTCAGATTCTAAGTTACATTTAAAAAGAAAAAACTTTTTACATGACAATAATAATTAAAATACTTAAATAAAAGTAAACCTAAAAATTAGACTAAACTCGAACATAATAAAGTTAAACTAAATCTAAAAATGACCCCTGCGGCATAGTGCCAAAGATGCTGGCGGCATTTCCTCGCTGAATCGTCCAACTGATTCTTTGAGCGAGGAAACCGCCAGCTCACCAGTCACCAGTAACATCAAAAAAAAAAAAACACTTACAATTTACGATTATAATAACACCATAGTAGTAAGTAGTAATATTATTGCAACATACAAATCACTAGGCATATTTTAACCTTATATTATATTAAGTTAATTCATAGATACTTTACCTACTAGTTAGTATAAAGTATATTATGCTGTATTGTAGTGGTGCTAAACCTTTAATGCGCAAGCTCCACTCGCACTTGGCCGGTTTTTTTATTTGTATTTCGGTACAGAACCCACGGTATGCGAGTTCGACTCGCACGTAGCCGGTTTACATGCAAAATTCCAAGTCCCCCGATCAGCTCGGTCCGTGTTATGACTATTTACTTACACATGATAGGTGCAGCGTGGTGCCCTGGGGAGCAAACGTAATTCTATGTTGCGTCATGGTGACGTCAAATTTTGCGTCATCATAACTTGCAAATCTACGTCGGGCGACATGACAGTTCACGGCACGTCGTGATATAGAACGTTGCGTCATCGCAGGCAGGTCGTAGGATATTATAAAACTAATTTTAATACGCATACATACTAAGCATAAGTTGGAACGCCACGGCACGTTTCATCACGTATTGTAAACGCTGCTCGGTGACCTTACGATAAAGTCCAATTATTCCTTAAGGGCACAGACACATCGAATAGACGCTGAATAGCCACTGCGTTATTGCTTAGTGATTGGATAGTAGACCGCCTATTGTTTTACGATATACTTCTCCATTACTTTTCACCAATACCATTACGTTCATAGCTTTTCAATGAGACTATTAACTTGAATAACATTGCCAATAACTGGGCATCTAGGCAATACGAATAAAAGTATATTTTGTGGATATGATAATTTTATTCTTTAGTCTAGAGAGTCTCGAAGTTTATTTGCATAGAATGTAAATGGTTCAATCACAAAGAGCGCATAAATATTAATAATATCATATAATCAATGTAAGAATTTGTCGACTGGTAGCACGTGTAGAGATTCCCCAATTTGAACAGTCCCCCAGGGCGACTGATCCAAATGGGTCAGTACAGAAAATTCGTGCGGAAAATTGCGAGTTAGCAAAATTTGTTCATAGGAAGCATTAGCCCACCTAACGAAAACCAAAAGCTCTCTCTGGGGAAAAAACTCGTGTATAAGCGAATTTTGGCATAGTTGTAGGGAATGATGTTTTAAACAACATACTAAAAGTGCTGGTGGGTGGGGGTGGAACTAACGGGGGGAGGGGGGTGTAAAGGTCCCTTTTTTTAGTTTTTCGTAAATAACTCGTAAACTGTGGCATATAGCAAAAATGTTCCGAAACATAAGTAATCTACATAAAATTTTCTACAAAAAGATGTATGTTTTTTTCCTCTGGGATAAATATTTTATGAGATATGGGGAGAAGAAGACAAACAATAAAGAAAAAAACACACTTCTTTAATAAGTATGGCACGTATTATTCCTAAAAATAAAATTCCTAGATATCGTTTAAACCTTATATTGAATATTGTCATTGTCATCATCATCATCATCGTCGCCCTTTCTACTACATCGTATGAAATGGAAACCGTCCTCCAACGTTTCTTCGATTTGCCATCAGTACACTACCTATGTACCTGCAGAAACATTACGGTCCAAATTGTGTAGTGGTTTTTGATGGTTACGATGATATCAACAGCACAAAACGAGCAGAACAGAAGCGACGAGGTCTGACAAAAACTTCAGTCGACATTAATTGTAATGAAAATACGATCATCACCGGAGCATTTTCTCGCCAATGAAAGGAAAAAGACAAGGCTGATTCAGTTCCTTACCGAGAAGATGACAGCAGCAGGGATTGAAATAACAATTGCACCCGGAGATGCTGATGGTACTATTGTCAGGTGCGGTTTGGATAAAGCCTTACATTCGACTGTTGCTATTGGGGAGGATGTCGACTTGATAGTCCTCCTTATAGGACTGGCCCCACCACATGTCGATGTGTACTTTTTGAAACCAGATTGTGGGAAGGTAGAGGACAAATTGTTTTCAGTGCGACAACTTCAACAGCTTTCATTCGCAAAAACAATTCTCCTCCTCTCCTTCTCCGGATGCGGCACCACCTCCGCGATCCACGGAAAAAACAAAGTGGGAATCACTAAATTGTTCACTGCTAAGTCAGACCTGATCCCAAAGATATCAGACATTTTCAGAAAGCCCTCATCACCAGAGAGTATTGAACAGGCCGGCGAGAAGAACCTCAACAAATACCGTTACTCAACTTTTTTAAGAGCATCAGTGAAGCCGAAATCAGATCTGGCCACTCTTCCTTCTACTCGAGGAGCATTGAAGCAGCACTCGTTCAGAGTATACCTGCAGGTATCTTTAATCACACATGTTATCGAATACTGTTTTGTTTTTAAAATACAAATATCTATTCGACCTAAATACTTAGTTTGATTTTATTTATTTACAGATACAACAATGGCTCGGCAACCCTTTACCACCAACCCAATGGGGATGGGCCAGAGCAGACGATGGTACCCTAAAGCCAGTGACAAACAATGTCCCAGTGGCACCTGACTCTATTCTTATTAATTTTATATTTAGGAATATACATGCCAATGCTTAAAGAAATGTGTTTATTTCTTTATTGTCCATCGTCTTCTCTCCATATGTCATGAAATATTTATCGCAGAGGAAAATTTTTTAGATCTTTTTTGTAGAGAATTTTATGTACATTACTTATGTTTCAGAACATTTTTTGCTATATGCCAGAGTTTACCAGTTATTTACGAAAAACTAAAAAAGGGACCTTTACACCCCCCCTCCCCTCCGTTAGCTTCACCCCCACCCACCAGTACTTTTAGTATGTCGTTTAAAACACCATTCCCTACAACTAGGCCAAAATTTGCTTATACACGAGTTTTTTCCCCTGGTTTTTTTTTTGTTGAATGTACTACATGCCTGGCCATAGCGTAGATTTTAAAAAAAATGTTCATCTCTTTTACGTAATCGGCAATCGAATTTGGTCAAAATGTCGTATTTGTTATCGTTGATCCTGTGAGTGCTCTGTTATGTTTATGTGTCATGAGTGCGATTGTAAAAAGAATATTGAAGATTGGTTTGTTGATCACTCATATAACTGCATCATTCAAATTGGACCTGCAGGCCTAGCATAACTGTGACACGCGACTTTTTGACGCGCGACAAACACTACCCGTCACTCTATTTTTAACACCGTGCGAGCAAGACAGTTGATGTAGAGTCACGCGATAAGGGAAGTCGCGGCATGATATGCTAAATGTAACTAAAATAAACCTTAAGTGCCAAATCAAGGGGAATAGTCAAAAGAGTGCCCTAAAAGAAACGGTAATGGGTGCTAAGAAATAATGATGACAAATGACTCAATCACGTGCAAATAAGGGCCAAGAGACATTAAGTATAATCTTTCTTTCTTAATAATAAGGTTCAAAATGATATTTTTGTTAGAATAGTGACGCAGATATTCAGACCATAATGACGCTTTATCGGCATCTCTCGTGTAGCCTGCCTTTTGTCGAGTCATTCGTAGCCAATCAGGCGTCAGGCATTTGCTTATTCCGGAATCACTTTAACTGCTTGGCTTCTTCGTCCAGAAAGCCTTAATTAATTAAATTAATATTCTGAGTTTGCACCTTTGAAGTCTTTGTTCGCGCTTACCGTGCGGTGTCGGCTTAGAATGTTACCACCTCTTCTCCCGCGGGGTCGTAATAGTAAGAGGCGACTAAGGGAAAATCTGTGCCGTGACATGCCAGCAACACACACACTTTGATTCGTTGACCGATGAATCACACTTTAAATAACGATTGAGATGTCGAAATCAAAGAAAAATCTTGTTCGGCGAATAATATTCATATTCAAAACATCATAGCAGCACAACAGTAGTAACAAATTAATCGTATTGAAAGCAATAAAATATAGCGAAAATAAGCTAAATTAGTTAATTGGAGTTTTCTTTTTGTGAAATTCTTTTGAGCGTTTTAGCTAAAACATTTTTTTATGCATAAGTACAAAATTTTCTGAAAAAGATATAATGTTTTTTATTTTATTTTTTTATTCAAAATAGCCATGCATTTAACCTCGATTGCACCTGATGTTAAGTGACAATAAGGCTTAAGATATAGCATGCTTGGCTAGAAGATGCCTATTCACTCTTGACTTGAAGAGATCCAAGTTATATTTTTCAGGAAACAGGTGCGCAGAAAGAGATTTCCATTCCTTAGCTGTTAAAAACGCAAAAAAGCAAGAAAGATTCTGTAGTAACATATAAGATACAATTTAAAACCGATTTTTTACTACATACCTGGAAATTTCAAGTGTCTTCCTATAACCATTCAACAGATATTTGTTTGTATAGCGGCCATACTCAATACATATTATGCGAAAATGTCTAGTCTCCAATAATTACGGTCGGAAAAATACAGCCCTGTGACAGACGGACAAACAGACAGCTAAGGCTTAGTAATTGGATACCGTTACAGAACCCTAAAAACCTCCAAATAAATCAATCACCCGACCCCTATTGAATCATGTACATTTTTTAGGGTTCCGTAGTCAACTAGGAACCCTTATAGTTTTGCCATGTCCGTCTGTCTGTCTGTCCGTCCGCGGCTTAGCTCCGTGATCATTAGTACTAGAAAGCTGAAATTTGGTATGAGTCATGTATGTATCACGCCGACAAAACAGTAAAATAAACACTAACTATAAACTTTTTTTCGGGTACCTCTCATACACCTAAAGTGGGAGTGAATTTTTTTTTTCGTTTCAACACTAGTGTGTGGGGTGTCGTTGAATAGGTCTTTGAAATATTAAAGGGGTCTCTAAACATATATTTTGACAAAGTCAGCAGTTTTGTAAATATTCGCTCCGAAA
This sequence comes from Apotomis betuletana, assembly GCA_932273695.1. Classification (NCBI taxonomy): domain Eukaryota; kingdom Metazoa; phylum Arthropoda; class Insecta; order Lepidoptera; family Tortricidae; genus Apotomis; species Apotomis betuletana. Next base: position 1,595,742 of record OW026311.1, on the reverse strand, counting down.
ATCCAAAAAATAGCGATGACAACCAAGGACTCAAAGTAAATCTCAACCGTCTCATCAGTATAATGGGCCCTGAAATAGGCCCATACATACATATTCGCACAACCCCTCTGTAGCACTAAATCCTCATCCCGCTTAATGTTTATGTTTAATGTCGTAGGATTTCAGTTTATTTAGTACTATGGAGGAACAAATGTAGCTTTAAATTTTGACTAAATTTCAGTCGTCTTCCCGTGGTATCTGGTGCTACGTGATGTTTTAAGAGACTGTCTTAGGCTCAACTCTAGATAAGTTATTTTATTGAGGAGAAAAACATAACTTTGCAGCAAAAATGAAAAATATACTTTGCATCTGGTAACTATGGCGTCGTAAACAAATAAGGTCCGAACATAACGTAACAAATCGAGATTTCATTGTCGTCTATTTCCGCCTCCGAAACTTAAACAATCTTTGCGAAATTTTAAGAACTAAATAGGAAGAAATGATTTACGTCGAACTGTTTCGAATATTGCAAAAATGATTATAGAATTTGTATACTAGGCTTGGCTTTGCGGCGCCAATTTGGCCAAAAACTGACGCATATAGTAGACAAATCACATAATAAGAAGCGTAAAAATCAAAACAGTCCGACACATAACATTTCCTTCCCCTTCAGTTTCTAAAATTTCGTAACGATTGGTTAAGTACCGTTCTTAATACTAATTAAACACCCGCCCTTTGTAACCGATATTTGTTAGCGTTATATTAATTTTTGATTTGTTTTAGGTTCAGCTAGCGTTTAATGAATGCTGAGTTTGGGTATTTAAATGAAACGTCTCTTGGCAACTCGGGAAGCCGACTTTGGTGAGCAATTATTTATATTCAACAGGTATAATTATAGCAATTGTGGCACGAATTAAAACATTTTACTCGGCGTATGATCGTTATGTATCTCTATTTTTAAACAATTTCCATTGCTGAAAGATGTGAGTAAATATTTGTATCTTTATCTTTCCTTTTCGTTTCATCTGTGCTATAATGGTACCATACCAACATATTTGCTACGACATGACGATTATATCAGTCGATTATCGTCAAAGTTTATAACAAAATAACCCATGATACACTTAATTCACATAATTTACATTTTTTTACATAATTCACTTGTATCTTAGATGCTTTCCGAACGATTAATTTTCTCCTCTGCACCCACTTGAAGCATCTCTGTTTGGCCCTATGGTTGACTGGTAGAGAATGCCATTAGGCATTAAGTTCGCCATTTGTACTGACTTTTGTTTTGTGCAATAAAGTTTAAATAAATAAATAAATAAAAGTATGTAAAAAAAATTTAAATAGCAATATTGGCTGAGTTTGACTGTAAGTAGATGTGCACCGTAAATGAACATCGTAAAATCATGAGAGAAGTTTTATCTTTTTGTTTGTGACCCAAAGCGTACAGTTTCCAAGGATAAAGCTGAACACTGAACAATAACTTCCACTGGTAGCTGGTTCGGTTAATTAGTATTAAGTGGGAGTGTTTTTTTTTTGTTTCAACACTAGTGTGTGGGGTGTCGTTGAATAGGTCTTTGAAATATTAAAGGGGTCTCTAAACATATTTGCCCCCCCCCCCCCCCCCCTCTTACTTTTCAACCACGGGTATAAAAAATAAGGGAAAATTCATGAAAATGAGGCCTTATAAGTACTTTCAATGAAAACTATCCATACTTAATATTATAAATGCGAAAGTGTGTCTGTCTGTCTGTTACCTCTTCACGCTTAAACCGCTGAACCGACTTAGATGAAATTTGGTATGGAGATAGTTTGACACCCGGGAAAGGACATAGGATACTTTTCATCCCGAATAAATTTAGTGTTTCCGTAGGATGACCGGGTAACACCGCGGGGCACAGCTAGTATTGAATAAAATCGGTCTAGCCGTTTTTGAGTTACCGCAAAATTTCATAATTTTCTTTGAAATGACGTAAGTGCCGCGCGGTGTCCTTATACTTCGAACGTTACACATATTAGTAAAGTGCCATACTGCATTAAAACATTTCGCTCCATCTGGCGCGTATAATCGATAACTTTCAGAAGGTAATAAGTAATTACAGTTACTTGGGCGTTTACGACCTTTTTACAGAGCTTGAAATCTTTCTCGTAATTGAAACATCGGTTTTAAGCCCGTCTATTGTGAAGGATGGGCAACTATGGAACCCTACACAGAGCGTGGCCCGACATGCTCTTAGTCGGTTATTTTTTTTGTAATTGATCATAATCATCATACTTCATAATTTTCTATTTCAATCATTTCTACCACCTCCAATTTTGTTTACAGTAATGAGTATCTACTCCGACTTCTGTGATTTAAAATCATAATCATAAAGTACTACTGTAGTATTGTTAATGAAATAATGAACTTTATTCTGTAGGTAGGCCACAAGGGCACTTCTACATGTACATGTCTGAGTCTATCGGCATTTCACAAGAGGAGACCACTGTTGAAAGAAACCCCGAAAGAAACTCAACATTCATTAATTTTTTCGTAAAGGATACTTAACTATTACTATTACAGTAACATGAACTTAACCTAATATATACCTCCCTTAAGAGGTTAAGGTTTATACGTAGAACGTAGTTAGTTCTTGATGAAAACATAATAATATGTACATTACATAACAAGGGTGGTAAACGTGAATTACAACCGAGTGTCTATTAGAAGCCCGAAGCCGAAAGCGAGGGCTTTAATGATACGAGTTTGGAATTCCTTTACCACCAGAGTCACGTACGACATTTTCATCACACTTTGGAGGAAATAAAACAAAGGTAATCAATAACAAAAATTACTTACCGCCCTAGGGCGTAATTTAAGACTTACCGCCCGCTTATCTAGCATGTAAACCTCTGATTTACGATCAAGTGTAATGAAAAATAATAATAATAATATTTTCGGCCTAATCAGCTGAGCGGGTCGCTTAACATTTAATATTAAGAGGAAATATTATACTATACATTATTCGCTAACACCCTACATTATTCGCTAAGAGGTTTGGATGTTTGGACATAATATGGACAACAGATAAATGTTAATTGTATAATTATTAAAATGAAGAATTATAATTTATAATTAAACACTAATAAAAATAAAACCTGTAAATAATTTAAATGAATAATAATTTCAATAACCTAAATGAATATTAATAATCTCATTGCATAATATAGAATTTTGTAAATGAACTTACTTATATACTATTTATATGTTAAATAATGAACTGACATGTAAAATTCTATAATTTTATCAATAAATATCTCAATCTCAATCAATATTCAATATAAATCGGGGTCCTTTTTCGTCTATTTCTGTTTTGCTCCTCCAAAACTTAACCAATCGTTACGAAATTTTAGAAACTGAAGGGGAAGGAAATGTTATGTGTCGGACTGTTTTGATTTTTACGCTTCTTATTATGAAATTTGTCTACTATATGCGTCAGTTTTTGGCCAAATTTGCGCTGCAAAGCCAAGCCTAGTATACAAATTCTATAATCATTTTTGCAATATTCGAAAAGGTCCGACACAAAATCATTTCTTCCTATTTAGTTCTTAAAATTTCGCAAAGATTGTTTAAGTTTCGGAGGCGGAAATAGACGACAATGAAATCTCGATTTGTATAAGCCGGTTACGTTATGTTTGGACCTTATTTGTTTACGACGCCATAGTTACCAGATGCATAGTATATGTTTTCAATTTCGCATTTTTGCTGCAAAGTTATGTTTTTCTCCTCAATAAAATAACTTATCTAGAGTTGAGCCTAAGACAGCCTCTTAAAACATCACGTAGCACCAGATACCACGGGAAGACGACTGAAATTTAGTCAAAATTTAAAGCTACATTTGTTCCTCCATAGTACTAAATAAACTGAAATCCTACGACATTAAATATAAACATTAAGCGGGATGAGGATTTAGTGCTACAGAGGGGTTGTGCGAATATGTATGTATGGGCCTATTTCAGGGCCCATTATACTGATGAGAAGGTCTGAGATTTATTTACTTTGAGTCCTTGGTTGTCATCGCTATTTACTTTACCAGAATATGATCTGTGCACCTCATAGGAATTATAACCTCAAATCAGATCATGCTCAGTAGCCTAAACCTGGAGAGGCCTATGTTCAGCAGCGGACTAAAATAGGCTGATAATGATAGCGGTGATACTCGAAAGATAGGTATGTAGGTATACGAAAATAATGTGTGTCAATTATTTTCTTCGCAAATCGTTACAAATAATTGTGCATCAAATAAACATACACGTTCTCGGATAGACATAAACATTGAAATGGTATTTCATTTTTCGCTACACAATAAATTTACTATTTAAAGTGGATACCAAGATTTTACAGCAGTGGAGAGGTTAGTCATAGTATTTGCACAGTTGGCAGACAAAGTCTTACAATTGGACGAAAGTAAATAAAATAACACTTGGCTATAAATGAGGAGTCGGTTACCTTGTCTTTATGACATAAGGTACTAAAATATTATTTTCTATTATTTTTGCCCTACGAATTGAATTATTCGATTTAAAGCCTAGTAATCCAAGGAAATGACAAAAGATGCAGTATGATGTAAAACTGTTTTTTTTTTTTTACATAAATAGAACTATCACAAAGAAACCTATTTGCTTTTAGCAGACACCAGATCACGAATAAAAATAATAACTTGAAAACTAGTGAACCATATTTACTCTCCGTAATACAATATTTTTTATGTTTTACATTAACATTCGCGCAATGCACGGATGGGTCGCTATAGGATTAGTTATAACTGTTAGTTTATGGGATATGTAAAATCATAATCGCTGGTTACCTATATACAAAACAGAAAAATGCCATTCATTATTCAAATAGGACCATTATAACTCAAATCGATGTAACAAATATAACTCTACTTTATTCAAATAGTAATAACCCCGTTCGTCCCGTACTCTATAATATAAATCGGTTTAATTATTGTATTAAGCGGTTTACACTCACGTGAAATTGTCAGGAACGGCCCGACATGTTTCGAACTCGTATGGAGCCCTTCATCAGGGACGGCTGCCCGTACACCGCCGCGGCAAACTCGTCACGTACGGGCAGCCGTCCCTGATGAAGGGCTCCATACGAGTTCGAAACATGTCGGGCCGTTCCTGACAATTTCACGTGAGTGTAAACCGCTTAATACAATAATTAAATATGTCTCACGAAAGTTTTAATAAAATTATAAATCGGTTTGTTAGTTGTATAACTCAACTATACGTAGAACTAACAGCCGAGTCAGGGTGACGTGTATGACCCGAACGAATCTTGAACAGAGTTGACACGCGGACAAGGCTCCGAGCGCGGACACGGCACGGTGGTCTGGTGTCCTCTTTTTTTATAGACAAACATTTCACCGAATGCTTCATTTCATCGAATTTTCATTTCATAGACAAATTTTCGCCGGATGTTTTTTTTTTTTGAGAAATCTTGAAGTTGTCAACCTATAGATTAGGTTATGTTAGGTTAGGCTTGTGTTCAAATTGTGCCAAAATTCAAATGTGAGTAAAAAACATACACATAAACTCACTCAGCAACTTTCGCCTTTATAATAATATTAGGGTGATAAGGTACTTTATCGTAAGTATGTGGCGGTACATTTCTTTAAAGTAGGTATATTTAGAGTATTTTTAATTATTTGGTATTTTTCGTTTAGGTACCTCTGCCATTCTGACTCTCTTTAAGCAAGGGTAAAGGATATTTTATTTCTTTACCTGCTTACTGATTGACTAATGATTTAAATTTTCAAGTGTTGTATTGTACTGAAATTAATAATTACAATGACAATTAATATGTTTTTACTGTAAAATGACTAATGCTATGATAATTCCACAGTAAACAATTATGATTCATCACATTCTTCCACCCATCTGTTTTGTTTTAAATGTTGGATAGTAAAAACTGGAATTAAATGGTGACTATAATGAAAATTACCGTGAACGTTCAACCGCAGTAGATGAATATCTTAAAGCAGTAAACTAACAATACTAAATAATCTAGACTGTAGTCCTTTTTCTCTTACTCAATTTTCTGACAGTGATGTTAAGAATAACGTACTGTCTATTAGTTCCAATGCAGTCGATGTCGATGGCGTAAGCAGGAATATGATCCTTCCCATCCTTGACCTCCTTGTACCCTATCATTACCAGCATTCTAAATACTTCAATTTCTTGTAGCGTATTCCCGGCTATCTGGTTCTGGCAAGATGCGGATATAATTCCTTTACTTAAAGATCGAATCTTTCCTCTTTTTCAGATTCTCGCCCTATTTCCTTTCTTCCTTTGGTGGCGTGTTGTCTCCATTGTTATTTTCTATTTTCATCAATTCCATTACTCGTAATTTATCTTCTTTTTATCACCTTTATGCCGACGATCTTCAAATCTATTCTCAGGGTGTGCTTGGTGATCTGCCATCAGTCATATGCTCAACGAATTGTGATTAAGAGCGCATTTTGGAATGGAATAGTGGCTACGGTTTAAAAGTAAATCCTGCTAAGTCGCAAGTTATCATTGGCAGCTCTAAGATGATCGCCAAAGTCGACTTTGCAAACCTGCCACCTATTCAGTTCGATGGCGTTCTGATTCCTTTCTCTTTCCAAGTTAAAAACTTAGGTATTATCATGGATCGCACTCTTTCTTGGGTTCCTCAGTTTAGCCAGGTTAGCAGGAAGGTGTTTGCCTCAGTGGGTTTACTACGGAGGCTTTGTAATTTTCTTCCCATCGCTACTAAAATTACGCTAGCTCAGCATTTACTCCTCTCTATTTTGGGATAAAACAGAAATGCAAACCTCAATAAAAGTCGATTTTTATATGTGGCACATTGGTAGATTAAACTACGCCGATAGTATCCATTTTAGTTTGATCTGCGATTAGTTGTATCATTTTATAATATCAAATATTAAAGGTTAGTCGGTTCGGTTATCACTAGATATCAAAGATGTGAGTTTGGAAAATTCCTAAGGTTGACAATTTCGGATTATGAACATTACATTTTCTGGTGTCACAAAATTGGATAAAATTAAAAAGGTAATGTAAAAGTAAATATTTATCCATTCACAAAAATACGACGCCTTTGATATTTAACAGTGATTTTAATTTTTCATTCTAAGGTTGGCTACTAAGTGCTGCCCGAAGAAGAAAAATACCTAACTACGTTAACAGCAATTTGGGCCCAAAAATTAGAACACTGCAACTAAAAAAAATATTCTAGATTCGCATACCTATTGTCTCCACCGTTCTTTACCCCAAGTAGTCACTTTTGCATTATGTGAGTCATTACTCATTAGTGCACATACAGTTAAACATTTACTAGAACAAACTTTTCACCGTACGGTTAAATAAATAGATCTGTTACATAACACATCTGTTAGATTATTTTATAATGTTGGCAAAATTATTTTTCTCTAGATTAATACAGTATTGCCAACATAACTATGATTGGTCTTTACTTTTTTATGCTAACTGTCAGCTACTGAAAAATATCCTTATTCAATAAAACACATTAGTCAATCGGAACGCTGATTTGATTTCTTATTATATTTCCATTAAATAAAAGGTTATGGGCGACTTGTAAATGGAAAATAAAAAGGAAAATTAGTCAGCCAGATGGCATAGTAAATTAGTCCGGGTATTTTAAGATTTTTCAGGTAATAAAAATAATTTGAAATTGTAACGGCAAATTTAGAACAAAATGGCTTCCATGGTAACGCCCCAACTTGATGAGAAACAAAATTTTTCGAATGAGAAAATTAAGGATACAGATTTTATTGACCGAAAAAGACGTCTCAAATGTTTTAAAAGAAGATCCGCCTGTGGAAAAAGATAAGTATGCAATTTTTATGCTAAAAGACGCGAAAGCGAAATCGACGATCGTACAATACGTATCAGATAAGTACTTAGATATTATTAAAAAGGCAGAAACGAGTAAACAAATGATTAAAAAGCTAGAAGGAATATTTGAAAGAAAAAGCGTGTTCAATAAGTTACACCTAAAGAAGAAACTGTTATCTTTAAAATGTACAGGGAATTTACAAGACCATTTCTTGAAATTTGACTCTATCAAAAGTGAGATGGAAGCCGCGGGCTGCAAACTGGACGAAAGTGACAAGGTCGCACATTTATTACTTACTTTTTTTTTATAAATATCGGACAACCTCACACAAATCAATCTAGTCCCACAGTAAGCTCTAGTAGGCTTGTGTTATGGACACTAGATGACGATAAACATACTTAAATAAATACATACTTAAATACAAATGACATCCATGACCCAGGCACAAAAATTCGAGTTCATCACACAAATATTTTCCCTTGCCGGGATTCGATTTTTTTTTTTTTTTGTAACCCAGAGAAATGCATTGAGTTGCATACCACTACGTAATATGAGACCCTCGGGGGTAGAGTCAGACATTACGCATTGGTTATGTGGGGCTCTCTAGTCCGCGAAGGACTAGCCTACCCACTAAAACTCTGGGATGCTGCCAACCCGTGCCGTAGCGGTGATGCCATGGGATCGCGAACATGTCACCACGACACCACCGGCACTTTCGCCCTAAGGCGAACCCACACCGATAGACACACTGTAGCATAGCAGTGTGCCTTACCCTCACCTACTTCCCCAAGCCCCCAGGAAGCGGGGACCGCCACCGACACACGGTGCTTCGGTCCCACCCTACTTGCTGAGGGAGGACAAAAGCCCCTACCCCTCAGCCGGCCATGGGAGGACAAACGCCCCTACCCCACGACCCCCTCTCCACGTCTCATATACAGCCGTGAACTCTGCTGCTGCAGAGACACGCTGAGGGACCCTCTGGAAGCTAGGACCGCCACCGACACACGGTGCTTCGGTCCCAGCCTCCTGGCCGTGGGAGGACAAACGCCCCTACCCCATGACCCCCTCTCCACGCCAAGGGAGGACAAACGCCCCTACCCCTTGGCCCGCCACGGGAGGACAAACGCCCCTTCCCCATGACGCCCTCACTCCACCACGGGAGGACAAAAGCCCCTACCCCGTGGGTTCCCTCCCCAATGCCCGCCAGCCTCCTCCTCGGTCTCCTCCACTGGCGGAGGTGAACTTCAACACAAACACCGAAGTGCCCACCCGAGTAATGCCCCGCCAGTCCTCCCTCTCGGATCTCCTCCACCGGCGGAGGTGAACTTCAACACAAACACCGAAGTGCCCACCCGAGTAATGCCCCGCCGGTCCTCCCTCTCGGATCTCCTCCTCACCCGTCTTGGCCCGTAGGCCCCCACACTGGTGTCTCTTGGCTTCGCTGCGGCGGACCAACCGCAGTTACTGAGCCCCCCCCACCACGACAAGGTGGACACCCTTGGGGGGGAACATTTATGGCCTGCTTTAAGAGTGGTAAAAGGGCTACAAGGCCACAGATTGTTTTAATAACTACAACAATAATTTTAACCAACAAAGAGGCTGAACTATGTACCGAGGCCATAACTCTTATAGGGGCAGAAGTTCATTTGTGAATGTGTTTAGTAAAACGTCCCACTTTGTCGATTCTAGTTACGGAGTTACGGGCAGTTTAGTGAAATATGGCAAAACCTACCAAAAATTGGCTTTCAATAAAAACTAATGGAACATACTGTAATAAAGCTATGATTTTGATGTCAACACATAAATGTCCTATTTAAGCACTTTTTTAGGGCCTCAAAGTTTAGTACCTAGCGTCCCACTTTGTCGAATATCTAAAGAAATGGTCGATGTCATATTTGTGACTGTTTTAGGGAAAACTTTCTACTTTGTCGATATGGAGTTATGAGTAGTTCCTAATACAACAGAACATAAGTTATCTTTTGGTGAAAGAATTAGGCTTATTATTTTCGCGGCGACAGAAAAATTAAAGAGCAGCAAACTATTTGCAACTAAAATAATAACTTGTCAGCGATTAAATATTTTGGCAATCATTTATATTAAATGAGCTTTAAACTATGGATATTTTAAAATTCAAATTATGGCAGCTACTTTAAGGTAGCAGAAATAATAAACAAGATTACTGAAATCATAGGCGAGGTACTATAAATAATGACTTGGCGACTAATATTAGCAGAAGATCCGACTCGGCCGGGTTAGGTTAGGTTGGTTTTTTTTTTATATCCCTAAAAAGCGCTCCTTTTATTTTTTTTATGACCTTGATTTATTTTATATGCAATCTCCATTGAACAATTAGAGTAGGCCATTTTCAACTTTTTATCCGCTGTCATGTTTCCGCTTAATTAGTTAATTCAGTCGCCAAACTCGATGCTAGTTTATATTGAAACAAAGCCGAAAATTGATTACTTAGCTGCTACTTTTTACCATATACTAGTCTCCGCAATTAGTCGCCAACTTATTATTTTTGCTACCCCCTTTAATTTTTTATAAATCCCTAAATCAGATTAGTTTGTCGCCGCGTTAAATACATGCCAAAGAATTATGTCTCTAGATGCTATAGTTATTTTTGAAAAATTCTTCAAATTATTTTTGCAAAAAGTGAACAAGCGACAACTGAGAACACGTTGGTTAAAGTTTGGGACGGCAAAAAACACACACAACAATTTATGGAGTGGTTGGTATCAAATTAATTGTCATACTTTAAGGATTTCAAATTAGTCAAAATTATATACAGTAGTTTGAATGTTACCAAGGCTTGAACATAAAAACAGAACGAAAATATCTTAATGTCAATATGGTTTTATTTTCAATATTTATTATTAATCTATAAAATTTCTGATTTACTCTCAATGCGAAAGCTTTATGTCCTAAACGCCATTTTAAAATTACATAAAACCCTTCCTTTTAGACCTAAGCTACTGTCCCGGCGCAGAAAAGAAATGGTTGCTCCTATGCACACCACCAAATCTTCGTTTGCCAAAAGGCAGTACACAACACAATCGGCACACTTATACAACACAGTCAATAAACAAATATCTATTTATCCATTACAACTATTTAAATGTAAAAAAACAGTCATAGAATGGCTGAAATCACTTAGCTACGATATTACTGAGGCACTTCTACTATAGTGAAAAATAACTTCAATCACTTTCTCTTATTTACTCAAACACACACACACTTAAATATGCTGCCATAAACATATACCAACTAATATACACATTTTCTGAAAAACGTAACAGCGGAATGTTTTTTCCATTGTTTTTGGTTTCCCTAGATTATACGTTGTTTATTATTTTTAGTTAATAAGTAAATATGTACATTAGGTTAAATAATTAAATTACTATGTTGCTTCTGGAAGAGCGGGCCCTCCTGACACAGGTATATTTTACTTAATAGGAGGACCCAATCCCAACAAGATAAACCTGTAAAGTTTAACCTAATAAACTTTTTTTTTTTTTTTTTTCATTTATAATACGACATGCAGATGCATCTTTATCTTAGTAGTTTGAATATAAATGTATTCTCAAGCTAAAACAGACAGAAATAGTTATATAGATCCCTTTAGTTAGTTAAAAATATAGGTAGATATAGGTAGGTAGGTAGGTATAAGTAGGGTTGGGTAACCACCAATAATAGACATAGTTTTCGGTGATGCCGCTGGATAAAAAACAGTATTTATTAAAAAAACATACAATTTCGAAACGACTGAAGATTTATAGTATTGTTTAAAACATCAGACTATTAAACTCTTTTAAATTAAAATTATTATCAACAACAACATTTTGTTTAGGAACTCGAGCTCATACAATTAGTATTTTTATAACATTGATGATCATAATTATTATTATTTCTTTTTGAAAAACATTTCAGCTATGTTTTAAAAGCTGATTTTATCCTTGTAGTCATTTTTTAGCGTATGGACCACTAAACCGTCAAAGTGGGACACTTAGTTTGAGTCGGAAATAAATTCAGTTCAAATTACGTAAAAAAGATCAAACAAACGATATAAGTATCAATGACCATTTTATTAACAATTACAAACCTTTATCTCATACATAAAATAGGATTTATATACCAAACACATACATTTCACTGAACAATCACTAAAGTTTAGTAAATCGACAAAGTGGGACGCTCCCTATAGAAAATCACTAAACTTTATTTGCATAAAAAGTACTTGATATTATTTGATAGTTACGTACTTTTTATGCTTAATAAGTGTGTTTTTAAAGTAATCGTATGTTATATATTCCAACACACATGTCATTCGTATTTTTTGTATGCTATATTTTTCAGTTCATTTTTTATTAACTTTTTAACATAAAGAATAACTAAAGGGATCCGTAGAATTATTTCTGTCTTTTTCAGCATGTAAATACATTTATAAATACAACTTTAATGATAAATCTGCGTGTCGTGTTATAAATATAGAAAAAAAACCCATATTCACATTGAGATATTTTCGTTATGTTTTTATGTTCAAGCCTCCGTAACATACAAAATACTTAGGTTACATATATGATTTTGACTAATTTGAAATTCTCAAAGTATGACAATTAATTTGATACCAACTACTCTATAACTTCGAAGTACAAGTGTGTTTTTTGCCGTCCCTAACTTTAACCAACGTTTTCTCAGTTAACGCTTTTTCACTTTTGCAAATTTGAAGAATTTAAAAAAAAATAACTATAGCACCTAGACATAATTCTTTCATCAAAAGATAGCTTATGTTCTGTAGTATTAGGAACTACTCCTAACTCCATATCGTCAGTGGGACCTTTTCCCTAAAACAGTCACAAAAGTCATAGAGTCAACAGAATTCTGAATATAATTGCAGATAAATATGACTGTCCAATATTTAAACACTGGATGGGGCAGATTACTAGTGTTGCACGAAATTTAGATTAGTTTGTTTTGTATTTAAGATGTTTGTTTGTAGTAAATATGTATTAACTAACGTAGCTATAAGTTTTTGTAACTAACAACTATGGAATCATGAGTTCTGAAATAAAGTTTATTCATTCATTCATTCATTCATAGCCCATATCATTTAAAAGATAAGTTATCATTTATTGCAATGACTACAATCGAAAATACAGACCATTTTATCCTGGATTCTGGCGCAACGAACCAAATGGTCAAAAAGGAATGGGAGAAATTTATTACAAATAAAACAGAACTGTCTTTAAGTGAAATAAACAGCTGATTTTATTTTTTTGTCAACACCAATTAATATGCAAATTGCCAATGGACAGGTTCTGACAGCGAGAAGAAAAGGCATTTTGACAGCCGATTATCAAAGCTCACGTCCAATACAAATCGATATGGAAGTATTATTGGTAGAAGGATTATGACATAACTTATTATCAATTAACAAGTTAACGGAAAAAGGTTTTAACGTCACATTCACCAACGATGGTGTATTGATAAGAAAAGATAAAATTTGTATTAAAGGAAACAAATCTAACAATATGTATATATTGAAACTGGATGTCAATATTGAAAATGCTTATGTGGCAAGCGAGAAGAGCCACTTATGGCACAAAAGACTTGGCCATATAAACTATAATGATTTAAAACTATTGAACTTACCTATACCTGACAAGATCTGTGATACATGTATTGAACGAAAGAGTACACGAAGAAGCTTCTACTACCAGGAAAGCAATAGTAAACAAATTGGAGATTTAATACATTTGGACATTTGTGGACCCATAGAGCCTATAAGTATTTATGGATTCCGATACTTTCAAGTTGACTACTCACACTACCTGGTAGTCCGTTAAATATTAGTTTGATAATTAAGGTGGTTGCAGAGATGTCACTTTCATACAAATCGTTTGATCAATACACACTTAAGGCGGTTATGGCTTTAGTTTATTAAACATTCTTTAAAAAATCTTTAAGCGATCTTATATTCGCCAAGGAAATCAGTTTTGCTATAAATCATACAATTACAAAGTTATTAAAGCTTTAAAACCCGTTGAAATATTGTCCATATATGTATGTCTGCGTTGCTTTTACACAAAAAGCGCACGTAAAGCTATTCATGAACAGTGCGTTCTGAAATATAATAATAATAAACATGTGTACTCAGGACATAGTGATCCCTAAACGATATTGCGATATCATGGGTCAGAAATTGCGGGGAAAGTATTGTGTTTGAAAACATTACAAATCGAAGCGTCCTGCCGTGAAAGAGGTGTCTCGCGCTATTTTCTTTTTAGGCGAAGACAAGCATGGCGTGATGACAACCGTAACCAACCACAAAAACTGAACGCAATCGCTCGCTTTGGGTGATGAAAAAAAAAACAAAGCTGTTCATAGTGGGTTCATATAGGTAGTTTCTTCTCTCTGACTGAATTGATACCAAGACCTACCCATGTTTTTCAATAGGTGTGGGAAACCAAATCCTTTTGGGAATTATCGATTCAGTGACTAAGTTTCCTCCTTGAAGGATACCTGTAATAACACTAATTACCCTAACATCCTGTAAGATAGGACATGCATACAGCCGTTTCCATTGCCGGCATTTTTGTGACGTAATAAATAATTTCATTACAGATTCAAGGCCAGCTTAGAGCTTCATCAAAAGGGATTACTGCAAGATGATTTCCTTCATTGAATTATCAACAAAAATAATGTCAATTAAAGTTCAAACAGATGAAGGCTTCATCCAAGAAAAGCTGCAGAAACTTATAATTTTATACAAAACATGCGTGTTGCCTTAAATAATATTACAACGTACACACCATTTCTAATTAAAGCGACGTCTACAACTCACGCAAACACTAGTATTATAATAAAACCTACACGTAACAAAAATTGTTTTATTTTATTTAGTGGTTGGTGGTTCTAAAATCCATATATCGCCGGTCCCTAGTAAAAAAGTCGGATCTGCAAAATGACTACTTTCCAGGAGAGCCAGTTAAAGATTTTTAAAGACCTTTTTGTGTATAGAATTGTCAATTTAAGTCCTATTGTTACGAAATTTGGCCAAAGTTACTATTATTAGGTACTTTTAGAGTATGTGTAAACAAAACTATAAATTATTTATTAGAAATGCCGGAAATAAGACATGCTACCTTTTTACCTGGAAATTGTCATCCGATATCCTGTCGTAACTGCCACATACGACTTTTTTGCATGTTATGGTTCGCAGTAATTAGTCGGATGTGGCACTAACGACTTTTATAATCGGATATTGTATTATTATTTATGTCGCAAGTGTCACTTACTACAATTATATTTGGATTGTAAACAGTGTTTTGTGGTGAGATACGACATTTTAGTGGTATAAAAACACCACCGTTTTACCCAGTATAATAAAATTTATAAATGTCGTTCTTTAATTATGTTAGTATGATATCAAAAAAAGTATTAACATATTTTTTGTCTTTTAATGATGATTTTAAGATATTGGGAGACGACTGAAATCTTTGAGCATTTTTCCAAGATCTTCGAGAGCCTCAGCAATGACTAGTCATTTACTACGACGATACCATTAGAAGAGAGAAGGCTGCTGACGTCTTTGCTTTTGATATTAATATACTAGTCCGTCCAAAACCAAAAAATTGAATTAATGTTTTTATGCAGCTGTGAAATTTTTTGGAGATATTAGCACTACTTGAGAGACTGCAGCACCGTCTAACTAAGTCGTAGTCGAATCGAGAGCCTTCTCATAGTACAAAGACATGGAAGTACATATATACATATGGACGTGATTTACGGTACCTAGGGTTCTAGGGTTAGCGGTAACCAGCGTTGGGGGGCTGAAAGTCGTCAAACCTGCGTGCGAGACGGTTCGTGATAAGAGTGTCGACTACACGGGTTATAGTCATGATTCATAAGCGAGATGGGTCTGTAATTTATAAGAAGGGTCATATAAACCTCCCTGAAGATGAGCAGTATACATGCCACACTTTTCGGCCATGCTCCTATCGTTTTGCTCTCGATTATAACATTATTTAATAAATTCTACAGGGTTTTCATTACCATTTTACCAACTGCTTTCAGAATCTTAGACATCGCTCCAACATTATCCGCTGCATTTACTGCTCGTATAGGTTGCTATCTAGGATTTATTCAAATTAGTGTCGGGTTAACCTGGCCTTTGGAACTGTTTGTAACACATCTCAACCTCGCCTAGAAACACGTTGCAATTGGACTGGTGCAAATCACGAATTAAAGACTGAGATCTATTGTTGAACCTTTGGTAATGAGTAGCATCGTCAGGGGCATGCAGAAACATACTTATCGCCTCTTTTAATATATGAGTTTGAAAGCACCATTAATGATATTTCTGGTTCTTTCGAAAGGTTAGTTCCACTCTCACCGTGGGGTAAAGAGCTTAGATTCCTACTGAGTTAGATAAACTGACCAAAAGTAAGAGAACTATCAAGTGATGTGGGCGACGATCAATTGTGACCAATAGAGAAAAGTGACAAGGGATATGAAATCTAGTGATCACGATTCTCAGGAATATGTGGTCGACTAAAGAAGAAGTCATGAGTCGTTACTTATTATTTAACTGTATATTTAATTACACACATTCTGAAATGTTCTCGGCATTGCCACGAGTAATCGTTATCTCATATTATTTTCTTATTCTGGTTATTTTCCTTCAGAAGAACCAGAAGTCAGACGGATTAATTTTTTATCAGGAGCTTGGTTGAAGTTGCCACATTCACTATATCAATCTCCCAATTATTATTTATCGTTCGAAACCATCAACAAGTTTACTAAACACCCAATTTCATTCAAACTGTTGATTACAATGTTCAAACAATAAGACAAAATTTAAAGCATCCAAAGAAATTGTGATAGTTACGACATACACTGCAATTTATTTTCCGTGAAAAAATGTCGGATATGTTACATGCGACCAAAGTTGGAATATATTTTCCGGCAAAAAACATCGGATGTGTCACATACGACATAAGATACAACTTGTATTCCGTAATAAAATGTCGTTAGTGGTACATACGACAAAAGGTACCCTTAAAATTCCGAATAGTAATGTCGGAAGTGCCACATACTTCACAAAACTTTTCAGCTAACCCGGTTAACATAGTCGGAAGTACCACATCTGACAATATTAAATGGACGCTGTATAAGATACGACATTTTTGACATTGAAAATACGTGAAAAAAATGATATTTTGAAAATTCTGTAAATGTACGATTAAAGATTAATGTATTTAATAAGCATTAACGCAATAAAACGAAAATGGCAATTTTGTAGATCCGACTTTTTTACTAGGGACCGGCGATATGTACATAATAACAATATATTGTCATATATTTTTATATGGCGCGAGCTAGCTCGGGGTCGTGAAGCGTGGCGCAAACAACTGGTGCTGCGCTCAGTTAGTAGTAGTTCTAGTAGTTATATATTTTTAGACTGAACATTTTTACAATTAGAGACTCCATGGAACCACGATTTAGAACCACGAAAATCCCAACCCTAATCAGTACCTACTACACTCGATGTCGGGTTTTTGTATATCAGGTCAGAGTATAGCAAAAAGGGCCCGATCTTGTAATTAAGTAATAAAAAACAGAGGTATACTTGTGTTTTTTTTTTCATCGTAAATTTCTAAGTCCCAGCACAGAATAGATGATAGTACAAGTAGTCCCAGGCTACGTAGTAATTCTATGGCAACTTAGGACCACTCTAGTTCTTAAACGGGCAAGTTAATCAAACAATTGTAATTTATAAAAGATACTTATTTTAATGCATTCTTTAGTTCTAAACAAAAAGTAAAAAATATGAGAAAAATATTTTTCAACAAAATATGTGTCCTAAAATTGGGCCCTTTTTGCTGTACCCCAATCTATCATTCAGAAAAACTTAGGACAAACTCAATAACATCACAAATCAGAATCACAATATATCAGAACAGAAACCCAACAAAAATACTTATTTAATTCCACCACATACTTAAAAAATGTAGAACTGCCAGTGACCGGAGAATATATAGACATCGCTCTCAGTACAAAAGTGGCTTTCAAAAACGGTCCCGATATTTGACTGACAACTATCCCCTCTACACGAATTTGTCCTGCCAACAGTTTTAAATATTAGCCTATACGAAGTCATCCCTCCTCTTAGAAGTAGTTGTGATTGGTTAGTCAAAGTTTTCATTGGCTAAAATAGACTTGTAAGTGTCAAAGTCCATGCGCGGCGCACGAAAAAGAGTAGTTGTCAAACCTAATATGGGTGCACTAATCGAAAGGTAACCAGTTTAGAAAAATATTACTCTAGCTATTATTTTTCTTTCATTCAATTTGGAACATTTTAAAAATATTGCCACTTTTGTGATTTACTACTAAATGTGTAAACAACATTTTTGAAAATCACTATCGAATGCAATTTTACTGTCGCAAAATCTCAAATCAAATTAAATTTAGATTTTATATTTAGTTTCGATTTTTTATGAAGACTAAATATATCAAAATGACTGACAAGACAATAAAGCACACGTCATATCGTACAAATTGATACCTTTAGTGGGATAAATCTGGCATTGGTTTGATAATAATCTTAATCATCATCATTGAAATGAACGCTACAGATCCTCGAAGATACTGTAGGAAACTACTGCTGTTCTCTGCGTTCTAGAGAAACTGCATTTGTCCACTTTAATTTTTGCTCACGGTCCTTCGGAAAACTAAAAGTAAATAAATAATAAGAGATGTTTAATTATGAATATGACTAATTACTAATAACATATACTGTAGATACCGCAGGTAACAGAATATGTGACACTGAAAGGGAAATTTTACTATTTACGTGACAATATAATGTTGTAAAAAACACAAATTTATTGAAATTAATTTACACTCGTGTTCCTTAGAGTCCAAATCGATAACTTTTAACATAAACTCATTTAAACCCATTTTGAGCACTCATCAAAATGCCCATTGATCGGACACTAAAAACGGTATTTAAATTTTGGCAGATTATAAATTTAAATCTTAATACTTGTACGTAAAATATAAATACCTTAAAAGGTAATGCATAATACCATCCCCATACAAATGTCTTCTAAAAATATTTTATATTTTAATAATTCAAAGATTGTTAATTACACGAACCAATGGATCCCGCGTTTTTTATTATTATTGCTAGAGTGATTTCAACACCATTTCACTGCACATGAAGGCATTTTGAATAAAATGCAGATATTTTAATTTTATACAACCTGAAATGTTCTGCCATCGACAGACGCCACCGTATTAAAACTGTAAATTTGGCCTTGGTACAAATGAATCGTTCTAGGTACAAATCACGTGGGGTCATTTTTGAGCTCTAATGAGATTTCTATGTTTATATGCGTTCACTGAGAACTGCCAAAGATTTGTAATTTCTTCGTATTATTTATTTTGACAATCCAGCCCGTCTAATACAACTAGGCTTCACGATTCTTGTCACGCGACATAGCATCGCCCGTCAGTCTCCTACAGTACCGCAAAGAAAGAGATAGGAAATATTTTTCGCGCGAGAAAGAGTTGCGTGTCACAGTTGTGCTAGAGGTGCATCTTTACTTCATCATCAAAATGAAATATCATGCCTGCTTATTTATTTATTCAGCGCTTACTATCAAACTGACAGATGATACGCGACCCTTTAATGAATGAATCACCCGCACACACTCACAATTAGTGTCTATTAGTGTGAGTACTTGCTGATTTTTCACAAATTGCCAACACATGGGAGAATAAAACAATTTATGACGTGCTACTAATACTACATGAATAAAAGACTAATACGCGGACTCGCCACTATACAAATTTTACTTCAAACTAAAGTAACATACGAAATAATACACAAAAACTACAAATCTTGCTTCCCAGCGCCATCTAGCGTGGAATGTCTAGTTTTGTTTCCTCTGCAACCACCTTAAGGAGGAGTCAGTACAAATAATGTGCATGAGCGAATTTTATTTGACATAATGTTACTTGATTGATTGCATTAGCGAATGATACTTATTTAATTTAATGTTATTTATTGCTTTAACGAATGTCACTTATTGAATTCTATGTTCTTGTGTATAATTTTGTTTATAATGCGATTGTAAATGTTTTTGCAAAGTTTGAGCATCACATCTACAATCGAGGAGGAGTGTTAGATTATTTTATAATGTTGGCAAGATTCTTTTTCTCTAGATTAATACAGTATTGCCAACATAACTATGATTGGTCTTTACTTTTTTATGCTAACTGTCAGCTACTGAAAAATATTCTTATTCAATAAAACACATTAGTCAATCGGAACGCTGATTTGATTTCTTATTATAACTATTTCCATTAAATAAAACATCCGGCAAACTGCTATCTCGGCTTTGAGTCGGCTCGACTAAGCGGCTTCAAGTCGGAAATATATCCAATATCGCTATTATCAATAAGTTGACTTTTTAAGATATGGTAAAATCAGACTTATTGGAAATGAGAATTATATAGATGAATAACAATTTTCCTCCAAAATGTCCCGGCCTGTCTTAAAATATGCCGGCCAAATGTCGTTCGTCACTGCTAGATGGAAGCCAATCTGAAACTCGATCACCGACAAGCTGCCACAGACGGTATTTGAGCGAGGTATGTCGGTTAAATGGGCCAACAGCCATAAACACACACATCATAATCACATTAACTGAGAAGTTTATCATAATATTTTACGTATACAAACGTTAAACTAATTTTAATTGGCAAATATTACTGTGTTAAACTGTTTTGAATTTATAAATAGTCGAGTAAAAAGTATCTTATAAAAATCTGTGCGTGTCCAGCTATCCCTGTACTAAAATTGGGTAAAATCCGTCCACCTGTTTCGGCGTGACGAGTGAAGTTTAAGATTTTTCCTGAAATTATGCCCCCTCTCCATAGAAAACTGGTTTTCAATACAAGTGAGCGAGACGTAGACTGTCGCGCAAAGTAAAGCCCGTAGATTTAAAAGGAATCTCGCTGAATTGCGACTACCCCCGTATTGCGATAGATCCCATAGATAAGAAGGGGCACGATATCTACTTGACTGCTCTGCTCTCTTGTTACTTTGAATTAGCCAATGTTTAGGTCTACTCTTCAACGCACTCATCAGTAACATGTACTTGGTTATGTAATTGGTTTAAATAGATTCTTATGGAAAACTAAAGGACAAAAAGTTAGACCATTAACTTCATTATAATATACCGATTATAGGTACAATAAAAATATATAGTCTTATTTTAGATACTTACAGGTATCTATATTATACTCGTAATCTATAAATTGTGAATTTAACCTCATATTACTCTCCGAAGTTGCCCGACGTAAAAAATATTACTTTTTTAAGTGGCGTTTAATGCAAATGGTAAAACGTACTTAATAAACGTAAAACCCAACATTTATATTAATATGTAGCTAATAAATTTGTAGCTAACCTTAGTAGGGGGTAATGTCCAGATTGATGAAGCTGTGACCTCTGCTACTTGAACCACACATAAGTTTAGCACGAAAGGCACTAAACTCAGTTTGTGGTAATTATGTTATGCACAAAGCATAATGATAGAAAATGATTAATGAATAAAAGTGAAGTAACTTTACCGCTAACGAGGTTATTTTAACAATGAACGTTTTTCTTTTAACTTGGGTATTTAAACAGACATTGTTACGGGAAGTTTACAAAGAGTTTTGTGACTAGTTTGATCAGCAAAAAGATTTGAATGAAACACTAAAGATTCAGAGGTATTAAAGACTTAAGCTTAATTTAACCAACAAAAATGAAATCTTTAGCATTAATGTCAACTAAGGGTTTTCTTGGAATCATACAGAGTATAATTTCCACAATGTCGTTTAAGTTTTACAAGTTCCACAGTTCTTGAAATGTATAAATCTATTTAAATAAATACAACAACAATGAAAATAAGTCATTAAATCTACTCCAATTCCATTAGTGCCATGTTCCAAATTTGACAGGAGACATGAATCTGATGAATCACAATACTTACGCAAAAAATTTTGTTGTTAATCTATATATACAACGTGGGCCCTGCAACATAAGCAAAAAATTAAAACATAGATTTTACTCGTTAAACTGAACAACATTTGTTCAGCAACTTTAAAAAAAAAAACAGTTTTCAAAATTTTATTATTTCAAACAAAGTAAATAGTATTTTCAATGTATGTCGTCCAACGTTGACATTCCCTGAGCATTGACATAGCTGTCACTCTACTAATATCGGACATTTCGCAATACATTGCTTCTTTGTCTAAACTTTATTCTACAAAATGTCATTTAATACACGTTATTTTCAGAAGTTGCTTAACAAATGTTGTTTAGTTTCAAGGGACGAATCTATGTTTTAATTTATTGCTCCTGTTACAGGGCCCACCCTGTATAAACGAAAAAGTCCTGACTGACTGACTGACTGACCGACTCACTCATCAACGTAGAGCCGAAACTGCTGAACCTAGGAACTTCAAATTTCTAGAATAGGTCAAGTGCTTATACGATGCAGGCAAGCACTAAGAAGGGATATTTCAAAATTCATCCCTTATGGGTGTCAAACTGGGCTTAAAAGTTTGTATGGAAATTGAGTAATTTGTGAGTTAGAGATATTAAAATTTGTGTACAGATTCTCCTTCTGAAAATAAGAAAACTCATCTTTTAAAGGGGTTAAATGGGAGGTGAAAATTCGTATGAGGAACTTGGAATTCTTTGAGTAAGAGTGAGTGGTAATATTTCGGGTATAGCTTTTTCTATACAAAGTAAGAAAACAAGTTTCAGCATTTTTGAAAATTTATCCCCGAAAGGACAGTGAAACTTTGTATGAAAACATGGCCTTTTTGAGTAAGGGGTGCATTATCTTGCATGTAGACTGTTCATCTAAAAACTGGGAATATTGATTTTAGTGTTTCTGACAATTCAACTCCTAATGGGGTACGCTGAGAGGGGACAGATTGTATAAAGAGCTTGGTATGATTTGAGTAAGAGTGATGCTATTTCTAAAAATGAAAAAATAAACGTTAAGCCTCTTTGGAAATTCATCTCCAAAATGGGTCTATTGGGAGGCGAAAGATTGGATGAGGAAAGGTTAGATTATTTTTATATTCAGCCACTACGCTCGATTGAGTTAAGTTTGCACCTGAATCCTATGGCGCTACTTGAGAATGAGGTGCAAACTTTTTTTAAACAATTCATGTGCTACGACTAACACCTGATAAACTAACTAACAGGTGGCGCTGAAAATAATTTGTTGCTGCGTGGTGGCAAAACGGCTCGCACAACTTTCAAGATCATCCCAATAGATTTGGACAGCACAGAAGGTCCTGTCTGTGGGGTATCAAGAAACTGTGATAAAGAAAAACTGGAACAGACTGATTTACACGCGTGCGGAGCCGCGGGCACGGCCAATATGTATGTATATATTAGGATTATATGAGTAGGTATCTCGTCGTCTAGTACCCATAACACAGACTTTAATAGACTAGAGCTTACATTTTGGAACTAGATAGTTTAGTGATATTTATTTATTTTATTCATTTAGTTTAATAAAGAGCTTCATGATGATGACGCTCTGACATTAAACATTCACCAGCTTCAAATGGTCCAGTAATAGAATAATAAAAGATATCTCCATACGAAACAGCTGTTCACCGTGGCCTAATGCTGGAAGACACTAAATATAAAATCACGTTTTACAACAAACTATAAATATTAAGTTTTACGCACGAGTAACCTAACCCTGTTTCGGAGCTCAATTGAATTATTAATTATTTGTTACTTAGAACAAGTAATTTTCAATTCCGCGGTTTTATTGGTGGTGTGATAACAAGTTATCATGAAACTTGTTCATTTAGAAAATCATATAACTGAAATTTACCAATTTAACACTTTACTGAATCACACGGTTGACAGAGATCACTTATTATTTACTTCAGCCAAGTATTTTTTTTTACATGTTTATCATAATATAGCTAATATTTATTATATAGAAAACATAAGGGGGCAGAGATCAAATATGAGTATCTAAGCAGTGTTGGCTTAATTTTAACAAGTTCCAACATGATATGATCAACATGAGCAAGTCTGAAAGTATAAGACATACAAATAACGGGCATGGTTAGTTATGTCATGAATTGTAATGACAAGAAAACTGTGTTTTAAATAATACTTAATTTGAATGTTTATAATACAGAAGCGATTTTATTTTTTTGATATAATATATGCTTTATGAGCGAGATTTGAACCCACGCCCCCACGGCTTTCCGGCCAGACGGGTGCATTGCATTGCCATTTATGCTATCCTACTACTAATAGCCACAGCATAGAATTTTTCAACTAGTTGAAATAAAGTATTTATTTCTACTTTCTTATAGCTGTTTATATGCCACCGTATAATTGTGAACACCGTTAGTTTATAAGCTAACTAGAGGGATTAATAAAAAGGTTAGTTTAATTTATAATCTCACTAGATAAATTAAAAAAGTGACGATTTTTACAACTTTACTGTGCGATAAAATGGGCCTATACTTAGATAAAAATATGATGTTCCTAAGCATGCATCTGTAGAATATGGGAGCGCAATCAAAGGCGGTTTAAACGGCACTATTGTGTACTTATATATTATTTATTATTCAGACATTCATTTATTTAATGTTTATTGTATCGATTTACGAATATCATTTTTGTTTAACGATCACATTCCGAAGAGTAATATAAACTGACATGTACTTGTATTTATAAGAAATTTGTAACGGTGTGATAAATAAACTAAACTAAACTAAACCACAAAAAAGGGCCAGCACTTGGATAAAAATATTATGTTCCTAAGCAATGCAATGCATGTATTACTTACCTAGATATTGTACCAAAACATTGTTATGTTTTGAGTTTTAACGTTTAAAAAACAGAAAGGTTAAATTTTATCTCAATTACAAGAAAATGCCTTCCTTACAATCTGAAATTAGCATGTTCGTGAGTTTGAATACTTGGTCCCGATTTAGCCACTTCTATCTAATGGATTAGATTTATTTGAGGAAAATGTTTGGCAAAGCGGAAATAAACCTGTAAAATTTATTGTCGAAGGTATCCTGGAACGTGATTGTCAAAGCAGCATATTTCCGACCCAAATGCTTCGGTATCGATGGAGCCCGACAGAGGCCCGGAGATGAATTAACCAAAATAATTTTCACCTCACCAGCTCAAACATGGCGATTTTGCTGTCAGATAACAGTGAACAAAATGCGATTTTGTTTCGAGCGTGAGTAGAAAGTTGGTAGAAAGTAGCTTTTTAATTTTTTCAATATCTGACCACGAATTGTCATTCTTCAGCCAAGGTTAATTATAAAATTCTAATCATTTGAATCTCGATGCACTCTGTTTCTTTCATATGTACATAAAAGAGAGGGATAGAAACTTATCAATTTGAAATTCGATTTTCGAATCCGACCTCGATTGAGAACAGTTCGGATATGCGTTATACCAAAAAATTCATTGAAAACACCCGAAAAAGTTTTCATTGCAACGTATTTTTTTTTCTTTATTATATTTTTATTTCACGACAAATTATTGTGCCGTTTATATAAAACAATAGATCATTGCTCAAATAAAATAAGATTTTTCAACTTATTACTTATTGTAAATATAATAATAATTTATAATTTCACCATTTATCATAGATTCGAAACGTACCTTAAAAAATATCGAGTTCTTATTCTAATTGTTATTTTCTTTGCATTTATTTTGTTTGGTGTTTTAGGAGTAAAAATATTAATCAATTTATAATCAAAATCTCGTAATATAATATGTGTTTATAAATAAACACGTCATGTATCTGCTTAATCTTCCAATTTGATCAAATAATGACAATAACCGTGTTGGTTGGTTGATTATAATTTCAATTAAATTATATTGTTATTCCTTTTTAAGCAGCACTTATCTATTTTCTGATTAATAATATTATTGAAATCAGCAACAAAGACTATAAACATACGTTGGAAGAAAAAGCACAAAATGACGAATATATTCTTGCTGATGAGGTGAAAAGTTGTGTGTGCTACACGAGAGCAAAGTTTTTTTCATCTCGTGCCGTTGAGTCCCTCGCTACACTCAGGATTCTAACATAGAATCACTCGCTACGCTCGTGATTCAAACGTAGAATCCTTCGCTTGCTCGGGACTCAAAATCAGCACTCGTAACAAAAAACAACTTTGCTCTCTTGTTGCACAAATAACTATTACAGCACACCAGTGTCGTTGGTCAGTTAAAAGTTCACGGGGAAACAATTATAGGACCAGTGTTTCTGCCTCCAACTCAAAACAGAAGCAGCGTGCTGCAGCGTGTATTGTGACACGGAGGAACATTTGATCACCGTATGTAAAAATTGTAATAAAGTGATAAAGTAACTGATATTCATATTTTCGCATTTTAATTGGTTCATTTGACATTTATGTGTCATTCTTACATCAGTAGGTACGATGACGACAACTCACGGAAATAAACGTAATATCTCGAGTTTTCCCGACGGCGATTCCTTAATCTAGCCATCTTGCCGTGATGTGGAGATGCAATATAGAGTTATCAACACAGTTGAAAATTAGCGAAATTTGTATTTTTTTCTTTTACTTCGTTTAAGTTTCTAAACATTATAAATGGACTGTGTATCACTTAAATGATGCTATATTTCCGCGAAGGACCCTCGTGGACATCCACCCTGTATATAGACATTCAGCTATGTATTGATTAGATAAAATAAAAATCGACAAGATAAATATTATGATAATTCAGAATTAGACAAAACATTTTTAGTAAAAACGTTATTCGGCTATGTAATGATTAGTTAAAATAAGAATCGACAAAGTGAGTTGTAGATAAAATAATATTCGACAAAACAAGAGTTATGAAAATGATCATGTAGGCAAAACGAATTTCGACAAAATAATAATTATGAAAAATGATATTATACATATTGACATACGATAAAATGGTCATTGTGGTAAAAGTTGTTAGACTAACTGAAATTAGACAAATAAAAATTAGACAAATCAAGGGAATACCGTGTTAATCAACGGGCCAAACAGCTGAATTATATTCCGCCGCTACAAGCGCCGAGTCTGTCAGTTTGCGTATTGCTGACACTGTAAAAAGTGCCGCACCCGCCGCTACACCGCCCGCGCGCCCTCCGCCGGTGCGGCCGCCTCAAGTTTCGAAGTTGCGTCAGCGTGCTTATGCTGACGTCGCCGGTCAGTCTGTCGCAGCTAACCGGGCCTCAGTACGGGTTCCTGATAAGGAAAAGTCCTCCCGCACCAATGTGGATAAGGAGGGGTTCACACTGGTGGAAAGGAAGAGCAAGGCGCGCAGGGTGCCCCGCAAGACTGAGTGGCACTGCCGAGCCGGTTGGTTCTGGTCTTCGGATTGCCACACCGAGTAAGGCGCTCTATGTGTCGCGCCTGCATCACTCCGCCGTGGCTGACGATGTGGTGGAGTACGTTCGCCGGAAGACTGGCTTCTCGCTGAGGGTGCACCAGCTGCAGTCCCGGCACTACGTGCACTTCAGCTCGTTTGTGGTGCGCGTGCCGCGGCCGCTGCAGGACACCATCGCAAGTGCAGACTTCTGGCCGAAAGGTGTTGTGTTTCGGCAGTTCCGGGGCAATCTGCCGAATCCTGCACCAGATCAGACGACGCAACGGAGCCACGCTGTTACGTCGCCTAAATCAAATTAGATTTAAGTTTTTTTTGTTTTGTAATGTAATTTTGTAGTTCACAGTGCCTTGGTTTATTTACTGTTATGCTGTGTAACTAATTAAAATAACTTATTTTTTTATTAAAGCAGTAACGTCTGCTAACGTAAACTAAATGTTTACAAATGAAGCGAAAATTGAAAAATTCAATGACTCTGACATCTGATTCGGTGGTCCAATTGGGAGGACGCCAGTGTTGGCCCGGAAAGCCGTTGGAAACGCAGGTTCGAATCCTGTCCGAATCATTAAATTTTTCAATTTTCGCTTCATTTGTAAACATTTAGTTTACGTTAGCAGACGTTACTGCTTTAATAAAAAAATAAGTAATTTGGGTGTAGCACATCGTTACTATCGATTCTCAACAAATTTGAGACGATGGTGCCGACGATAAAGTCTAAATCTTTACGGTAGATGGCGCTACGATGCCACCCTAAGGCATGTCGAAGCAACTGGTTGAAAAATTCAATGACTCTGACATCTGATTCGGTGGTCCAATTGGGAGGAAGCCAGTGTTGGCCCGGAAAGCCGTTGGAAACGCAGGTTCGAATCCTGTCCGAATCATTAAATTTTTCAATTTTCGCTTCATTTGTAAACATTTAGTTTACGTTAGCAGACGTTACTGCTTTAATAAAAAAATAAGTAATTTGGGTGTAGCACATCGTTACTATCGATTCTCAACAAATTTGAGACGATGGTGCCGACGATAAAGTCTAAATCTTTACGGTAGATGGCGCTACGATGCCACCCTAAGGCATGTCGAAGCAACTGGTTGAAAAATTCAATGACTCTGACATCTGATTCGGTGGTCCAATTGGGAGGACGCCAGTGTTGGCCCGGAAAGCCGTTGGAAACGCAGGTTCGAATCCTGTCCGAATCATTAAATTTTTCAATTTTCGCTTCATTTGGAAACATTTAATTTAAATAAATAAATAAATAAATAAATTATATATTGCATAATAAGTTTGAGAGAAGCACTATACATGCCTTAGCCGTGAAAAGGACTTGCCGGCTTCGTATTACTATCCGGCCTCCCTACGGTCGGCCGTCTATACCTACTCAGCCGGCAAGCCCTTATTTCCCGGCGTCTGCAGAAATGTACTATTAATAAGATGTCGTTACTCTAGTTGAATTTATTCCCGGTTATACAAAAACCAGTTTACAATAAAGTATCAACTTACTTGTACTGTACAGTCGGTAACCTCAGTATAAGGTTACGTTGAGTTTTTACGGTTCCCTTTATCTTTGGCGGTGTGTAGACCTTGTGGTTAATTTTAACTTTTGTCAAACGTTACGCCTCTCGAGTTTCCAATGATAGAACAGATTAAATGTCTTTTGTTGTCTGCGCGATTCGCAACTCACTTTATAAGAGTTTTGAAGCAATGTATAATTTAATTAGGCTTAAGCTCGTTAATATTCGAGTGAAATTTCGATGGACATTGTAGCCGAATACTTATTTCCATAACAAATTAGAGCTATAAATCATCATTTTAGCAAATGGTCTAACAGCGAAGAATCTCGACTAATACCTTAAGAGGGTGATTATCTCAGCGAAAAAAATTGCGGCGGAATTGATAGGTAACTGAAGTGTGAAACAATTGTTTTAAATGTTTTAATTTTTTTCTGAGAAGAAGACACAAATTATTATCTTAAGCCAAATCGCAAAGTATTGTAAAAGTCATTTATGTTTAATAATATATTTTTTTGCGGTAAAATGATAATTTTGGTACGGCGTCCATTATTCGTTGTTCCTCATAAATGTCTTTGATAGAACCATCACATCAATGTTTTAGACTAAAATTGCATTTATTTATGATCTTTATTAGTTTAAGTATCTTAAAAGGATATATACATATGTATTTATATAGATATTACGTAATATGTATTACATTGACTGTTTTCCTATCTCTTTCTCATTTGGTTTTTGCATTTTCATTCGTACTATTGTAAAGTTATCGTATTGTACATGTTGCTTGGTTTGTCTACCATTTACTTGTGTTTAACACTCATTTACTCGAAGGTAAATTGGAATAAATCCCTAAAAAGGGATAAGTTCGCTTTTGTACTTGCTTTTTTTAAAATGTATTTCTTGTTATTGTGTACAATAGTGTTTAGATTACATACACGCATACAATTAATCTAAATTATTACTTTTGCTATTCATAATTGATTTATTTTTTTAGGATGGCTAATCACAAGAAAAATCAATCAAGAGAAGAAGTCCTCGAAAAGAAAAAATATATTGTTGTTACAAACGAGTTAGTGATTGTATTTTCATAGATATTTTGGTATAATTAAAATGATTAATAAAACATTTACTTTCTTTTCATTTCCAGCAGGCGATTTCATTGACAAATATGAATTTTTAGCACAAGTAACTAATTTTGGTGTAGATGTACAATTTTGGTGGCCAAAAAATCAAATTTTTGTGGGCACAAGCAATTTTGGTGGCAGGCAAATTACTAAAATCATAATACCTTTAAAACTATTATGTATAACAAAGGGCCATTACTACGCAATATTGGTTATGACTTTATTCCTATTATTGATATATAATTTTGACTCTTACATCAAAACCAAAAAAAGCCACCAAATTAGGTAAATTTCGAGGTTTTTGAAATTCACCCAAGAGATTCTCACTGGATGGTTGGATCAAGGATCAGATTCAGAACACCGTACTCCTGGACAAAGCTCGCATTGTTAGTAGCTTCCTCTCGTTGCACCCCTAACCACCGGTAGCAAGGCGTACTCTGCCCCGCTGCCGGTGACACAGTAGGCTAGGTTTTTTATAATGAGTCTATATATTGTTATTTGTTTATTGTATCTTACTTCTTATACAGCGTGTATGTTTGATATTGTGGTTATATCAAACATACACGCTGTATAAGAAGCTGTAGAAGAAGTGTATAAGAATTGAAGCCAGACGGAGATTTTAGTGCTATAATCTGATATTTATAAAAATTATTAATTTAGCGTTAACTGCCATAATGTAATTAATTATTGTAATTTTTCTGAGCAGCAATGTATGGCGTAGTTATTACTAAGTGACAGTTGTGACATCACTATGTTAAATGTCAACAAATAACAACAAACAAATACATTGCGTGCTGAATTATTTTATATGGAAAAAGAAAACGATTTTTTTAATAATTTACTGATCAATATATTAATAAGAGCCTATACTAAGACCCCGTAAGTTTGCGGTTATATCAAATATTCACCATTTATTGTAAAAAAACGGGAATTCAACACTCGAGTGAACAAGAGTATGCTTACGCGATCGTCTAACTGTCTTATGAATTGCAATTGCATTCAAATTGCGAACCAAGGAACGTCGTTTTGTTCGTCATGAAATGTGTATTTTGCGCGCCCTATTTCCTGCAGTTCTGATGCGCCAGGAATATCAATTCGATATTATGGGGTAACATTCGAATTATTAAACCAAACGAAGTATACAAACTTGACTGTTTTAGTTAGAACCGAACTGTTTGCGCTCAATTTTATGATGGTTTTTGCGTCAATTTGGATAGTAGGTAATGTAGATATAGTCTCAAATCGCAATAATACCTACGTTGTCTTGAAAAATATACCGATTGAATCAACACATTAGTTACGGTTTCTCAAATGCCTCAACTAAGGCAGCACGGTTCAAATGTTTCATAAAGCTTGACAAGTCGACAATTTGTCATCATAATGGTGACATTTGTCAGGGTATCACGACAATTCCCGTTTCATAAAACTTGACACATTTGTAATTGTAGACAGGATACGGTTGTAATTGTCACGTTTTCTTAGGCTGTTTCATAAAACCAATTTCCTGACAAATATTGTATAAAATTCTTGTCGATGACAGGTCAATCATTATCACAGCGACAAGCATGCGTGACGGGTATATACTTGTCAGTTATTTTTACAACTACCTTCAAATAACGTTTACATCAATACTCAGTCAAACAAAAACATGACGGAGAAGAACAAGATGGTAATCTTACATTTAATTAAAAATTATCAAAGAAATATTTCGCCAAACATTTTGTCCACAATTAGGTTGCATACTTTTTTAATGCAAAGATGAATATCGTCTTCGATAATCCATGTCAATCAGCAGTTACGTGATATTGCGAGCCTGCACCCGTCCAGTGAAAGGCACATAACGATAGTCTGTTTTCTATTGGGAAACAGTATGAAATTTTGGAGTACAGCAACGTCATTTTGCACGGGTATTATACACGTCTTCGATTCTAAAAACTTTATCGGTTAATATATATTTGACTACTTTTAATGTTAAATAAAATATTGGAAGTACTGCGACGTTCGTCAGCGCAGTGTACTAACCCGTACCATATAGCATTGCTGTACTCCAAATTGTATACCTCTCCAATCTCTCCAGACAAGCATTCCCAATTTAGAAAACTGACTAATAACTGTTACTAAAGCTTTACTGATTATACCGCCACTTAACTGATCCGGAACTTTTCGTTGAAAGTAAATTCCGTCCGCGCCTTCCAAAGAAAAGTTTGGTCTTGCTCGAAATTTTCTGGTTAGCTTATTCTCTTCTAAATCATTACATTCATTACTTATTCATTTTACTTGAGATACGAATTATCAACTTGCTAAGTTCCTCGACATTTGTCATTTAATCCTGACACAAGCTAAGACCTCAAGAATTGGACAAGTTTGTAATTGAAATTGACAATTATGCGTCGCCTTTATTAGCCAGCTTGTTTAAATATTTTTGATCACATATTTGCTCATAAATTTAAGAACTGTAGTACAGTTCTTACGTAGAACAATTTAAGAACTCAATGAAAAAATACGTCATGTTTAATGTAACGCTTAGCCGCGTTGTATTGTTTTATTCCCTTGGCAAGCCTTTTATATCGTAAATCGTGCCCAGTAATAAGCAGGCGTGACGATAAAGTGCGGATCGGTGTTCTTTACGAGGGCACTCCATGTTAAAATACAATTGCAATATACTTATTTTCCCAATGATTTTGAACTCCTTGAGCTTATAAATATATTTCTTACTTAATTTTTGCATCTTTCTGTAAACCATGCCATTTTTCGAATGTAAATAATGAATTAAAGAGTAAATATAATTATCTCTGTTTAGCCTTACGATTGACTGGTAGAGAATACCTCGTAGCATTAAGTCCACAATGGGGACTTGTTGGTAATGCACCTAAAGTTAACTAAATAAAATGTATACAGTAATATTATGTAAGGTTCTTTCAAAATGAAGTAAAATCTATTTTAAAAACGTTACCTATATACATCATGAAGAATATTTTTTGATAGTTTTGTTTTAATTTCCTGAACAAAATAATGAAATAATAATTCCGCCTAATCATAAATAGCCTGCGCATGTAACTGACAGGATGTTTAACACCTTCTGTCTAGTGAAAATTGTTGTTTGTCATTAAATGGCGGGAAAACTGTCTAGTTAGCCTATGTTAATTATCAATTTATCATTAGTATTACGTGGTATGAGCAACGTCAAGGAGGCTCAAATTTAATAATGAATAAACGCAATATATTTATTTTTTATTTCAACTTTAGTGCACAATAAGATATTCTTCGGTTTCCGCGTCTGTCACACATTTAATTAAAACACGGTAGTAATAGCTAGAAGTCACTTTTATTAAACGTACCCTTTGTATGTACCTATACCTATACGTACTATTGTTAATTTTTTTGAGATAATTAGGAACACATTGACGACGTAGGTACAATGTGTTCCTAATTATCTCAAAAAAATTAACATTAAAATTATTTTTTTAAAAGAATCTTTTATCGATTATAAAAACGGTATAAACTCACGTAAAAAATTGTCAGGAACGGCCCGACATGTTTCGAACTCATTTGGAGCTCTTCATCAGGGGTAGCTATCCGTGCTGCTAAGCGACTCGCGACCCACTGCACTTTTGATCGCTCTTCTTGCCGCCCTCTGCGCACGCGCAGATAGCGCGTAAACATGTCGGGCCGTTCCTGACAATTTTTACGTGAGTTTATACCGTTTTTATAATTAGTAAAGATTTCTCACGATAGTTTTAATAACATTATTAATCTTTTATCGATTCTGTTTTAATGTGGAAAAACCACATTTTTTTCTTTTATAAATAATGACACAAAGGTAAATTATGATAGAAAAATGTTATGTGATCCACTACATTGGTAGAGCACTACGCCGGAGACGTAGGGTCGCAGGTTCGAGTCCTGCTTACATTGCAGTGGATCACATTACATTTTTCTTTCATAATTTAACTTTGTGTCAATATTTATTAAAATTATTTCTACTAAAGTGTACTCCCAGAAGCGAGTACTATCAGTTCTAAAAGTATTGGTAAGTTCACCTGAGGCAACGCAACTATTAAACCACTATTTTTTCTTTGCCGGAGTCGGGTAAAAAGTATTACATAATTATTTTTGGATGTCCTACTATCTCCATGCAAAAATTGGTTGGAACCCTGTGCAGCGGTTTTGGCGGGAGAGGTCTGAGAGGACAAAGTAATTCTGACCAGCAGATGGCGCTGGACGGGTGGCGCCGCGCGCCCACACGAAACATAGGCCAACGTGCATCGCGCTATTACAATTTTATAGTATAATTATGGTTACTATTACGGTTTACTTAATTTTTTTTGTGCCACGCATAGCTAAATTAAAACTGTAATTAAAAAAATAAGTCTATGGCAATTTCGTTTAAAAAAATACTTGACATTACTCTAATAAAATATTTAGTTGACTCTTTAAATGTATTAAACGCCGTATTTGGCAAGTAAACGATGAACTCGCTTTACAGAAGCGTATAAAGAGGGAACCATTAAAATATGTACATGCATTACAAATGTAGTTATGTACATGAATTCTAATTCATTATTCAGTGCTCGGCTGCTTGCTTCATTGTTCGACGGAGCTGCCCTCTGTTAGCAAACGTAAAGTGAGTTTTTGAATATGTACCTACATTGCTTTGTGGTAAATTTTATCATAATAAGTAGGTACTCGTATTTTTAAAAGGGATTTGTAAACCATCCAATTTTTTTCTTTACGTGTTGATCTTTTGATGAAAAAAATTGCGCTTACACATGGTCCACACCAGGAATCGAACCCGGTACCTTTGGATTACCGGTCCAACATCTTAACCTTTCGACCAGAGATGCACTGTACGATGTACGTAGGTACGGTTTAAATTTTCCCGTCTATTTTAGATAGTGATTATCAACCAAAGAGTTTTGTCACTTTTTAGAACACACACACATAATATTTTGGTTTATTTTTTATCAAGATAAACTTTGGCAGAATTTCTTTAACAATATTAAACACTAAATAAAATAACTAAGGTCAAGGCTCACGTCACTTTAATAAGCATTTAAGAACACATTTAGCATTTTTTACAACTAATCATTACAGATGAATTATTAATTAGAATTTATACATATATTTATAAATTACTTCTTATTATTATGTAGTCAACAGCACACGAAAAGGAAAAGGGAATGTCTAAAAATCAACAAGAGCTGATGTTATTAAGTTAGGAATGAGAGGGATTCACAGTAACTCTCAGGCGTTCAAGCAGGTCGTGCCATTTTTGGCATCATTGAAAGCCTCTAAAGAAAAGTCGATAATTTTATAAAACAAAGAACTGAAAGAAATGCATCTAAGTATACGTGTTTCATAAAGTCTAATTTATGGAAATAAGACCAGAACTGAAACAGAATGCTCGTTTCCATTTATGGAAATTTAAACGAGCTTTCTGTTCTCAATTTTAACTGACGTAACTGAGTGCCTGCACTTTTGCTGGGGATGATGCCGGCATATATACAGGCTGTCAAATAGTCCCGCCTCGCTCGATGGTTCTTGCTCATTACCTCACGAAAGCGTAAATTACTTAAATACGTTCTTGCAACGCAAAATGTTTTAAAATATATGGAACACCTACTAGTTGTACCTACGGATAAGGAACCTCGTTAGGATGGCAGGGAGAAGATGGATACGGTTTGCACATGTCACAGACCACCCCCACTAGACGGAGCATGTAAGGCGACCCGTAGGCGACCCGCGCGCACCAACGATATGGTACGGCAGAACATTAAAGTATCAACACGTTAGTTGCGTTCATGTTTATGAGGTCTCTCTACACCACTTAACACTACAATTTACCATGTTATCTATTTAATTTCTTTTTTCGTTGACGTACGCATGGATCATAAATAAGGACGCAACTAAACGGTGGTCACCGTGTTCATACTTTAATGTTCTGCCGTACCATATCGTTGGTGAGCGCGGGTCGCCTTACATGCTCCGTCTAGTGGGGGTTGTCTGTGGCACAGGTTCACTGTGGCTAATAGATAGATGAAACACCATACTCTATTTATCCTTATAAGCTATTTTTGTAATGTTCATATGTGACAATAGTTTTTTTTTACTTAATAAGTACCTACGTCTAACTTTGGAATGAATAAAGTAATCACATTAATTGTTTGTATAAAACCTAGTTATTAACATTAACAAAAATATACTTTTATTATGCTGTTTACATTGTTTAATATTATCACAATCTTGATTATTATTGGCAAAGTCTATAAACATAAATATATTAATGAAATATCAAATATTTCACTTTTTCTATCGAAACATGGAACTTAAGGCAGTAAATATATGAATTATCTTCCCATTTCAATTATTGCGCATATTAATAGATAACAAAACATAATTATCTAAAATTTTATTATATAACTTTTTATGCATTCAAACACTTCTGTTTCTTGAAATATATTATACTTAAGAACAGATGAAAAGCAATACCTATGTAAATAAATAGATTTCAAAATGAAATAAGGTTCAATTTAGATTACCTACGCCTTATCGCACGTTCGTGTATCGATACGCAATCTAAAAGACTAGATAAAATTATTACGTACATCAACTCCCTAAGAACATTTGAACAAAATTAATTTATCTACTCCTAGCTCCGCACCGCCCGCTCATCCCTCGGGAACACTACAATTTTCGGAATAAAAAAGAAGCCCATGCGTTAATCCAGGGTGAGCTTCCGCCATACCAAAATTCTTTCAAACTCGTGTTTGCCTAGAGTAGGTATTTCTTATTCCAAAATGGAAACAGTTGCCATCGTAGCGCTCAAGACGACGTATTATACACCACATATTACAGTAAAATCATTCAAACTCATCGGACAAAAATAAGAAACATAGTTTTATTACCTGGGTTACCTGGGTGACCTATTAATCCAAAAGATGTATTTGCTCCGTTTTTGAGTCTAGTCTACCGGTCTGCTGAAATGGCGGGTCAGCGGGGCGGCAAATGAATGTATATACGATATGGTTGGTATAGATTCTGGTTGATACAGAGACTGTCTTCACGTATTCACTGAGATCTATCGCAGGTTATGTCAACATAACAGGCTACCGGAACTGGCGAAGGTCAAAAGGCCGAACGGTGAAGCAAACGAAGTTGTTGAGGGTTTAAAGGCTGTCTCCGTATTCCTCGAGAGCGCAGGTTGCGGTGCGGGCTACCGGAAGCGCAGGTCGTCGGGGCGGCGGATGAAGTAGGCGACGCGGTGGGGGGGCACGCGGTACTCGTGCATCCAGCGGCTGCCCTTGCGCAGCGAGCCGTCGATGCCGTCCTGCCACAGCCCCGCGGGCAGGTACACTGCAAACAACAGCTTATATTAATACAGTTCGCACGGGCCAATCATTCAAGTGCATTCAAGAGCAGTGGGCGGGGCACATTGCTCGTAGAATCGATGGCCGTTGGGGCAGAAAGGTTCTTGAGTGGCGACCACGGACCGGAAGACGCAGCGTTGGAAGGCCTCCAAAAAGGTGGACCGACGACCTGGTTAAGATCGCGGGTAGAAATTGGATGAGGGCGGCGCAAGATCGATCGTTGTGGAGAACTTTGGGGGAGGCCTTTGTCCAGCAGTGGACGTCTATAGGCTGATATGATGATGATGATGATGAATCATTCAAGAAGAGTGCAAATGCCTATACAAAGTTTTGTTTCATCGATCGGTTGCAGACGGCGCCACTGTAACAAGGTCTGTATTGATCTATTTAGAGGGGTATCCTATCACAACTCTGAAGCATCGTTTCGCATCTGTAATGATTTTAATTTGAGGAAACTTATAAACGGTTTTCGGTGAAATGAAAATTTGGCGTAACATTACAGATGGGAAAAAATGTTACTACAGTACTACAGTATATTGTGCAATGTAAACTGAATAACATAAAACATACACGAAGAGAATATGTCAAAGACACGTAACATACTAAAACTTGATACTTTAAATAAATACTTTTTCTGTTTATATTGAAGCGAAAAAGACGATAATTCTACGATTTTATTGTAGTTCCGGATTTTTTAGGGTTGTTGTATACTTGTATAGCATTACATACCTTCTCTAGTAGTCTGTCCCGGATAAAGTACAGGTGCCACGACGATCTCATCTCCAATTGCAAACTCGTCCTTGACCACCAGCGCCGAGTCGCCTCCCGTGACGAGCCACAGCGGACGGATCAGCGGCAGACCTTCTTCGAGAGCCTCCCGCTTGTATTTCAGGAGTAGAGGGGTTACCTAAAAAAAAATTATTACTTTCAATGAAAACGCAAGTAATGTAATGATTGAAACAATAAATAACTGTGATATCTACAATTTCTGTGGTAGGTATTCAAATGACCGAAATGAATTAGTATTAATGCCTGTTCCACTTCTAACATGGTTATTTTTCTCTATATAAGGATCGTTATTCTCCATAATGAACCAAGAAATCACTTTATTCAAGTGAAACTCTTTCCTCTTCCCGTCAAACTGCTAAATTTCGCGATGACTTCGTCCTCTTGTAGTTGAATTTACCTCTCATAACTTTCAACTTTGATGTTATACGACATGTGTATTATATAACATGTGCATCGAACTATTTAATAGTCTACCTGATGACATTAAAGAGCTCCAAGGAAACCAGTTCAAGCACAAATTGGACACCTGGCTCCTGGAAAGGTGCTTCTATAGCGTTAAAAATTATTTGGAACGTAACTGACATCTCAATTTTATTATCCTGTTTTATGAATTCCTGATTTCTATTTAATTTTATTCTGTTATTTTGTTTTGTCTTTATGCAATTTTGTTAATGTTAATGTTATTATTATGGATTAATGTAATTCATGTATAGTATATTGCGCTCAAACATTTGCACGCTTGCTTGCAGGCTGAGCACATTGGAAACAAACATCGAATTATAAGACCTTAAACACTGTGTTCTAGCAAATAAATGATTTGACTTTGACTTTGACTTACGTATTCTATCATGAAGTAACATAGACATTGTTTTTAATCTTTATCGCATGAGATAGATCTAAACGCGCAAGTATATTTTATTGTCTATAAAATAATCTTCTACTTACCACTTTTTGCCTCAAACTGGTCAGGTTCTTAGCCATTTCCAGCACCTTCTCGTCGTTGTACTTGCTAGGCAAGTGCGTGAACTTCATCACCGGCAGGAATGTGGCCATCTGCAGCCACCTCGTGTACAATTCCACTTCTGGCAGCTGGATACCGTTCTCTGTGCTGTTGGAGTTCGAGTCTAAGGAACCTGGAAATTGTGATGGAACAACATATTGTAACTTTCTGTTCTGGTAAGGAAAGTAGAATTTATGAATCAGGACATTATAATTTGGAACGGTGTTTTACGAGTTTGTCAATCCCAAAAGTATACGTAAAAGTCACTGAGCATTTTACATCAAAGATCTTATTAGAAGTTATCACATTGTGCCCACCAGTAGCTTGTGCTTGTGAAATCTAAATTGTCCGAATACAGTTATCAATACTAACAAATATACGGAGTTTTATACTAAACAAGCGATAAAATACCTTTGGAAGAAGGAAGGAACTGCTCACTGCCAGGCCAATAAATGTCTCCACCTACTGCCCCTGGCATGATGAAAGGATATCCACTGATACCATAGGTCAGCATCGTCGGTATAACCGAGCGTAACGCCTCCCAAGTCGACTCGAAGGGAGGTAATGTTACAAAAATCGGTGGCCTGGGTAAAGACACGGCACCTGACACTCCGATGATATTTAGCGTTTTCTCGAAAGTTTTCGTAAATATGGTTTTGTATTGGTCAGGATTTATAAGTCTCTTTTCGCATTGATAGTACATAGGCAAATCGTATGCTGTTCCTAAGTCTAGGTAGAAGGAATCAATGTGATATTTGTCTATAACCGCTTGAATTTTCTCCGTGAACCATGGGACTGTTCTATTGTTAGTTATGTCTAAGACTCCAGCGCTGGCCAAAGATTTGAATCTGGTTAAAGCTGGTATTCTTCTATCGCTCTCTCGTTCGCTAATTAACAATCTCTTTTGAACGCATTCAGCAAAATTCTTGCTTTCAGTGCTAATAAAAGGCTGAATTGTAAACGCTACTTTAAATCCTCTTCTATGCAATTTATCTACTGTAATATTCAATGTCTCGAATCTACTCATATCTACTGTTAAATCGCCGATCTCATTTTGCCAGTATTCGTTGATTAAAACGTGACCTTGTTTAAGGAATCCTAAGTTGATTACATCTTCAGTATACTTTGAAATAGTTTCCGCTTGTAATTCGTGTTTGAATCTAGGCGCTATTTGCCATACTGGTTCAGTTATTAAGGACTCCAAGGTCAACATATCTGCAGGTTTGAGGCCATCCCACAGAGGCGCTCTTTGGTGACTATGTATCGAAGAATGCAACGATTTCATATCTCTGGAAGTACAAATATTGTACTTCATCACAGGAAATTCTGAAAGTTTGTTCGCGTATGCGAAATTATCATGTTGTGCTTTGATACAAATCTGTTTGACTTCTTTATTTATTGATACATGTAATGGAGTTTCTTCGTTGATAATGATAGCTGCGCCTTTCGAATTGATGAAATATCTGGTTAGGACGTTTCCAAATTGGGATTTTTGGATGCTTCCAGTGATGAAGGGGGTAAAGTCGATAGATCCGTTATTGAGAGGCCATGTGAGGTTGGATGCTTGCCCGCCTCCGTACCAGTTGGTTTTCGTTTCTTTCCAATCAAAGCAATCGGTAGGGTTGATATCTGAAAATGGAATAAATTATCTAGTATTAATAAAATATTATGAAAATTTACAAATTGTATGCTCTAAAGCTGCTTTTGGAGGCTGGCTTGTCACTGATGAGTGCTGTAAGCATTTCCACAGCCAAGTTAAAAAAAAACTACAAATTCTTTTAGTCCTGATTAGTGCTCTCACATCATCATCAATCTCCTGTGAACACTCCAGCATGCCTCTTAAGTAACCTTAACCTGGGCCTTGCCTAACCGCTTCAAACAAATCTCCGCCGTTCGTACCTAATTCTGGCAGATGTTTTATCGTCACTACATGTAATACGCAAAGCTAGTTCGCCGCTGCTTTGATGATTGACGTCATCAGTAAACTGCTGGACATTTTATAAGTATTGGCACAAATGTAAATTATGAAAGAAAAATGTGATGTACACTGCAATGGTAGCAGGACTCGAACCTGTGACACTACGTATCCGGCGTAGTGCTCCCCCTACTGAGCTATCACAGCGTTACGTCAATCACACCAAATTTTCGATCCAATAATTGTACGCTACTAGAGCGCCATCCTGCGTCATGAATTTTCTTCAAAGTTTAAGCGCATTAGCCATATCCTACGATGTGCGTTTACGTATCCAGTGCGTTCTACGATCCATTGTTTATCAAAGATTAAATAATAAATCATTCACCATGCCGAAGCGACTGCCATTCCACCGAGTAGCACGTGGTGTTGTCCATGCCGGGATCATGCGGCAGACATTTGAGGTAGAAGCGCACCGCTTCCTGCCACTCGAGACACTCGGAGCCGGCCCGGCGGTGCTCCGGCAGACATGGGAAGGCCTTCTGCTTGCCTAGCAGATTTACCGCTACGGAAAAGAAATAACAATTTTAGGTAAATGTGATAAAAAAAAATAAAATAAAAAAACAGCTGTTTATTTCTTAAAAAAATATTTTTAGTTTTACAGAGCTTAGAGAAAATCTTGAACTTATTAAGATTATATTACTAAGCCTAAGCATACTCCATTGATAACATTGAGAATTCCTGAATAAGGCAAATTCAGACATTACGGAATTTAAAAATTATTCTAAAGCGAAATATTTTGAATAGGGGTTTGTTACACGTCCTAATGTTCTTTGAGTATTAAGACAGGAGATGCCATGCACGGGCGACCCCCCTCCGGCAAAATAATTGGTCAACTAGTCAAGCACGTTATATAAAACTACTTGAAGTCGCTTCACCGCAATTTTGCATCTATCCGTGTCGCGTGACATTTCTCTCTAAAAATTGTGAATTGTTCAGTATTTTCATGTAGAAGGCGAACTGGCAGCTCAAATTCGCAACAAGATTGCGTTTTCTATCACAGGGAAGTATTTATCACAGGGAAGTATTTTGATTGAATGTGTATCACTGAAGTACAATCTTCATTTAAAGAAAAAAACGTTGCGATACGTAAACGACAGATAAATGCGAGGGATGTGACAAAGTCAAAACAATGACTTAACATTTTAATGAATCATTATCATTCACTACAGTTCGTTTAAAATCAACTGGCATCATTTTGGCAACGACAATGAAATCCACCGTACTTTTATTAGAAATCGGTAGTTGTATCAGCCCGAAAAACCGCGGGCGACAGTTTCATTCCACAGTTTAGCTGTGCGAGAGTGATAAGGGCACAAAGACACATAAATATAAAGAGATATACATATAAACAAACATATTTTTTGA
This sequence comes from Apotomis betuletana, assembly GCA_932273695.1. Taxonomy (NCBI): domain Eukaryota; kingdom Metazoa; phylum Arthropoda; class Insecta; order Lepidoptera; family Tortricidae; genus Apotomis; species Apotomis betuletana. Next base: position 1,553,281 of record OW026311.1, on the reverse strand, counting down.
TAATATCTTCAATGTACAGAATTTTCATTTTTCAAATTTTATAATAAATAGTATGTATCTATAACACAATTCAGTGCATTCATCAAACTGGTTTGGTATTGAATTTTTCTGTAGTGTGCGTTTATTGCAACAGCAAAATTTATCTCTGTTGAGTTCTTCTTCTTTCGGTGGTGTGCTGTACGTGTTTACCTCGCCCCCCGCTAAAATTGGCGAAAAAAATTGTTCGTAGAGTTTACGTTATGGCATCTATAGTGGTTAAATACTCAAAGCCTAATGTTTGAAAAATCCAATTCAATAATTAACGGCCTGTTTATCATTACGACATGAAATGTTGAGTAAAGGTTGAAAGAAAGGTCTTCCGCAAAATGTTGATAATCGTGTCTAATATTCTAAAAATCCTTTGAATATAATTATGCCTTCAGGGGAAAAAGTCCTCAACGAAATAAAAATTCGATGAAATAAAGCAATCGCGTTTGTCGACGAAACAAGGGGATCCCTTCGTAAAACATAATTGAAATGATGTATGGTATGAGCGTATTATGTGTGTATATATTAAAACTTGATAAGGGTATGCTTCCTTACCGAGACTAGCCCTCAGTATCTCGACATCGTCAGCATTGAGTACCCTCAGCAACCTCCTAGGCTCGTTGAATTGCAGAGCGTCGAAGTAGGCCTGGCTGCTGGCCTGCTGGTGGTACAGCACGTACGCGAAGCCCACGAAGAACACCACGGCCAGGAACATCAGCCCCACGAACGCGCGGAGCTTGTAGTCCGTTGGTTTCTTGCGGATCTTTTGCGGGATGCTCTGTAAGGCGACATTGTTGTTGTCAGAGAGCGGACTTAATTTTACCGATAGGATATACGGACAAAAGCAGAATAAACTGTCAGTGACGGTATGACGATTTGATGATCGAAATAGGGATAAACGGACAGTGCCATTAGCAGGGACTCGGAATACTGGGATATGAAGAGAAGCAGGGACAGTAATAGAGTTGGAGACAAGAGACCTGGTAGTGAACGTGACAGTTAATAATATAGACATATTCAGCATTTATTATTTATATAATTATAGTCTATCGTATACTGTATTCAACATTCAGTCTACAGTCTGTTGTTAGTGAAAAATACTATCATCATACACTTAAGAGCTAGGCTTTTGTCGGTGGAGCAATTTCCAATTCTCTCTATCTTGAGCTCTCTCCTTGACGGCCTGGTACGACACGACGTTGAAGGAAGGAGGAAAAGAGGAAGACCAAGAAGAGCTTATATGGACCAAATAAAGGTAAAGGTGAAAAATACTATATATGACTATATTGTATACATATGAGGTATTATCAACGAGATACTGATGAGGATATGGTTAGAGGTTCTGGCAGTAACAGTGATAGGGATAGGACTGGTGGGTTTGGGACTGGGGGTGGGGGCATAAAATAGTGGGGGGGCAGTTCGTACCTGAAGTTTCTCCCGCAGCAGACTCGCAAGTGAGTTGATGGAAGCGACGGAGTTGTTGGGCGAATAGTCCTCCTCGTCCATGCTGAACTCGCTGCGCAGGCGGCGCGGCTTGCGGCGCGGGGAGCGGAGGGGCGCTCTGGAAACGACCGAATGACAAGACATTTATTTATGCTTAAGAGGCCTTATTCCTTTAAAATGCTGATTGTTTTAGACATTTTTCTCTATGATCAAACATGTTTCTTAACATATTATTGATGTTACTACCTAGAACAGGACTATTGGGATGTATTGGTATATATTTGAAACCTAGAGTTTGAATTTTTCATTGATAATTTTTGTTTCAAAAACTACTCGAAATTGCCAAAATTCACGAGGAAAATTGGTTTTTACAACTTATTTTCGACTACTACACGCAAAGAAAGCATGAAATAGCTATGTTACTACCTAGAGCTCGCAGAAAATTATTATTCACTTCAAAATGTTAGATAAAATTATCAATATATTTGTCATAATATGAAAAAAATATTTTTTAAAAGGAATAAGGCCTCTTAAGGGCTTTAAACTTGAAGTAGTGTCTTTATAGTAATGAAGAGCCAACTTAAAGTAAAGAGCACACGCACGTACAACAATCTCAAAATACGATGATAAATCTACAAATGTACTTAGCTGTAACCGAACGAACTGGTACTATCTGCAGCTGGCTGCTGGTGAGCTGCTGATTGGTTGCTAGTGGCAGCAGCCCGGAGATTGTATCTACCGAGTGATAGACAAACGGTTGTGTCGCGAAAGGACTTTATTTTGGAATTTACAAAACTGTTCCGATCCAATATATATTGGAAATAAATTCTTCTTTTTCAGAAATTCTTAAAAGTTACAGAGCTACTAGTTAGACACTAGTAACGTAGCCTAGAATAATCTCAGCTCTGGACCATATCTTTATATCCACGAAACCTCAGCCTGGAGTGGGGACCGGAAAGGGTTTTTAGAACACCATGATTTAAGCTGAAGTCATAACATTCCGTCTAGCCAGTTTTAATGTGCACCGCGAATAAATGGGTTCGCCACTGTACTTTTTTTACATGGCCGCCTTAAGAGGGCTTATTTCTTTTAATATTTATTGCTCTCATATTATGACAAATATATTGATATTTTCAAGCAACTTTTTGAAGGGAACAATACTTTTCCTCGAGTTCAAGGTAGTAACATAGCTATTTCACGCTTTCCACGTGAATTTTATCAATTTCGAGTAGTTTTTGAAACAAAAATTTGTAATGAAAATTCAACCTGTAGGTTTTAAATATATCCCAATAAATAAATCCAGTTGTAGGTAGAAACATCAATAATAATATGTTAAGTAACATATTTGATCATAGAGAAATATGTCTAAAACAATCAGCATTTTAAAGGGAATAAGGCCTCCTAATTAATAGTCTTTCATTAATGATGCGGTCCTAGTTCTTACATTTGTAAGTAATGCAGTAATGTTTCAAACACACATATAAATGTGTCACTGGTTTTAAAAAAAGATGAATGCTCATGCAACCGATCGTTTAGTGCATTTCTATTCAAATTAATGTAAGGCCTTACAAGTAGTTAAACATAATACCTAAAAGTAAAATTTTGCCTATAAAAACTTACCTAAAATATATAAATAGCTGAGACCAGACCACAAGCAGAACACAAAATACACTTATAGGTTATAAAATTTCGCCCAAAGACGTTTGTTTTTCAAGTTAATTTCCATACTGATATTGCGCATTTTTTGTTACCAGCGCCATGAATAATCTTAATAGCAAAAGGCGTGTTGAAACACTCGTGGCTCTGTGAGCTGCACGTACACCTGGCAATACTTTTACTAAATGGCTGAAATAAGACTCATATATTTTCAATCCCCATATCTCCGCTATTTTGAAGAAAAAAAACTTCTCACTAAATTTCACGAGAATTGGTTGAGAAATGCATCATGTAGTCGAGAACAGCCGGTAATCTGGATAATCGAACATCTAAACATCAAACGAAACAAATTTTGGCCAATCTGAAATGGAGCCACTCGGTCAATAAGATTAAAAAATAAAAATATATATTTATTACTGTAATAAATATTTAGTAAGTAAGTACAATATAACAAATGGCTGGCGTCTCCTTGTAAGTTACCTATTAAATAACTTTCGCCAGGAGTCCACCACTCTTCCGTGTGTACATGGTACAAGTTATCAAGTACTATACAATTTTTTGTTCTCAATCTACACAATTTTAAAATCTATTTAACTTATAATTTGTAAACATGTGTTTAAGATAACATAAAGGAAGCCGCTTCCACCGGCGGCTTCCTCATTATCACGTTTCCAGTTTCCAGTCGGCGACAAGGCCGGGACTCGGTGACGACACACTCACACTGCACAGGTAAACATTATGTTAGCGAGTGTGAAATACCTACAAAGTTCAAGGTGAATCATATTTTTAGGGTTCCGTACCCAAAGGGTAAAAACGGGACCCTATTACTGAGACTTCGCTGTCCGTCCGTCCGTCCGTCTGTCACCAGGCTGTATCTCAAGAACGGTGATAGCTAGCTAGACAGTTGAAATTTTCACAGATGATATATTTCTTTTGCCGCTATAACAACAAATACTAAAAATAAAAAATAAATATATTTAAGGGGGGCTCCCATACAACAAACGGTATTGGTTGCGTTAACTTTGCACCATTTGTATGGAGCGCTATACATACCAGGTGCAAACTTAACCTAACCACTTAAGGATGGAAAGTGTTTGTACGGAACCCTCGGTGCGCGAGTCCGACTCGCACATGACCGCTTTTTTTTTCAGTTTTTTTTCATTGTTAATTAATTTAGTCATATTATACGCTGCAATTTAAATTGGTCTAGATAAAAAAAAAACAATTAATGTGGTCACTAATATTGCATTGGACGTCAATTCTAGCTCTTATGGACGTGACGTCATAGACGTGTACAATAATACAAAACAAATACATTTATTCAACCAACATATTATACAGAGAAGTAACGTTTGGAATATGCTGCTCTCTGCCTTCCTCAAGGATCTCTACGATGCGCTGCCAGCATCGCAGGTCAGCCCACACCGTCGGGTCTCCCTCGAAATCCCTCACAACGTTTGTCCTAAACTCATTTGCGCTAACATCTTTGTTATAAACACTTTTGACCTAACGTTCATTTGCCATAATGCTCTTGTGCCGGTGTGCCCTAAACGATATTTTTTTCCTAAAAGTAAAAATCCATAATATAAAATAACCAAATACTTATGCCCTTATCAATTTCATCCTAATTTTGGAAGACCTAATGTTTGTTTGACATGCCAAATAATCTAGGTTCCCGTTAAGTACGGCGACGAGCGAAACAACCTCATAACTCGCGAGCCGAGCGAACGAAGCGAGCATGCCGCGGCAGCGGCCGGCGAAGCGCCAGCACTGAGTTTATTTATCCCTCGCGTTTAAAAAACACCTACGTTTATCTTAGTGCATAAATATTGGGACAATTGTGTGTTGTGTGATTGGGATATTTGATACTTAGATATGTGATATAAAATTAAGATATCTAATCGTTAGTACATAACATATTAGGCCAAATAAGTACCTATACGGACATTTAAGATTAGGACAAAAAATATAATAGCACATGAATTAAGGCAAATAAAGTTAGGACAAAAGAAGAAAACAAATTAAGAGACAAATAGTTTTAGGTACTCCACTATCCCACTATCTCCTTCAGTAAGGGGCTTACCCAGTAGGTACATCGGAAATTATTCAGTGACATGACACACTTGTGGTAACAGAAGCATCTAAATCATAAAATCACGCCGAGATCATTGACAAACAGTGACGAAACAGCTATAAAGATAATCGTTATCTCTAGTTAATAGGGCAATGTATTCCGATAATAAATAAGTCATAATAGTTGTGACTTGTGAGCTTGTGACTACTCTATCAAAACATAAACATTTGATAAATGCATGAACATAACATAAGGTAAATAAACATTTATTTGTAATACGACTCCGATCCAACCTTTAAAATATTTGCTCAACAAGAGTTAGCTATGTAATTATTCGACATTTTGCTTTATGATAAAAAAATATAGAGTAGGTTACCTATAAAGTGTAACATTTTGTTACTTTCATTATATCACCAATGTTCCTAAACCTCGTTGTACTGCGCTTCACTTCAACGTTTGATACCGACGTCTATCCAAAATTTCGCCACTATATTTTTACTTTAGCGATATTCACTATTCAGTCTTCACCGTTTTTATGTTAGAGGCCTTATTCCTTTTAAAATGGTTATCGTTTTAGACATTTTTCTTTATGATCAAACATGTTTCTTAACATATTATTGATGTTACTACCTAGAACAGGGCTATTGAGATTTATTGGTATATATTTGAAACCTACAGTTTGAATTTTTCATTGATAATTTTTGTTTCAAAAACTACTCGAATTTGACAAAATTCAAGCGCAAAATTAGTTTTTTCAACTTATTTTCGACTGCACGCAATGAAAGCATGAAATAGCTTTTTTACTACCTAGAACTCGGGAAAAAGTACTATTCACTTCAAAAAGTTGGTGAAAATTATCAATATATTTGTCATAATATGAAAAAAAAAAAATTTAAAAGGTATAAGGCCTCTTAAGTGTGAATCAAAACTGTAAGAAATCAGAAAATTGGAGATATTCCAAAACTTCGTCGAATTAGATACGTCGGTTTTCCTCGCATTTTGCGGTGATGACACTGTTGCGGTGGTGATGAAGGTGTTTCCCACGTAAAAAAATACTTTTCTCAAACATCCAAGGAAATGTCGTTCTTATGATCGTGGTAATAGAACGCGAAATACGTCTTTGTATAGCAAGTGTTGAAGATTCGTTCTAATTTCAAATTAGAACGATATAAAGGAATTTCATACAACATTATTGGCCGTAGCCAACAAAGAGATTGTCTTTTGTTTCAGTGGGGTTTATTTCTTTTATTGATAATCTATGGCATACTGCCAATAAAAAAAAACTTAGTTTGTGCATGTATATTTACGTTTTATTTCTTATATTTAACTAGATTATTCAATTCGATTAAATCAGATATTCAATAAAATAAACAAGGAATCACGTTTATTGTTAAAAACCGGCCAAGTGCGAGTCGGACTCGCGCACCGAGGGTTCCGTACAAACCTGCAAGGTTTACAAAGTTCGTTCATTACGACAATCGAGTCATAACTATGGTATTTTTATTGCAAAATGAAATTCATAACATTACAATGGGGAAAGATGGAGGAGCATAAATTTAAGACAAAGATCTCTTTATCGTTTAATTTTGTTACAGCTTAAAGGTATTATAGACCTGAGTATTTGGTATGAATTTCAATTTAATACCTCTACGCGTTTATGAGGAAATGGGTAGTAAGTTTAAAATTATTAAAAAAATATATATTATGTGATGTAACTAAAAATTTATGGTTTTCGTAATTTTTCCTTTATCTATGCTATAAGACGTTGCTTCGTACCAAATTTCAAGATTCTGAGTTCACGGGAAGCACCCTGTAGGTTTTGATTCCCTTGCAAGTGTCGAAAATTTGCGGCATAAACGGCTGTATCTTTTGATTGCGTTGGCTTAGAAGTTTGATTTTTTCACAGCTTCAAGGGACAGTAGACCTGAGTAATTGATATAAATTTCAGCTTCATACCTCCACGCGTTCCTGAGAAAAAGGGTCTTGACAGACGGACGGACGGACGGACAGACGGACAACAAAGTGATCCTATAAGGGTTCCGTTTTTTCCTTTTGAGGTACGGAACCCTAAAAATATAACAATATCTAATTAATAAGGTGTTGTCATTTTTTAATAAATAGAATCATCTTAACATATGGTGGCAAAAACATTGACCCGAACAGCTTAAAAAAATAAATTTGTTTTTTTTTTATTAAATTTGAAATAAATTTGTTTTTATATGAATATATAAGTTGAACATTTGTATTATTTCCTTGGATTTATTTGAGAAAAGCACTATACAAGCCTCGGCGCGAACAGGGATTATCGGCCTCGTATCTCTAGATGGCCTCGTTATCACTCGGCCATCTATTACTACTCGGCCAATAATTCCCTATTTCGTGGCCTCTGCAGTAATGTACTATTGTGTTTTCTATTTCTTTCACATTATTAAAAAAAAGGGTAGAACTGCTTATCTGTCACGAGCCAAAGATTGTTGCGTTTATCGTGCGATCAATAATCAACAAACCGGACGCTTTGTAAACGCTTGTAAGTGTAAATGCTTGTCAATAAGTGAGGGGTGTTTTATCGTTTAATCTAAGTATTACATAATATCCGTGCATGGCGTGAAGAACTTGATAAGTCCAAAATGGCAATTGTTCAGGGCGTCGATTTTAAAGTTTGACATTTTCTCCAAAATCCATTTTCATCTTTAACTCGTGTTTAAAGCTTGATTTATGGGTAATTTTCCGCGATCTTTTCATTTACCTTACGTATTCTAGTAAAATCCTCTTATTTTCTGTGATATAAGACTTATCAACATAGGTACCAACGACTTATCAAGTTATTCCCCATACATTAGTGCCCAAATTGGTGAAAATGTTTTTTAATTTAATTCCTAAAAATCAGTTTTTCATAGTAACTGAAACGTCTAAATTGATTTATAGGTAATTTTATGCAAACTTTTCAATTATTTTACTTATTTTGGTAGAAACATTGTATTTTGTGAGATATTAGACTTATCAACATATTCACCATCGACTTATCAAGTTCACCATCGACTTATCAAGTTATTCCCCATACATTAGTGCCCAAATTGGTGAAAATGTTTTTTAATTTAATCCCTAAAAATCTGTTTTTCTGTATAATAGAAATGTCTAAATTGATTTAAGGGTAATTTTATGCAAACTTTTCAATTATCTTACTTATTTTGGTAGAATCATTGTATTTTGTGAGATATTAGACTTATCAACATAATTCACCATAGAATAGGGTATCAATTAAACAATTCTATCGTTTCTATACAACTGTTTTGTTTATATAAGGCGATTTAAATGTATTGTATCGCGTGTGTTCGTTGTTTGAGTCTCCTGACGTTTCGGCAACTATTTTTGACTGAGAAAAACACAAATTTTCGGTGCCAAAGGTACGTCAGAAAGGCACAAACAATGAATAAATATGATACAATCCGTTTGAATTGTTTTATTTTAGTCACGAAACCCGACGAAAATAAAATTACAAGTTATAAAAATATTGAATAAATTGTAGTAAATGAATCGTCTTTAATTCAGTAATGCAAAAGCACTTATTCTACAGAAAAACTAGATTAATTTATCTTATTTTTAACTGGCAACATCTTTGTTTTTCTAATCCAATAAATAAAACTGGTCGATGGTTGACAAGGTACCGGTAATGTGAATGATACATAACGAAGACAGTGTTAACTATACCCCATGGATCTTCACACGTTGTACTAAGGTTTATATGTTCACAAATGTACAGTTATCAGTGTTTTCCTTTGTACCAGAGTACACCTCAGATGTGTGAATAACTTGACAAATCGAAATATACATTTCGATAAATTATGAATAATTAATTATGTCAACTTATTATTTGCTGTATCCATCAACCTGAAAATGATAAATCGACATATGAATTTACGGTAGTTGTGTATAATGAGATAAAACGATATATTCATTTGTTATCGTTAAAGTGTGCTTGTCTTCATTCTAATATCTTGTTTTGTCAAGTTAGGAACGCTTTTTTTTTTGTTGAGAATACGTTGATAAGTTGATATGCAATATTTTTTGTGCCTCATCGCGCTGATATCTCATTTTGTTAAATAAAATCCGCTAAATATCGAGATATCAATATGATGTCACAGGCCATATCTTCAAAAGTATCATAGATATCGAGTTGTCAATTTTTTTCCTACAAAACCTTGGCCGTAGAAAGCCATTACGCCAATAAAAAAAAAAACGTATAAGTCGAGTTATCAAGTTCTTCACGCCAGGCACGGATATATGGTAACCCAATGATCGTAAGCGCACCCGATTAGACAATCGTAAGCGATATTACTGACTATCACTTAGGCGAAGAGGATTAAGACCCCGCTGACGGCGCTGATGTTCGACCGGTTCGTCCGGTTTGGCAAATCGTAAACAAACAAAAACGATCCGGTTTTTTGATCGCTAAGTCACTAGCTATAACGTTACCGATGGAAAGGCCTGACGTCACGTGTTGACTCTTGCGTCATTTGCAATGTTTTGCACTAGCAAAGGTTTTTTTTAAGAAAGTTGCAATACTAAATATGGGTGTGTTTTATTTTGTTTTGTCAGAATTCGAATTTGAAGGGCTACCATCCCCTCGATCTCGCGTCAAACAATACTTGAATGAGCGGGACGGTACGATACGGAGTTCGAATTTCGAATATCGGAGTAAACTTCTTGGTAACTTTAGCTTCGTAACTCGCATGCAGATACGAGTATTTTTAACTAGCTTCCATGGCATGGCGTCGAACAAAGACTTAGGGCAAGAAGAGGTAGAGAGGTTTAGCTTACTTTTTCTTGCAATGGCGCTCAATCGTCCGGAAGTGGGCAATCTGGTGGAAATCGGGTTGGACTTGGGCACCACGCCTCTGTTTAGACTGTCTTATTTTAAAAGAAGCAGTTCTCAAGTCATACTTCTGTCACTGTAGACATTACTTACTGCCTTAAGTAGCGATTTATACTATTCCTTCATACACACGGCAGTTTTTGTGCTTGTGGAATTATTTCAGGATTTTTTGCAACTCTTCATTTTATTTGCTTCGCTAAATATTATATTAAATAACATATTCTGTTCTTTGAGCGACGTTATATAGGATCGTTAACCAGCGAACTGCTGACTTTTTACTGAGTGTGTATGTTACATTACTATATTACCTTCACAAAATTTTAAATTCAAAAATATCAACACATGAAAAGGTGGTTTTTAAGTACAATTGTTTCTGTTACCAACTAAAAATACGAATATACCTACCCCATAACTACAATGAAGCGAATGCAATGCGAAACATTCTGTTGTATCCGTTTGAATGATTCGTACTATAGGTCCCGTAAGGCTGTCCGTCCATTGATGCGAAGCTAAAATTGACCAATCACATTGCTCAGATGCCCCCTCGTATGTGATGTCATATTTATATGTCAAAATTTGCTAATCAAATTGAAACTAACCGATATTTTAACGTAAGCTTCAAATGTCCCGCACGGACTCGTGCCTAAGCATACGAGGGGTTAAATGGAATTCTTTTGGAATTCACAAAGACGCAGCCGAACATTGGGATTCCTAGCTCGGGACCCAGATATGTGTTATTTGCTTCATGTTTTTCAGTCATTCAGTTATTTATTTCCAATAACATTTTAAACGGTAAAAAATAGTAGCCAATAAAAAATACTCACATTCTTGAAATTCAAATTGGAGAGAAAAATCCTAGTATTTTATTTTCCCACTACCAATTTTGTTTTCACCTTAAAACCACAGTTCACTAAAACAACTAGTTGACTTTTTTCTTTTTGTCACTTTTCCGTTTGTGCCGTTCGCGGCGGCAGTGTGACAAAGTGCGAGGCGTCCGACTGAGCGACTCTTGGGATCCTATCTACACGTCTCACCGTGCGCGTGCGCTCAAAAACAGTGCGATATGCTTGCAATCCCATTCTACTATTTATATCACAAATATTTTTGAGGATTCTTTGATTTGATTTATTTTTGAATGGCGGTTACTGAATTAGGCGCAAATCAACAAAACGGACTTTTATGGAAATTAGAACGTGTGGATATAAATAAAAAAAAACTAGGTACAGTAAGATAGTTAATAATCGGCTTCGTGAGCGAACCCGTGAGTAAATATTAATTTACAATAACTCCTTAATGCACATCTAATAAATAAAATAGAGTAACCAAATAAGTAAAGATGTTGGAGGCATAAAAGACAGTTGTGAGTACCCATACAGTCATAAATAATACCTGCATATCGTGTTTTTAGATTGTTCTTTTTTTTTTGGAGCGCTTCATATCGACATGATAATTATTTTGTTCGGTCGATTTGGGCCTGAAAAGTTACTCTACTTATATCGTAGAAATATTAAACCGTCCTGAAGAATGAAGGTAAATGTTTCTAATTTTTAAATGAAGTCATTTGAAGATATCTATATTAGTTACTTCCCAAGATTTAAACAATTCCATTGTAAACCAACTGCCTCATTAACTGGAGAGTTGTAAAAATGAAAGTTAGTCAAACATGGTAATAAAAATAAACTATAATTGATGTTGCCAAAAATTGCAATGGTTAAAAATTAGTTACGAGATCCGAGTGTTGATATAATAAAATTTACTAAATTACATATTATTGTAATGATTTCATTAGTCGTCTTCAACTTTAATGATACATAATTGCTATTTGCAGTTGTTTATTTTACAACTCCATGTTTATACGTACTTACACTGTTATTCAGAGAACGGACCATACTTTCATTGCATTCGGGAATGTTTCTCGCTAGAACGTTAACTAAGTAATTAATTACTATGCGATGTAAATATGTCATTACTCATTAGCTACTTGACCGACGAGTGACATTAAAGTAAATAAAGCATTATATCTATATATATAAATGCAAGTGTCCTGACTGACTGACTCATCAACGCAGAGCCGAAACTACAAATGCTAGAGAGTTGAAATTTGCACAGTAGGTTGCATTTATAAAGTGTACAAGAGATAAGAAGCGATTTTGAAAAATTCAACCCTAAAGGGGTTAAAAAGGGGATGAAAGGTTGTATGGGGAACAAGTTTTTTTTTTATGTTAGGAACTTGAAACTACGTTAAAAAGTATTAAAATAAAATATAAGAAAACTAAATTCAGCGTTTTTGAAAATTCATCCCCTAGGGTGGTAAAATAGGGGTTGAAAGTTTGTATGGAGATCAAATATTTTTGTGAGCGCGGGACTTGAATCTTTGTGCTAAAGCATGCTATTAGAATACAAGAAAAGTGATTTCAGCGTTTCAAAAATTCATCCCCTAAAAGGGTTAAAAAGGGGTTGAAAGTTTAAATCCATTACAAATTATTTGAAACTTCTTATAAAGGTGTGGTAACCCCAATTACTTAGTGTCTCCCTCCCTCATCTTTCCCTCTCGCTCTCTCTCTGCGCCAAGATGGCGACTCGTAATACGTGTTGGTTTTGTGTCGTGCTAAATAAAAACCTCATTAATTAATTGGCGTTTAATTCAAGACATGACAAAGTGGCGACGAGGATGGGATCAATGTCGAATACGGATGATTCTTCAGAAGTGAAGTGGGAAAAAACATCTTGGATCTATAAATTAACGAAAGTTCAACTACAGGAAGAATTGTCCAAACTAAAAATCAATCACGGTGAAAACGCGACTGTCGACGAATTAAGACAACTACTGGTACAATACTGTTACTTACTAAAGGAATCACACAAAGTACAACAAGAAAACATTACAAAAAAGAAAAGTAAGACGATGGCCAGCATTAATTTACAAGCTTTTAATGGTGAAAAATGGGAAACATTCGAGCAGCAATTAGAATGTTGCATGACATTACATGAAATTGAGGCGGACAAAAAGGTACCACTCCTGCTCACGAAACTGACACCTCAGGTTTTTGAAACCCTTACGCTGTTGTGTGCGCCAAAGAAACCGAATAGTCTATCATATTCAGAATTGACTGCATTTTTAAAAAATAAATATGTTACACAACAATCGGTTTTTCTGGAACGAGCGGCGTTCCGGAGTCGGAATCAAATGTCAAACGAAAAAATAGAAGACTATGTTTTAGAATTGCGCAAGCTGGCAGGGAAATGTGCATTTAAAGAAATGGAAGAGCAAATTAAAGAGAAACTTGTGGATGGAGTATTTTCAAAACAGGTTAAATTTGAATTATTGAAAGCAGACCCAAATAAAACACTTGAAAAGATCATAGAATTGGCTCGAACTGTTGAAGCTGCATTGTTGGAGTCCAATCACAAAGGAGAACCGGGAACAACAGAAATTTACTACCAACAGCGTCAGAATATCAAAACGAGTAGGTTAACCTATAATAAAAATCAACAGTTGACAAAAGGGAAGCCCACAAGACCTATTCGTTGTTTTTGCTGTGGAAATGATAATCATATCCGCACTGAGTGTCGTCTGAAGAATAAATTTTGTTCGGAATGTGGCCGTCAAGGTCACATATTCAAGATGTGTCCCAAGAAAACTACAAGCAAAATTAATTATATAGAACAGGAAGAGCACAATGTAGATCAACAAGAAAATGTAAATACGCCGGTGGATGAGTATCAAATGTATGCAGTAAATGTGAGTAAAGTGCCACCCCATTTTTTAGAACTTGAAGTTGAAAACAAAAAAGTACGGTTTCAGTTGGATACTGGTTCAGATGTTACTGTCATCTCGTTACAAATAAGAAATGATTTGTTTCCATGTAAAGACATTATAAAATCCAATACAGTGTTCAGAAATTTTGATCAAACTGTTTCACAGCCATTAGGTATTTTAGAAAATCTAACAGTAAAATTTAATGACATGTCAAAACAATTGAGTGTATTTGTAACAGAAAACTCTCCCTGTATAATTGGAAGAGATTGGTTAAACGAATTAATGTTGTGGCCCCCTAAATTTATAACCAATAACCTGTATACAGTGTGTAAATCTGTAAATAATGTTGCAGAAGCCCGAAACGAAATAAAGGAAAGGTTCGCAGAGGTCTTCAGTCCAGGATGGGGAAATTTTAAGGACGAAAGGATCAGCCTCAAGTTGAAGGATGACGCAATACCCAAGAGTTTACCGGTGAGGCGTGCCATTTGCTCTACAAGATAAGGTAAAAGCTGAAATTGCTCGTTTATTAGAAAATGGTAGGATTGAACCAGTAGAGACCAGCCAGTGGGGTACACCAGTGGTTCCTATATTAAAGGGAGATGGGTCAGTGCGTCTTTGTGGAGACTATAAATTAACAGTAAACCCTTACTTGGAGGTTGATCATTTCCCATTACCACATGTGGACGAAATTTTTAATTCACTAAGTAACGGAGAATACTTCTGCGAACTGGACCTCAAGGAAGCTTATCATCAGGCACCTTTGGATGAAGCCTCTAAGGATTATACAGTGATTGTGACAGAAATGGGTACATTTCGGTACAATTTTTTGCCATATGGTGTAAGTACCGGACCCGGCTCATTCCAAAGATTAATGTGTAAAAAATTGTCTGATATTCCTAATACTGCGGTATTCATAGATAATATATATATATGTGGTAAGGACCTGAATGATACCAAAGCTACTCTATCTAGGGTATTATTAAAATTACAGCAGTGCGAGTTTAAATTAAAATTAGAAAAGTGCAAATTTTTCGAAAAATATATAGATGTTTTTGGATTCAGAATTGATAAAAATGGAATAAGTGTAAATAAAACGAATATTGAACCATTGTTAAATGCAACAGCACCCACAAATATAACTATGTTACGATCATTTCTGGGAAAGCTAAATTATTACTCCCGATTTTTGAAAGACATGTCAAGTATCATCACACCGCTGTATGATTGTACAAAAAATAATAAATTTAAATGGACAACACAATGTGACAAAGCCTTTGAAATGATAAAAAATAAACTGGCAAATATGGAAAGTTTAAGCCACTATAATCCTGATTTGCCACTAATACTGACTTGTGACGCATCTGATACAGGCTTGGCTGCAATTCTGTCAAATAGAGATTTAGATGGTACTATTAAACCGATTGCCTATGCAAGTAAAAAACTAAATGATACAGAGGTTAAATATTCAGCAATAGACAAAGAGGCAATGGCAATTATATTTGGTGTAACTAAGTTTTACAACTATACATATGGTAGAAAATTCGAACTAGAGACAGACACTGGCTTTAGTCCGCATATTTGGACCAAATAAATCAATTCCGAAAATGGCAGCTAAAAGATTGCAACACTATGCAATTTTTTTATCAGCTTTTAGCTACAAGATTAAACACATAAAAACAAATATAAATCCAGCTGATTTTTTATCAAGGAACCCTACTGGTAATAATACTATAACGGAGTTGCACCCAATCTGTTCAGATGCAGAGATAAGTAATGTATATCATATACAAAATTGTGAGCTTGATAATGTTACCTGGAAAGCTATTCAGGAAAAAACCAGACAAGATGTAACCTTAGCAAAAGTTATACGATATTGTGTGGATGGTTGGCCTGACATAATAATAGAAAAACAGTTGTTACCATATTTTAACAAGAAATCAGAAATTAGTTATGATAGAGGATGCCTTTTCTGGGGCTATAGAATTATTATACCGACATCATTGCAAGAATCAATACTGTCAGAACTGCATAAAAGCCATTTTGGTACGGTGCGAATGAAGCAGGTGGCAAGGTCTTATCTATGGTGGCCAGGTATAGATGCAGAGATAGAAGCAATCAGTAATAACTGTATGACTTGTTTGTCAAATCGAAGTAATCCAAGAAAAGGTATTCAGAGGTCATGGCCACCTGCTCCATCGGCATGGTACCGCATTCACGCAGACTATTGTGGTCCATTCTATAACAAAATGTATCTTGTGGTAGTTGACAGTTATAGTAAGTGGCCAGAAATTATTGAAATGAATACAATATCTGCCGGTCGCACCATTGAAGTATTTAACAATATATTTTCACGGCATGGATACCCGGTCCACTTAGTAACTGACAATGGACCATCATGGACCAGTTTAGAATTTAAGGACTATTGTAAATTGAAGCAAATTAACCATACTTTCTCTCCACCTTATCACCCGGCTACTAATGGAGCAGCAGAAAGATTTGTTGAAATATTCAAAAAACATGTTCTGAAAATTAGGCAAGACAGTACATGTAGTATGCAATCGGCAATCAATCTTTTCCTTCTGGACTATAGGAGCATGCCCCAGGCTACAACAGGTTTGACACCAGCTAAATTAATGTACAATAGGGAACTGCGGTCTCGTTTTTCGCTTTTCAGACCACCGCCAACTGTGGAAAAAACTCATGAAATGTTAGAAAAACAAAATAAAGGAGCATCGGGGAATAGGACCATTAAATTTGCGGTGGGAGAGAAGGTAATGGCTAGGGACTATAGAAAAAATCGTCACCCGTGGGTCAACGGATTGATTATAGAGGAGTCGGTACCTGACACCACATATATTTTAGATGTAGATGGTTGCCGATGGAAAAGACATGTAAACCAATTATTAAATTCTAGTAATAGCCTAACAGAATAGACTACGGTAACACTCGTAGGACGTCTTAAGACGCGCTTCGTGCGATGCCAAGAGTGGGTACCGTAGACATTAATTGTCTATTTCTTAGTTATAAATTGCTTAGGATAAGATAAAGGGAAAGCACCAGGATTAGGTGGGGAGAGTGTGGTAACCCCAATTACTTAGTGTCTCCCTCCCTCATCTTTCCCTCTCGCTCTCTCTCTGCGCCAAGATGGCGACTCGTTAATACGTGTTGGTTTTGTGTCGTGCTAAATAAAAACCTCATTAATTAATTGGCGTTTAATTCAAGACATGACACAAGGCATATATAAGAATAAAAAAATAAAATTAATTGATCGTTTTTAAAAATTCAAACTAAGAGAGTTAAAAGGGGGATGAAAGTTTGTCTTGGGGTTCAAATTTAATTTTAAGCTAGAAATTAAGGAAGAAAAGGAACTTCAGTGTTTTTAAAAATTCATCCCCTAAGGTGGTAAAAAAGGGGTTGAAAGTTTGTATGGAGATCAAATATTTTTGTGAGCGCGGAACTTGAATCTTTGTGTAAAAGCATACTATTAGAATACAAGAAAAAGGATTTCAGCGTTTAAAAAATTCGTCCCCTACATGGGTTTAAAAGGGGTTGAAAGTTTGTATTGAGACCAAACCTTTTTCTGAGCGCGGGACTTTAAACTTTGTATAAAGGTATATAATTAGAATACAAGAAAAGTAACTTCATCGTTTTTGAAAATTCAGCCAAGGAAAAAGGGAAAAAGGGGTTGAAAATTTGTATTGAGATCAAACATTTTTTTGAGCGGAGGACTTGAAAGTTTATTTAAGGGCATATTATTAGAATACAAGAAAAGTTATTTAAGCGTTTTTGAAAATTCAGCCCTGAAGGTGGTCAAAAAGGGGTTGAAAATCTGTATGACTATCAAACATTTTTAAGAGTGCGGGACTTGAAACTTTGTATAAAGGCATTATTATTCGAATCCAAGAATTTAAAGCTATTCGTTCGTAGATGTACCTGATTTCATAATGATACCGCGTAATTAGAGCAATTTAGCCGAAAAATACCTTAAAAAAGGCCAAGAGCGAGTCGGACTCGCGTACGAAGGGTTCGTTACTATTACGTAAAAAATGGCAATAAAATCACGTTTAGTAATTTCAACATTGCTTAGATCTGAAAATATTAAAGATGTAAAATTTTCAAGATAAAGTTTCCACGCGGACGAAGTCGCGGGCAACACAGCTAGTTTTAGAATAAAGGTGAAATCGGGTGCCCCTTGAAATCTCGACAAACTATTCATCGAATTTCATTTTAATCGAAAACGATACACAGAATATTCAGTATAAATATTATCTCTTAGAGTATTATGGCTTCATCGACTATTCATTACATATTATAACAATTATTAGAGCTATGTTATAAGGAATTTTAAATGCTTAAAATTACATTTGATAGATTATTTTAAAGACAGAACATCAAATAATTTATATTATTTCATCGAGGTATTATTATACAACTGATTCATTTCAGGTTAGTTTAGGGTTATTTTTTTTGATGACCCCAAAAACGAAACGGCTCGCAGACATAGGTTGGTTAGGTTAGGGTTTTTTTTTGATGACCCCAAAAACGAAACGGCTCGCAGACATAGTTTGGTTAGGTTAGGTTAGGGTTATTTTTTTTTATGACCCCAAAAACGAAACGGCTCGCAGCCATAGGTTGGCTAGGTTAGGTTAGGGTTATTTTTTTTGATGACCCCAAAAACGAAACGGCTCGCAGACATAGGTTGGTTAGGTAGGTTAGGTTAGGGTTATTTTTTTGATGACCCCAAAAACGAAACGGCTCGCAGCCATAGGTTGGCTAGGTTAGGTTAGGGTTATTTTTTTTTGATGACCCCAAAAACGAAACGGCTCGCAGACATAGGTTGGTTAGGTTAGGTTAGGGTTATTTTTTTTTTATGACCCCAGAAACGAAACGGCTCGCAGACATAGGCAGGTTAGGTTAGGTTCGTGTTATTTTTTTTATGACCCCAAAAACGAAACGGCTCGCAGACATAGGTTGGTTAGGTTAGGTTAGGTTTATTTTTTTTTGATGACCTCAAAAACGAAACGGCTCGCAGACATAGGTTGGTTAGGTTAGGTTAGGGTTATTTTTTTATGACCCCAAAAACGAAACGGCTCGCATACATAGGCAAACAAAAGGGTACACACATAAAACATAATATCTACCCACATCCGTCCGCGAGCGCATTGCGTTTAGTTCCTCACATAATTCATTGAAGTTGTAGAATGATAAATACTGAAATGATTTTCTACAATGTAAAATTTAAAACAAAATAATAAAATATGGAATAATAAAATATGAAATAAAGAACTGCGAAATAAAGTATATAATAAATAATATTTCTATAGATTAAAAATCGGTGTTATAAAAATACACCATTTAATTGTTCGATGTAATGAATATTCGATCAAATGAAAAAATGCGTACCGTTGACTTTGAACTGAAATTCGATGATATAAATCAAGTTTTTCGTCTCCAATCGCAAGTCTGCCATAGAAGAGACGATTCTTGGGGACATTAACCCTTTTCGACGGTATATTATACCACTTTTATCTTTTTTATCTTGTACATTAACGACTCGGGCTCGGAAATCCCCTATAATTGAATACCTCAATGTAATTGAGTTGAGAGTTTCCTCTTGCAACGCATTAAGTAACACGCGGAGCATTGTGACATTTGTGACACAACTAACGTCTTTTGTACCCTGCCCCTGTCCTTTTGTTCCCAGAGAAGCTATTTATTGAACTAGAAAATTGTAACTTATAACATCTTTTTTTAAATATTACTTTTTACAACTGTTACATAATAAGAAGTTTAAAAAGACGAGTGTGGCTTAAGGCCTAATAAAAATGAAAGCAAAAACATAAAAACACACATCAATGGTAAGAAAATGATGCAGAAGATAAAACATTTCGTTGTTTGGTGTAAACATAAATAATACACCCACGCTTGTGTGTTTAGAAACCTTTGTTGGGACTGACAGCATAACTACTCTATTTTGACTTTTTAATCCACTTAATTACATCAACTTCCGATTAAACTTGATATAGGTATAATAATTAAACATTATATGTTTCACAAAATTAGAATATAATATATAGGTATTAAAATAGAGGTTTTTTTTTGTTAATTTTGATTAATAGTAAATTAAAATATTACTTAATTTATGTTATGAACATTTATATTTATGTGAAAGCTTCGGAGTGAAACTAGGAAATCACTTTAATTATTATATTTTCATAAAAAAATCTCACGATACAAAATTTCACCGGGGCACAATCCGCCATCTTTTTTAAGAGAGAGCAAACATCAGTGTTGCCAGTGTTGGCTTGCAAATTTTCCTACATCTATTATAGTATTACTTGTTATGGACGGTTTTGGCCTGGAAGCTGCACTTTGTGATGGAAGCAAGCCGTTTTGCACAGTGATAATATAGACCAAAATAAACGATTTCACTCGAGGCGAAATTAGTTTCACCCCTTAGGAACAGAGATGGCGCCACTTATTCCAAAAAAGTTAAAAAAATTCTAAATCCTGAACGGATACTCCGATTTTGACGTAAGAGGTGCCAATCGGCAGATAATTACCCAATTTAACATGAAAAAAATTAAAATCACGTAGAAAATAATTTTGGATACCTAAGAAATAATATTTTCTGAAAAAAATTAACATTTGTGATTTTTGGAATTTTACTCGTAAAAATGTATATACATGGTACTTTTTTTATTTATTTATATTAATACACAACTAATTTTACATTTACGAAAAAAAACCGCATATCATTAGCTCGTATAATTCCAAAGTTATTGAAGAATACAGACATGGCGCCGCTGGGTCAAAAAATCTTACAAAAAATCTAAAACCTCAACGGATATTCCGATTTTGATAATTTAGGTGGTAATCGACAGATAATTACTTAAATTAGTTTAAAAAAATAAAATAAAAATTCAAATAGGGAAAAAGTAATAATATTTCCAAAAAAAAACATACATTTTGAAAAAATATTTTTTTTTTGGGTCTTATGTAATTTCATATAAAAAAAATTATGAATATGGCTTTATTTTACTTATGTATATTATAACACTATTAGGTAATTGATCGTTTAATAAAAAACCGCATATCGAGAACTTGTACAGTTCCAACGGTATTGAAGATTTTACTATAGGGTGCCGGTGCGATGTTGCCGCCGCACGTGCAACTTATGTACATGTATATAGAAAAGTATTCTCCCGTTTCGAAGGTACTGATTACCCTGAAAATATAACCACAATTGAAAGTACAAATCATAATCATCCCAAGTAGCACACAACACACTTATATCCCTTGTACAGCTTAAATTAGAGTTTTAACGGGTGAATAGGCTCTTATACAACCAGTTTGCTAATATCACAAGTATATTCTGCCTATTTTCACTAAACTGTGCATTGTAACGTGCATGTTAGGCCGTTGCATCGGCTGCAACAACGCATTTTTCCATAGCTCGATTTGCACCCATACTAACTGTTCTATTGTGGATCGCACCTGCAACCTGCTTCCAACGCCATTCCATTCCCAAAAAGAAAGGACTTGGGACAGGATATATCCAAATTAAGACGTTTATTTCACATTTGGCTCGCTTGAAACGCTACACGCAGAACATGTTGTTCAATGGCAGCTGAAGTAGTCGGCGAAAGGCTTGTCGCCAGCTCTGTGAAAGCATCGAAGCATTCAAATTGCAGTCGTCAGTGCAATGGTCTACTAGTAGCAGTTTACAAAACAGTTATTACTTTAAGTAATGAAATGATGACTGCACTTCACTGCTTTCACAGAGTATGACAAGACGTCTAATTTTAATACAATAAGAAAAGAGACCTGTTTTAAAACTTGCATGTTATACCCTGAAATAACTACTGCTTTTGCAAGTAACATCGCTATCTATAGAAATTCTCTCTCGATACGTAACGGCTCATGTGAAACGATTACTTAGGGCCATTTTTGTTTCTTTTTTTTTAGGGTGTGTTTACATAATTAATGTCATTCATTATTATAACAAAACGGGATTTAACCGAGTTCAAAAATGTTTATTTACCGCAATTAAGTCCCGTTTTATTATTTTAATATAATGTGTGAAAATCGTGTAAGATTCAATCACTATATTAATGTCATTAATTGGTTTTCAATTAATCGTAACGTTGTTGGTCCCAGATTCACATGCAGGCTATACGATGCTCCAACAGAGCATATATTATTACTGTTAATGCGATTCGAAAAGATCTGTTTAAACTAAAAAACACTAAACTAAACAAGCTTGTGAGATACCTTCCATCTATTTCAGCTGCCATTGAATACCGTTTCATGCAAACCAAATGTGGGTTCACGTTTTAATTTGGAAATATCGAGTCCCAAGTCCTTCTTTTTGGGAATGAAACGGCATCAAAGGTAGGTGGGGTCCACAATAGTTGAAGGTTAGTTCAATTTGGAAACTCCTTGAACATTATGGATACAAATTGGGCTGTGGCATAATGCGTTGTTGTTTTTTTTATGATGCGACGGCCTAACTTGCACGTTACAATGCAAAGCCTGCAAAGACTAAAGTGAAAATAAAACGTAAAGTAAGTAAAATATTGATTCAGAAATGCTATTTAGCATCTAATATACTTGTGATATTAGCAAACTGGTTGTATAGGAGCCAATTCACCCGTTAAAACTCTAATTTAAGCTGTACAAGGGATATAAGTGTGTTGTGTGCTATTTGGGATGATTATTATTTGTACTTTCAATTGTGGTTATATTTTCAGGGTAATCAGTACCTTCGAAATGGGAGAATACTTTTCTATATACATGTACATAAGTTGCACGTGCGGCGGCAACATCGCACCGGCACCCTATAGTAAAATCTTCAATACCGTTGGAACTGTACAAGTTCTCGATATGCGGTTTTTTATTAAACGATCAATTACCTAATAGTGTTATAATATACATAAGTAAAATAAAGCCATATTCATAATTTTTTTTATATGAAATTACATAAGACCCAAAAAAAAAATATTTTTTCAAAATGTATGTTTTTTTTTGGAAATATTATTACTTTTTCCCTATTTGAATTTTTATTTTATTTTTTTAAACTAATTTAAGTAATTATCTGTCGATTACCACCTAAATTATCAAAATCGGAATATCCGTTGAGGTTTTAGATTTTTTGTAAGATTTTTTGACCCAGCGGCGCCATGTCTGTATTCTTCAATAACTTTGGAATTATACGAGCTAATGATATGCGGTTTTTTTTCGTAAATGTAAAATTAGTTGTGTATTAATATAAATAAATAAAAAAAGTACCATGTATATACATTTTTACGAGTAAAATTCCAAAAATCACAAATGTTAAATATTTTTTTCAGAAAATATTATTTCTTAGGTATCCAAAATTATTTTCTACGTGATTTTAATTTTTTTCATGTTAAATTGGGTAATTATCTGCCGATTGGCACCTCTTACGTCAAAATCGGAGTATCCGTTCAGGATTTAGAATTTTTTAAACTTTTTTGGAATAAGTGGCGCCATCTCTGTTCCTAAGGGGTGAAACTAATTTCGCCTCGAGTGAAATCGTTTATTTTGGTCTATATTATCACTGTGCAAAACGGCTTGCTTCCATCACAGAGTGCAGCTTCTTTTCATAACAAATAGGACTATTACTGTTTTACGTTCTATATCGATCGCCGCATGCCGCTCGTTGATTATTTAAGTAAAGTCGAGGAATAAAAAGATTCGGCACTTGTCGACTTTATGTGATGGTATTAAGGTCCAAAAGTAATGTGTTTGGTGTAATGTGGACATTACATCACCGCCTACGGAACCTCAAGTTTTGCCGAATCCTTTAGTCAGAGTCTAGGAATGATAATGCCATCCCACCTGGATCGCTAACTTAATAACAATTAGGGAACATTCAGTTTTTCAGAGGTCACATACATATCATATTTTTTTCCGAGAGTTCACGTTATTTGGATTCACAATGAGTATACGATAATTTTATTTTTACGTCGTATAATTTTTAGATGTGATTTTTAAAACCTTGATTTTACATTTGGTCACTTTCCGGAGGTAAGTAGGTACACAACGTTACTTATTCAGTAAGGTAAATTAATAAAATAACTTTCAATGTCACGTCTACTTTTTAATTTTCCTTACTAATTCCTTGTAGACGGAAAAAGCGGTGGTAGCCGAGTGGTTAGGGCATGCGACTTTCAATCCGGAGGTCGCGGGTTCGAACCCGGCCCGTACCAATGAGTTTTTCGGAACTTATGTACGGTACGGAATGTCATTTGATATTTAGCACTCGCTTTTCGGTGAAGGAAAACATCGTGAGGAAACCACCTAAGCCCAATAAGGCCTAGTTTCCCCTCTGGGTTGGAAGGTCAGATGGCAGTCGCTTGCGTAAAAACTAGTGCCTACGCCACATCTTGGGATTTAGGTAGCCGACCCCGATTGAGAATTCATTCTCAAAAAAAAAACCGGCCAAGTGCGAGTCGGACTCGCGCACCGAGGGTTCCGTACAAACACTTTCCATCCCTAAGTGGTTAAGTTAAGTTTGCACCTGGTATGTATAGTGCCCCATATAAATTAGGTGCAAAGTTAGGTATTAAAATATAAAAAAAAAACTACTTACTAGATCTCGTTCAAAACAATTTTCGATGGTAGTTTTTATAGTAATGTACATCATATGTTTTTTTGAGATTATTCATTTTCTTATTTTAGAAGTTAGAGGGGGGGGACCACCTTTTTTCCACTTTGGAAGCGTCGGTCACGCAAACTATTCGGTTTAGAAAAAAAATATTTTAGAAACCTCGATATCATTTTTGAAGACCTATTCATAGATACCCCACCCCACACGTAATTTGTTTGATGAAAAAAAAATTTTTGAGTTTCAGTTCTAAGTATGGGGAGCCCCCAATATTTATTATTATTTTTTTATTTTTGCATCAAAATCTTAATGCGGTTCACAGAATACATCTACCTACCAAGTTTCAACAGTATAGCTCTTATAGTTTCGGAAAAAAATGGCTGTGACATACGGACGGACAGACGGAGATACGGAGAGACGGACAGACGGACAGACGGACAGACGGACAGACGGACAGACGGACAGACGGACAGACGGACAGACGGACAGACGGACAGACGGACAGACATGACGAATCTATAAGGGTTCCGTTTTTTGCCATTTGGCTACGGAACCCTAAAAATGGGACAAAGGCTAGGAGGAAAAAAAAAACTCATTCCTTGTAGACCAAGGTAATGTAGTAGATTTAAAAAACTTATATACGAGTATATCGACGGCAAAAAGCGAGAACGTAGTAACCACCACTTGGTCAAAAAATTTTTTTTTGCATATTCGGAATCAGCGAATTTTTCTGCGTCGACTGGTCTGGGTCCCATGGCTCTACGACGCTTAGAAAAAACTGGACTACGTTGCAAAACGAATGTATTTTTTTGACGATGCCCACATCTAATTGCTGTAAACACCCAAATAGTAGCAATTTTCTAAACGAGTACATTTACGCTAATTTTGTTCTTTCATAAATCAAAGGGTGTGCCGGTTACAGCGTTGCCGAAATTTTGTTCCGTGGCGGTTGCAGCATTTATGCATGTAGTGAAAAAATTACGAACCATGCTTACTGCAATTATCCTAAAATAAATTATCTATGATTGACGCTTACTACATTTCATTCGAAAATGAATTAACAG